>WOVY01001346.1:0-44760 GCA_013436015.1 Rhipicephalus annulatus
AAGTCAGTGGCGTAACTAGGGGGGGGGCAAGGGGGTACAAGTGCCCCGGGCGCCACTAGGGAGGGGGCGCCAAGCCGAGTCCTCGGGTTGGCGCCCCCCTGGAAAGGTTGTCAATGTTTTTTTTCCGTAAAACCGCCTGGAAGGGGGGAGGGGCGAGGTTGTAATGTACGACTGGAAGTGGGGATGGTGGTGAAGGAAAGGGTTGCCGCAATGGCTTTTGCATCGGGAAAAGGATCCTCTATTTCATTTTGCTGCGCTACCTCCGTGCCTTCCCCATGACCCTCGGCTAAGCTTTGTTTTGTGCTCCGCAGCACTGGGTTAGATGAGTTTCAGCGAACCCCACCAGCCTCCAAACCACTTACTGAAAGCTTCCCTGAAACCAACCACGTACGTAAACAAAATAAAATAAAAAAGTTCGAATGCACCTTTTTTGAGTAAGAACAGAAAACTCCAACGAAATAGCCGATCTCCAACGACTAATCGTCCACGCAGCGGCGGAAGGAAGGGCGAAATAATCCGTGACCTCGCACCAAAGGCTAAAACAAGGCGTTTATTCGCAGAGTTCTCTGGAGGAAAGACGGAGAAAGCGTGACACGACGGCGACGTTTGTTTGATTCCCTGCATCGCGGGCGCCAGCAAAGCAATAGAAGGGCGGGGGTCAACGTTTCCCACATGCCATCCACCGCCATGGGCAGGTTCATCCTTTGGCCCAAAGAACACGCACCTGCGAAAAAAGCGCAGAGCGTAGTGTACCCGACAGCATGTGCCGACTGCCCGCCCGCTTCGTACGTTGGAGAAACCAAGAACTTCCCTGAAAGAATGCGGCCGCACAAGGATGACCTCCATCAATGGAACAGCGAACGGAGCGAAACGGCAGAACACTCCGACCAGTTTAACCCCCATACCAGACCCGAGGGCGCGGTGTCTAGCTGGTTGCTTTGTTTTGTACTCACCCTGCATTCCTTGGGATGCACAAATAGCGCGAAAGCTTAGGTACGAGAAACTTGGGCCTGGGAAGCGCCCGTGCCGTCAAGATTTTTGCAGTGTGGACTGGAAGAGAACAATGACGGGTAAGGGACTTCCGGAAGTTTGAATAAAAAAAGAAAAATACTATACAAAAACGCGGGCGTAGCTCATCGAAATCAGAACTGGTGGCCCTTGGCCTCCGAAATGGCCCGCCGCGCGCCAGTAGGCAATCGCGGAAGCCTACATTAGCGCTTTTAATGGGGGGGGGGGGGGGGGATTTTGCACGTTTGTAACACCAGATGTTCCTTGGTCCACACCTGTCGTCCCGTGTTGGCCACCAAAAATCATGGCGCGTGCCTCACCGACGCCAGCGTGCATGGGCAGACTATCTACGCGGAAAAGGCCCATTCTAACAGCGTGCTTCTTCTAGCAAAGTAGATGCGCAAATTGTGTAGTAGTAGTAAATTAATCAGCCTTGCTCGCTCAGGAGCGTGAAGGCCGCCCACAACGCTACATATAAAATTTTTGAAAATATTTTTTTTTTACTTTTTGACCTTCGCACAAATAGTTTTCACCACCATGAGGAACTCAATAACCAGAAACGCAGCTGCCGTTGCATAGAGAAAGAAGCAAAATTTGTTTTCAAGACAGAGTTGATGGGTCTTATCAACTTTGTAGCAACTGTTATGTAGCAACTATCATAAAATGTCGCATAGTGAGACATTTTGCGAAAGTACTTTGCTTCATTTTACAAGTTTCATAGAATGTTACTTTATTGTTATTCAGTAAATTTCTACATACACGAAATTCATGCTCGAAATTTCTTCTTTGTAACGGTAATATTTGTCGTTACATCTTCATGAACTTTCGAGAACGACGAGTTGTGAAACTAGTCCCTCCGTGTTGAATATGTTCTATATTTTTTGCCTCCTAAAGTTATATAGGCGCTTAAAAAGAAAACAAGGTTCCTTTCGGGCTGCTTGGTGAGATGGGCATAAAATATAAAATATTCAATCAAAATCGAAAATAACTAATTTTCAGATCCGTGTCGATCTCTCATGGAATCACCCGTCTACGATAACAATGGTTAGGAGACAAACTGCGGACATGTCTGCCGTGTAGCTAGCATACCTGTAACCGTGGTAGCCGTAGTGCTCGTGTGACAGAGGTATTAGTGGGCTTTAGTTGTGAAACTGGGGTATGCCAATCAAGTACCAAGTAAAAAAAACTTTTTTGCGCTACAAGAAAAATTCGAAGTTTTGCATCTCGCATTCTCTTTAAGGCCCTTCTTCCTGCCATGTACTCGCACCTAATGTTGGATCGCGAGTCTGCGAATTCCGCTGAGGCAGACTGTCGATCGGCAGCGCACCTGTAGGCCGGTTGAAGTTACCGGCTGTCTCCTCGATGGGCCAGGATTCCACAAAAAGCTGCTTATAGTAATCGACCTCTAAGTAGACCACGCGGGAATTGTCAAATTCGATGCGGTTGTCGTTCACCACGCTGTGCTCAGGCAGCTCAGCGAGTGTATTCCTTTTTCACTGAAACTTGCACATGTCGTTTTATGTTGCCCTCAGACTCCGGGGAAGTTCCCCAGCTGCATCGCCCGCGAAGGGAGCGTAACTATGAAGCACGTGCATACCTGCGAAGTTCAAGTATTCTGAAAAAGGTGGGGGGGAGGGATTGCGCCGATTTATCTCCCCCCCTCTTTTTGCGCCCAAAGAAAACTGCGGGATCAATTAAATGCAATCTTGCTTTCGTGGCGAGATGTCGCTTTAAGGTATAAAGTCTGCAACCCCCTCCATCGCGGCAATAGCTAAAGCCGCGGCGAAGCAGCGGCCATTTGCACGTGTGGTGAAGTATATGATGCCGCTTTTCTAACTCGCCGAGAGCAATCACATGAATGTGTGATTAGAAAGAAAAGGAAAAGGCACGTAATTTCTGCAGCCCTATAGGGAGCACGGCGCAGTGCCCTTCGTGACGACACCGCTTCAACACCGACAGAGTAAGGGCGCGAGAAATTGACCATTTGCAGAAATCTGCAAGGCGGCTTTCCTGCAAGGTTGTTTTCTAACCAAAAAGGAAAAAAAAAGAAAACTATCGTGCCCAGTCTGCTTTTCTCGCCCACTGTGCTTTACCACTCCTATTCTAGTGAAGGCACGCGAGTGCGACAAAACGACTTTTTCCCCCAACAATTACTGTGTGGTTGTCCCACCTCTAACGAACCCTCACATCGCATGGAGGGCGAGGCACCTGTCGTTCGTAAAGAAGGGAGTGGGGAAGGCAAAAGCACAATGAGTGAGAAAAGCAGTTTGCGAACGAGACCTTTTGGTTGGAAAACAACTTTGCAGGAAAGCCAGCTTGCTGATTTCCGCAAATGGTCAATTGTGTCTGCTTTTGTTTTGATGAATACCGGAGAGTTCATAAGTGAGAGTGGATCACGTGATTGTGAACAAACATTTGGTTATCGTTGATGCAGCCAATCAGTTGCCCTGTGTGTGTTACTTAGTAGGCCCTCTCACAGGGTGCCGCCATAGTCCTCTTTTCGCTTCCGTGCAACAGCCCAGGAAGGAGGGATTCCTATTGGTACATGCCCTTGGAGGCGTGGTCTTGGTGTTATAAAACTACAATGTTAGGGGTTATGGGTCGATCCAGAGAAGCGAGAAACGAGGGTCAGTCAACCGAACGAGAGTGGTCAATGAGACGTACATTCGCGAGTTAAATTGTTTAGCTACCCCAGAAGCTCCACAGGCATTGAATATTGAGTCTCCGGACCGAACAAGATATCCTAGAGGCAGGCCACAACCAGTCGCTACATGACTCCATTCCTGCAAACCCCGAGTTGAAATCCCAGCTCACTTCTCCAGAGTTTGTCACCACGACGAGGGACGTCTTCGCAATAGAACTTCTGCCTAGGTGTGAGTATTTTTTACCTATGTTATTCTTTTGCACATGGATTATTACCACTACGTTGACACAAACTGCTGAGAGTATAAAGGTGTTATTCTCGGGAAAATATACAGGTTGTCCCAACTATCATAAAACCCGATTAAAAAAATGAGTAACTCCGTTACGCGAAGCAAACCTAGTGTACATTGTTCCTAGTAATTTGGGAGCAACCACTTATAATTCATTCATGCATGAGAATAAATTAATGAGTAATCAAAGTATTTATAATTCCGCAAGTACTCACCTGATTATATTCATTGGAGGGCATGTTTAGTTCAATTACTGTACAGCTTGAAGCTTAGAATATACTTACACATTTAGTTTCTCATATATGTATGCATAAAGTGTTATATATGTAGCCATTGATGAGGCTATTCATGTACGATAGTTTGTATGTATGTTCCCCTATGGAACGCCGGTGTCTCCACTACTATTGCTCTTTTTTATTGTAAATGTGCTTGCAATGATTCGTATGCTATAAACACATTTTAAAATTAATTTTTTAATTTTTTTTTGTAGAAGCCATCGCCTAGTTCTTCGTAATGTTATGTTCTTGCATTTCTTATTCCAATGCAGTTGCGTTGTGTGACGAATGTACTGTGTGGTGCTAGAGGCCTAGTAAGGTGACTTATAACGTCGCCTTTAGTATCCTGCGCCACGACAATCATCTACTGTCAAACAAACGAATAAATAAATAAAGTAATTGAATGTTGAAATTACATCTAACTGCGCTATTTTCAACAACGTATTGCATCCACATTTTTTTTTCCTGTTGATAAAGAAAGCCCACCAAATATGAAAAGTGACGCGTAACCAGACTGCTGCGTACATCAGGAAGCAGTACCCTCAAACAGGCTCAATGGGAGGTAGCCAGCGTCAAGAAATAGATGCAGAAAGAAAAAAAAAAATGTGCATGGCCCTTTGTGCCAATCCCCGGTCAAAGAAACACGCCGCTTTGAACTTACAGAGTCAGGCCGTAATCAGAACAGTGCTCCGGTCGCGTTATCAGTGGAACGGTTGACCGCTAGATATGAATAATTATAGTGACATACAGTTGAGCGAAAGGAATTCCTGCAAACTTGCAACGCATGTTGGCGCGCCCTGAACACCCTTGTCAAAATGCGGAACGCTGCTGTTTTCAGCGGACAAGAGGCAAAGCGGTTGCTTGCTGCTCTTTTTTTTCTTCCTCAGGGGGGCGCGCAGTCATATGTTATTTTCTGATTTCGCAGGCTTTTTTTATTGGCCGCAAAAATGAGAGCGCAATCAATGCGTTGTTGAAAATGGCGCAGTTGGATGTCGTTCGAACTTGCTTACTTATGTCTAATTGTTATTTTGATAATTACGCGAGTACTTGTCGAGTTATGAATTGAATTGTGACAACTTACTTAAACTACTTGACGAAGAAATAGTGGTGCGTACTATAGTGCACTGTCCACTGGGAATAATATGTGCGAGGTTAGCTTTGCGTACTACCATTTCTCCTTTTTAAAATCATGCTTCATGATAGTTGAGGTTTTTCTACTTGAACAACGTTTTGAGCAGTTGGGTTAACCGCGAGTTAACATACATTTATGGATAGAAAACGGAGCTGTGAAATTGTAAATCCACCTTAATATCAGCAACAATTCTTATAACCAAGGCCGATGATGCCACCGCAGTGGATCATTTGCCGTCACCAACCTTAATCTGAGAATGTACGTATATTGCCGCGAAACTATGCCTTCTCGTTTGTGAGACCAGCGTTATCTGTGTGAACGATGTTGGTGGAGAGGATACGGCAAGGTATAAGAACGCTTCCACTAAAAGCGCAGGGACATTCGTTTTCCGCCGTCGTCGACCGGTGGGCTGTTTCTTCACCACCTGTGTTCCTTATCATTTTTTTGCACTTTTGCCGAGCACAAGTTCGCTCTAATAGAACTAGCTTTCCGAAAAACTCTGAATCGTTCCTGGCTACATGACAATACACATACATTGTGTCTTCGGTGACAGCAAGTGTTCAGGCGACTGGCCGCATAGCTGCATTGCTTGATGGCTAAAAAGGCATCTGAATGTATAGTGAATGAACGGCTCAAGGATTTTTTATTTTTTTCAGCCAAGCAAAGCCATGGACCGGGTGACAAAAACAAAAAGAAAAGAGAGCGGAGCTGAAGGACGCAAGAGGAGAAGGCTACAGGCGCAGGAAGCTGAGAAGTCAAAAAGTTTTTCGCGCCATTTTTTGAAAAACCTGGGGCAAGTACTTCATCATGTCCTTTGGAAGTAGCTCCATCTCCTGCCACTTCATTAATGTCCGTACAACTTGACGAAGGAGTCGTTCACGAAACTTCTAAACACAGTATGCTATGCGCAGACAATCCCGGGGATATTGCAGTAGAGGAGGAGGACAACGGAACCGACATTGGACTTCGGCTGGTTGAGCCTGTTGCTCTGAAGCTAAGCAAACTGGATTCCACGAAGCACCCTCAACCTATCATCTCAGAACTCGTTCAGAAGCATGACCTAGGTCTCTTAAAATTTGACACTGGTACTGGAAAAGCCGTTGTGTCTGACGCTGTACGAACGGAAATTGTTAAACTCGGGGCCATGTATTTCCAAAATCGGGAAGGACCTTTCTTGCCAACAAACAACCGATCAATGACTAAGAGTTGGTTTAAGAAGAAATTAGGTGATGGTCGTGGTGAAGAAGTCACCCGTTCGTGGCTGGCCTACTCTCCTGCCAAAAAGGCAGCATTTTGCATTTGTTGCCTCCTTTTTTTCCCGCTCAGATCACCTATCATCTTTGGAACAAGAGGGGGGATTCACCAAATGGAAGGCACCCGAGAAGATCACCCTTCACGAGAATGCAAAGAATCACCGAATGTGTTTCTCACAGTGGAAAGAAATGGAAAGAAATTTGATGCATACTACGGGAATAATTGACGCTGACCTTCAGTCACAGATGGAGAAAGAAAAGCACAAGTGGCGTGAAATTTTGACGAGAGTCCTCCACTGCATAAAATTTCTTGCTACACAGAACTTGGCATTACGAGGGCATCGAGAGAGTTTTCAAACCAGCCGCGAGAACAATGTCGGAAATTTTCTTGGTCTTTTGAAGTTAATTGCCGTTTTTTGACCCCGTTATGAAGCAACACCTCACATACGTTGAAAGTCATCCAGGGTCCACTTCGTACCTATCGCCTTCTGTACAGAATGAATTCATTCACATGATGGCTGTCACAGTTCGCGAGTCCTTGCTGCGAAAAATCCGTAAAGCCAAATATTATGGCATTATGTTTGACACCACTCCCGACCAGGCACACCGTGAGCAAATGTCAGAAGTTGTGCGATATGTGGAAGTTGACTTTGATAAAAAATCTGTTTATGTTCAGGAGTCCTTCCTCGGCTTTATCCATGTAAAGAACAAAGACGCCGAGAGCTTCGTTGACGTGATACTTGGCAAGCTGGAAGAGGACAGAATGAACTTACAGGACTGTCGGTCACAATGCTACGACAACGCTGCCGTGATGGCTGGACAAAAAAGTGGTGTCAGTCAAAGAATCGCGGAAAAAAACAAACTGGCAATCTTTGTAAACTGCGACAACCACTCACTGAACTTGGTTGGTGTACATGCTGCTAAGGAAGAAGCCATGATGATGACTTTTTTTGGGACCATCGAAGCACTTTACGTGTTTTTTTCTCGCTCAACGTACCGTTGGGAGAAATTAAAAAATGCAGTGCCTGTTGTTGTGAAATCAGAGTCTGAGACCAGATGGAGTGCAAGGGTCGAAGCAGTGAAGCCGGTCGGTAGATACCTTGAGAAGATACTTGAAGTTGTTCAGGAAATGTCAAATAATGACCAAGAAACGAGCGAGACGAAAAGTGATGCTGCACTACTGCAGAAGCGGATATTAAGTTATGATTTTTTGATTTTGCTGGGCTTTTGGAACAAGGTACTTGTTCGCATAGACCGTGTTCAAAAAAGACTGCAAGATCCTAAAATGAACTTTCACGATGCTGCCTTAGACATGAAAGCTCTCAGAGATCACTTTCATGAAGAAAGGGAAACTCTGGTAAGTGAGTCACTTGGTGAAGGGCTTCGTCTCTGTGAGACGTATGATGTCGACGTTGAAAGGCGTGCACGACGAAAAAAACAGATGCCTGGTGAAAAGTCGAAAGGAGAGGCGTTGACGGCTAAACAGGAAACAGAAAGGGTTATGAAATGCACACTCGATCGTCTTCATTCGGAAATCGACCAGAGGTTTACTCGCCTGCAGGACACCGACCTCAAGTTTGGCTTTCTGCTCGACATCAACAAGCTGTGCTACAGCGAAGACAAAAACGAACTAAAAACAAATTGCAACACATTTGGCAATTTCTACAGTTCCGACGTTAACGCGCAAGACCTCTATGAAGAGATTTTAGATTGTAGGCTGCTGCTTTCACGGCGTATTGACCAGACAGTATCAAGACCGGAGGAACTTCTTAAATTTATTGTGGAGTATGGTGATGATGGCGTATTCCCCAACCTTCGCGTCGCCCTTCAGATGATGTTAACCATTGGAGTTTCCATCGCTGGCTGTGAGAGGTCCTTCAGCAAGCTGAAGCTAATACTCTCCTATTTGCGTGCCACAATGGGCCAAGACAGACTTACTGACCTTGCGCTACTGAGTGTGGAAAGAGAAGAAACTGAAAAAACGAACTTTGACGTCATTATAGAACAGTTTGCTTCATCGAAAGCAAGGAAAGTGCAGCTCTAGTTTTTACGGAGTGTTCCAGTGTATAGTGCATTTTATATTTGTCTTAATATCCAAATGATGTAAATAAAGTGTTTTAAATAAAAAAACGGGTTTTTCTTGACAACAATTATTCACGATCAGCGTTACAGCACTGACGTCATAAAAGGCAACAATATGCGATAACAGGGAGACAACAGGGTTTGCCGGAACGAGTTTTTTAACGCATCATTAGCACTGATGAAAAAATGCAGGCATCATATGCAGATTTGGCGTACGCAATAATTAATTTTGAATGATACATTTCACGGTAATGTAGCGAGAAATGGTATGGACTATTTACATATGCCTAGTTCGTGATTCTATTTTCTGTGCTTATATGGATTTCATGAATTTCGCATATTTTAAGTAAAGCGAGATGACAAGAAGTGACCACCAAGGTCCATTTTTTGTTAAACTTTTTTTGCTACCATTGTGGACTTCTGGTGTGTTGTGTGATGCATGGACGTACAAGGCGGCTATAGTACACTGTAGTACAACAGCAAGAATAATAATAATAATAATAATAATAATAATAATAATAATAATAACAAACATTATCACGGGCATAATGAGGGGCGCGGAAATATATTTGCCCTGGGCGCCGTCCTATCTAGTTACGCCACTGCTCCAAGTACCACCATCTCGCATCTTTTCACCATATATTCCCCATATAGAAGCACCGCCATCCAGCGGACATTCCAAGGACTAAATGAGAGGTGGCACACGCACACTTTCTTACGGCTTGCGCTTCGGGTCCACTTCCCACCTTTAACCACCTCGAGTTCATGGTATATACTAGTTCACTGTATTCATGGCACTGCGGCCGAACGCTCGCTAAACCTTTCGAAAACCAAGGAGGTTACGCCCAGCGAGTATGACGTAGCAAACTTTTTCAGTCAGATAGTGCTCAATGTACATGCCATTGGCTGCTACTGGGAAGTGAGAGGCGGAGAATTCGGCTTTTACTTTCTTACGGCTTGCGCTTCGTATCTACTTCCCATTTTTAACCACCTCGAGTTCATTCATGGTATATACAAGTTCATTGTATTCATGGCACTGCGGCTCAACGCTCGCTAAACCTTTCTAAAGCTAAGGAGGTTACACCCAGCGAGTATAACGTAGCAATTCCTTCTTGTCAGATAGTGCTCAATGTACATGCCAATGGCTGCTAATGGTGATCGCAGCCTGCGCGTTAACTAAAAGCCGAATGCTCCTATCTCTCATTCTTCATTAGCAGCCATTGACATGTACATTGAGCACTATTTTTTATTGTTCGACAACGCACAGAAGAAGTATCTCACCGGCACCACCTTGGACGTCAAAATGTTATACTTGTTACATACTACGGGAGACGAACGGGTGCCGCTATAAGGAGCTTGGCTCCTAAAAAATGTGGGGCGAAATACACAAGGAAAGAAAATTGAAGTTTGTGACCTTACACTGGCGTTCACATGTTCAAGTTTCGGCGTAAAATTGAAGCGTACGAAAAAAAAAACCTTCATATCTCCTACAATTAACCTAAGAGGGCCACATTAACAACAGCTTCAGTGGCAATTTCTTCGTCTAAACTATTGTAATGTTTTGCTTTAGTGTAAATTTAACATATGGTTATGCTTTGTTAACAAACACGGCGACTATACTCTACGGCTCTTTTATACTACGACTACCGCCAAGCCAAGCACGCTGCAATGGGCCTCCGTTGTCGCTTAAATATTTTAGCACGTTGGTTCTGCTTGGTACATCATTTTGCGTGGCACCGAATTCTCGCCTGTGTTCCGTAACATCAGCGAGGGTGTGTGTTTAGTGGAAGAAAGTCCCACCGAGAGGTGGGGGGGGGGGGTGCAGCCATTTCCTGACCCCGCCAACACCATGCCGGGGGATTTATGGGGAATGCGAGAACACCGCTGGCGTAAGGGAGAAAAGAAGGAGAAAGGAATGTTTATGCTCGTCATTACGGAAACGACGGCCACCTCGAGACTCTCGCGAGAATTCTAGGGAACGCGCGAGAGAGTCCCCAGAATCTCCTCCACCCTCACCCACCCACACTCAAGCTCCACACGGGTCGAACTGTACGTTAATAAAGCTTTCTGCACTCGGCGAGACGTCCGTCTGTTCATTCGTTTGTAGGGTGGAGGATGGAGCCATCTCAGTTCGCCGGTCTCACCAGCGCTAACGCTTATAGTCGCTCTTTCCCTCTCTTGCTCGCTGAAAGCAGGCGAATGGCGGACCCCGAGGGTCATCTCTCTATTTCTTCTGGGAGTCGTGGCGCGTCGTCTGCTACGTTTCTTTCGCCAAAGACGCGTATCGTCTGCTTGTTGTCCTCTTGTGTCGGCCATGTCTTGCGTCAGTTTGTAGGCCTCGTGTAGACTTTCTCTTGGTGTTTTTCGTATGTGTGCATTATTTATTACCGCAATTTCGCATTTTTTAAAAATCACGTATCCATCAGATAGAAGTACCGCCATCCAGCGGACATTCCAAGGACTAAACGAGAGGCGGCATGACCGGACTAAAGGAGAGGCACACGCGCACTTTCTTACGGCCTGCGCTTCGTGTCTAGTTCCCACCTTTCACCGCCGCTAGTTCATGGCGCTGCGACCCGACACTCGCTGAACCTATGTGTTTAGAAAAAGTGGTTAACGATCAGTACTCGGTACTCTACTATGGGAGAGCCGAGAGCCGTTCCGTGGGCCTCACACTCCGTGTAGACTTCAGCAGCGAATTCGTAGCGTGAAAAGGCTATCCTCGAACCAAGGAGGTTACGTCAAAAACCAAGGAGGTTACGTCAAGCAAGTTGAACGCGGCAACCATTTCTGGTCAGACTAGTGCTTAAAGGGCGTCCTTCCGACACTAGTTTTTTTTAGTAAGCATCAAATTCAAGAGAAACTTTATTGGAAATTCAATAACTGATAGTCATTTCTGTAGGTTATTTCATTAGAAACAACTATCTTCTTTAATTTATGATTAACGTGTGCGGGGTTTCCTCCTCAATTCAAATGAGTGTGCCCGTGCCACTTCTCTATAGTCCGACCGTGGAAGTGGCTACCCACTACTACTACTACATACACTGAGGACCCACGACCCACGGCTTGAGGAGCTTCGCCCCTAAAAAAAACTATGCCTGGAGCGTGAGCCGCAAACGTGCTGCCCTACCCTACGAAGGCAACGCCTCTGGCGTCCACACCCTGCGAACACAGCAATGCTATCAAAGTTTGCTCCGAGCCAAGTTTCGCCGAAAAGAGAAGATGGCATCTGGGCTGAAATTCGCCAGAAAGCTTAACTTTTTAACCATAACCCAGAGACGTGAACGTGGGCCTGTATGTAAAGTTTAGAGACCAACCGCGTACGAAGGTGTGATAAGTGCCAAAAGTAGCCTCCACAGTGCTGAAGCTAAGCAGGGCCCGTTGAGTTCTTATATATGATTTCATTTGTTACAAATCGTGTTTCCTTGCATCTATTCATTTTTACGGTATCGTTCTGCCATTGTATCACGATATTGCATTGAGTTCTTGTGTACATGTATGCCAACATTGTCATGTACATTAAAGCAATGATGTCTTCACTGCAATGTAGTGATGTCGGTCGTGATCCATAAATGTGCCGAAGTGTATGTGCCCTGTTACTGGAATGTTATGAAGCCTTTGTGTTCTGTACATACTGTAAATGATTTTTTTTCTAAACAACACATGCACTCGTCACACTCCATTAGCAGGGCCTACCCGTGGCTGCGCAGAGGGCCCTCCTCTTTGCGACACCACAGCCAGGTCTTCAAGGTGATTATTCGCTTCCTTGATGACACTGCAGGACTGGAAAACCAGCCAGAAAAGCCGCCCGCCGCGTCATCAGTCATGGACGCCATTTCTCTTCTGGTTCTTCTCTCTTCTGCGTGTATACCATTTCCCCATTCGCCTGCAGGCGCTGAACTGCGATCCCAACTAGGGCTACAGAAGTTTGGTCTCCTCATCCTCTCCACATGTATATACAACAAATGTTCATATTCGCGTTTTATTTCTGAGTTTTGTTTACTAGGTAATTTGCATTTGTATACATATCTTTTTATGATAAATGTGGTGTGTGTGTGTGTGTGTGTGTGTGTGTGTGTGTGTGTGTGTGTGTGTGTGTGTGTGTGTGTGTGTGTGTGTGTGTGTGTGTGTGTGTGTGTGTGTGTGTGTGTGTGTGTGTGTGTGTGTGTGTGAAGCATGGATATCACGTCTTGCCTCCACTTCATTCCATGTTTTGTGTCCATGTAACTTAATTCTGCTTTGCTGTTTTCGTAAACATTGCTGTTTTCGTAAACGTAAACGTATGTTTTCGTATGGGTATGCGCTGCGAAAAATGGGTAAATCTCTAAGCTTGCAACCACTCCACTAAAATTGAAGAAAGCAACCGCAAGGCCAGCAAACTTAGCCCATGATGCTCGTGGAGCTGAAACATCCTTCCCTACATTGAGGGAACTTAAACTGAGCGTGTAAGCAAAAAGAAGGAAAACACTGCATGCTTCGCCCCTACCCTGGTTTCACGTTAGTGGAGCGCAAATACCCTTCCCTACATGAGTCGCTCTTCCCCATTCTTTAGGGACGTATCTTCTAAAGCTGTGGGTTTGTCTGTGCATGTCTGTGACCGGTTCGTAACCACCTAGTTGTATGACCCACTCAGCAGGTGGCGCTAGTGTGAGTGACAGACAGACGGACGGACGGATAGACAGACAGGCAGACAGACAGACAGACGGATGGATGGACGGACGGACGGACGGACGGACGGACGGACGGACGGACGGACGGGTGGCCGGGCGGACGCATGGAAGCATGGACGGATGAATGGACGGGCGGAAGCACGTACGGACGGACATAAGCACAAATGGATGGACGCTTCGCCCAAGTCATCATTATTCGTTCCATGGATATGCTGTGATTTTTTTTCTCATATTAGTGCCATCGCCCTTCTTAATTGCAACTAGTTTTCAGGTGACGTTGAATCTCTTCTAGTAAGAAAAAAAATACATATTCGTGCATCTGGCAAAGGATGCGACAGGGGTATGTTAGTTGAACAAGCGTGACAAACTTCGCGCTTGTAGTAATGTGAGAGTCTGCAAACACGACGATTATTTCGAGCACGCGTTATTATTCGCTCCTGGTACACGCGCCTGCTACGTAGTCCCGTAAATATTGCGCGTGGCTGGGACATGAACGTAGCTCCCTCTGTCTCATTCTCGCACCATGGTGTGATTTAGTCGCGTTGTTTTCCAACGTCGCGATGTCGCCATTCCAGCAAGAGACCCCGAGCCAAGCGAACAAAGGGAAAGCAGACGATCCCTATCATCTCGCATTCATTATTAGGCAGCCCAGTCTCTCTGTTTTTATCGTCTGCTACACGCTTCCCAGAATAGCAGACGATATTATACGCGTCGCCTGCCGTGAATGTAGAGTGGTTACAATACCGGGGCTAAAACAAAGTGAGGTATAAGTTATTCAACCGTCTCAGTAGAGTGAATTCTCGTGTTCCCGCTCTTGTTACCGTCTATCCATGGTTGGCTGAGAAACAGACGTTAAGGAAGCCGGTGAAGCCGTGGCAGACGACAAGCGCTCGTCTCGTATACACAAGACAGACCCGACGACTTTTCGTCTGCTTCTGTCGTCTGCCTTGCTCGTGTTTTGAAAAATGGCGCGCCGTAAAAACAGTGAAATTACGGCAGTGAAGCAGGTGCGCTATGCCTAATTTGCTCGCTCTTTATTTTTTTTTCTCTCGCAGGAGTCGAAGGAAAGTGCGCAGTAGCGGAAAGCTCTCTGACGTCACAGGTTCGAGCATGTAACGAGCATTACCGGGAAAAACTTGAGTGGTCGTTATTGCAAAGAGTGCTGCATAGTGTAGGAGATAATACAGGTGGCTTGTCGGCTTCTACGATAACAGCCGATATGTGACCCGATGGGCCGCGGCAACATTCCGGCCTCAAGATACGACTGGAACGCATTTTTTTTCTCCTGCTTCCTCGAACTAGAGCTACTTTCTATTGTCCGCGACCTTTGAGTGTTATCGTCAAGGGTGTTGTCGCAACACTTATTCTTGAAGCAAGTTGTCGGCGTATAGTTACACTCCAGCAGCAGTAAATACAGCGTTATGGCTATAGGAGGGTCTCACACAATAATGATTTCCTTTTTGGAGCAGCTATATACTAGCAGCTAAGGAACTCCTGAGTACGTGCGGTAGCGAAATAAAATATTTACACATGTGTTTTTCTCAACAGCCGATTTTGTTGACGGTTGCCGAAAGTGTAAAAGTAAGAGTCAAGCTGTACGGAATCTCTATTGAGCATTTGTCAAAAATCTATAGCATTCGTCAAAAAGAAAATTTGAAATCTATCTAACTTTGAGTAAGCTGGTGGCTGAAATCAACAGCTTCGTAAGAATCAAGCAATGCATGGTTCCAAAAATAGGGAAACTATTTAATATAGTGATGACATTGTCATGTCCCCACACCGTGCCTGGTACTGTGTCTTCCTATTCTGTTCATGTCTTCGTTCCCCGGTAGAAGGTTTAACACTATTCGCTCCCATTGCCCCAGAGCACTAGGTGCTGCGGAGATTTTCATTGGTTCATGTTGCCGCAAGTACAAGTAGGAGGAGGAGGAACAAATGAGGAAGGACAGGGAGGTTAGCCAGCAAGTACAAGATCGTACGATAAATCCAGTGCAATGGACTAAGCAGAAAGGGAAGAACAAGAGCGGGGGGGGGGCTTTCACCTTAGATCACGTGGTAGCATCTGCCGCGCTACCGTGACACAGATGCTCCGATGCTCCTGGTATTGCGTTGCTAACCGCAATTCCTGCACAAATGTCCGTACCCACACTCTCACGAATGCGCCCTCACCTAGCTTCCCTCATGTCCTTAGTTTGAGGTGAGCAGAGATCTTTCACACGTCAGGCGAGAATCTTTATGAAGCCCATAAATCTGCGGAGAGCATTGGACCAGTGGGAAAACGACGGTGAACTCCGGGTAACGACGGGGAAAGAGAAGAAAATAGCAAAGCGAATAGCACGAGAAAAAGGCTGGGAAAAGGGGGGCAACGCGTGCGTAATTCTTGGCAACAATGCTGGTAGTTTCGCCGAAGAAAACGCACCGTGCCGCCAATGGCCATAACTCTGTCATGGCGGAAGGGGACGGGTCCGCGGTTATGGCCTTCCCGCGCACTTCGGTACGGGAGCACTAAATTACCGAGTCTCTCATTAAAACGGCGCAGCTTGGTGGAACGGTGTTGCAGCGTCCCTGCGACATAAGCGACGTTTCGAGACTTGTGTAGCAGAGAAAGTAATACGGGGAGCTACAAATTAAGTTTGTGGTGGCCGTGAGTGCATAGAAATAGCGTCACTCAGTCAGCAGAAGTATACTTTCCTGGTCGCTTTATCGTCTGCGAGTGCCTTAAACTTATCCCGGGCTCAGAAGCAGACGATGCTCCGTCGCTAATTGTTATAAGCAGCTACAAATCAGTCTTTTAGTCGCTGTGTATGGGCTAGAAACAGTGTTAGTCAGTCGGCAGAAGTATATACCTTGTCGCTTTGTCATCTGCTTGCCTCTTGAGCCTCACTCGGCACAGAAAGAGACGATGTTTGCGAGACTTAGAGGCTGTGTAGAAAGAGTTATGTAAAGAGCAGTAAATAAACTTTGTGGGGGCATCCAAAGCTGGTGTTATTAGACGAGCAGAAGTATCTTCGTTGTCTCGCTTTGTCGTCTGCTTCTTTTTGAACATCACCAGGTCACAAGTAGATGACGCTTCGCCTCCGTTTGTAGACGTTACAAGGAGCTACTAATAAATCATTTAGCGGTCACTTATACAATCAAGCTAAAGAACAACGTGGGTCGTTCAGAAAAAAAAATTGATTTTTTGCTGCTTTGTCGTCTGCTTCTCTTTTGATAGCACAGAAAGTGCGTGTCTTGCACCGAATGCTGCTAGTAGCATTCGCTGATGACGTAAGAAAACCGCTGGAGGAAAACATGTCGTCCGGTAAGAGGTGGCTTGTTCGCCTGCACTCCAGTATTGAAGCAGACGACGCAGTTCTCTTGCGAAGTTACAAGGAACTACACATCAACCTTGTGTTCTCTGAAAAAGCTATTAAAATTGTCAGTGATTCAGCAGAAGTCGAGTTTCTTGGAGACGTTGTTGTCTGCCTGTCTGTTAAAAAACAACTTGAGGAACAGAAACCAACGACATTACTTTGTAACATTACAAGGAACTTCAAACCAACCACGCGGCTGTTTATAAAGCTATAAACACGTCGACAGTCGATAAGCAGAAGTAGTTTCTTTTCGTCGTCTGCTTCGTATCTTCGTAGCAGACGACGACAAAAACGAACGGTGTGGTTTCTGTGGAAGCTAGAAATAGCGGCAGTCAGTCATAAGAAGTAGTTCGTAGTTTCGTTGTTTAAGTCTCTCCGTGGCGCTGGCAAACGAGGCTATGTTGCAAGCTGGAATGAACTGTCAACCACGTGATCGCTGCTATAAAGTTAAAACAAGTTCAGTCAATCAGCAGGAATCCTTTTTATTGCGGCTTTGCAGTATGCTTGTTTATTAACAGAACGGAGCATGAGTGTTTTAATTTATCGTGAATAGATGAAAACGTCTATTTTCTCCTGGAATAGCTGGAAAAGGAAACATCATGATGCCTGAAAGGGAGAGATCGTCTGCTAATAAGTTGCTTGTGCGTCTGCTCCCCTGAACAGAAGCAGACGACGTTGTGAGCTTCGAATAAGCTACAAGTACACCGCCTGAACGCTGCTGCAGCTTCAAGCGTTCAAACGACAGAATTACTTGCTTTGCGGACTTACCGTTAAGTCCGCAAAGTTTGAGTGTTAAGTTTGAGTGTTAAGCCTATATGAGGGTCAGGTATACGCTGTGACGAATGTACACAGCGAGATACTAGTAAATTGTGTACGTCACATCCTTAAAGAGTAAGAGATAGCGTTAGCATCGCGATTCTCACTTTCATATACAACTTACAGCCTTTATTTTTTTTGATCGCGCGCGTGCAGCTGCACGTATCTCACATACAAATGCGTGCATCAATGAAAAAGCCCATAACCGTTATCTTCAGAACATTTACCGGTACTAGGTTGTGCTGTTTGCTCGGTGCAAGGGTACAAGTGCATATTGTGCAAGCCGTAGCTCGAAACCTGTATAAGTTTTCACGCTATAACTGCGTTGTGACAACCTGAACAATAATATCATCTCTGGTTACAGCCACTGATTACCCTTGAATAGAGAAAACTTGCATAAATGCTCCATCCAAAAGCGCTCACCAATGTTCAGACCGCAGCTCATTTTTTATATAAGTTTAATGAAGTATTGTGCTGTCATCGATGTCCTTTGAATAGAGAAAACTTGCATAAATGCTCCATCCAAAAGCGCTTACCAATGTTCAGACCGCAGTTTATTTTTGACATAAGTTTAATGAAGTATTCTGCTGCCATCGATGTCCCTTTATTAGAGAAAACTTGCATAAATGCTCCAACCAAAGGCGCTCACCAATGTTCATACCGCAGCTCATTTTTGACATAAGTTCAATCAAGTATTGTGCTTTTCAGCACTGGCATAACCGATGCGCCGTTTCGCCCCCGAATCACCCGTTCATCGGTGGTGGTGCATCATCACTCGCGCATGCAGCGCCGACGAGCCAAAACGGCCGTTCGAGAGACGAAAACGATCCACATGCGCCTCAGCAATCGGTACACGCAGAACTATCACGCTTAGAAATTGTTTCCAGTAATCCTTCGGAACCGGCCGAAGACGAGTTAGATGGTGAGGTTCCAATTATGGTTGATGTCCGTTCGAATCCCGTACCTAGCCTATTATGAAGGATATACTGGCTGTGTTCCAATACTCACCGTAGACGGCTAAATAGACAGCTAAATGGACGGCGGCCATCTTAAGTCGCATTCCAATTCTCACATAGCCGGCAAAGTAGACAGCTCCGAGAAGACCACATAGTAGACAAATACGATGCAGGCTACTTTGCTGTCTAAACAAGATGGCGGCTCAGCAAATCGCTCATATAGAGCGAATCTCGCCGGAATGGTCGTCTGCACACAAGCAGACGCTTTTCCAGGCACTCAATGTGAGTTAAGTTTAATTTTTTTTAGATTGCAACACGAAATAAGCCAGAAAACACAACTATTCTGCTTGTTCATTTTAGATTTCTCTTCTCGACGCGAGGTGGCGCCTCGTCGCGTAAAAGCTGTCTAAACGTGTTCTAATTCTCAGACAGCATGAACATGGACTCTGTGCTGTCTTCTAAGCAGTTTCCGTAGACTGTCTACGTGCTGTCTAAGAATCGGAACTCAGCCAATGTTTTGAGACATCGTGTCAAAGCAACATGGAGTGTCAAAGCGACTGTCAGAAACCTAAGCTGTGGACAGCTTTGTCTATTCTTGCTCTTCAAGGGTCCAAATGAATATTTTCGAATTCTTTTCAAAACAAATTCTATTTCGAATTTTCACTTGATATCTTTTTTCAATGCCGTTCCAAATTCTAGTGAATATTCAGTTTAATGAACCTTCATTTTAGTCAAATATTTCCTTTTTGAAGTGCACTCAAGTGGTAGTTCAATGTATTTACATTAGCCGAGAAATCGTACTTGCGGTTCGCGCGCAAAAACCAACAATGACGACTGCCTTTCACGAATGACAGGCAAGCGCATGCCGACGTTCTGTGGGCGGAGTTGACTTCTTTTATTAGGTTGCAACCGAGCGTAGCACGACAGCTTCAAGTATACTGCACGTAATTTTTCAGCTAAGCGCAGCCTTTCGCGAAAGCAGAAGTGAAAGTGTGAGAAGGGGGCCGGTCGAGGCTGACGTAATTTACGACGTAGTTTCCGCAGTTACCTCTAGAGGGCGCAGTCTGCCAACTCGCGCTTATCTTTTCGCACCGGATGGCGTGGTACAATCGGGAGAACGGAGATTTTCTTTTCGCTGCGGACACGTTTGTATGCTCGCAAAACGAGCGAGAAAAATGAAGAAACGCAAAAGGTCGAATTCTGCGAGAGCGCGGCCACATAAAGACCGCACGTCGCGAGTTTTAACGTTCTTTCGCGGGAAAGGATGAAAAAAGGAGGCGTTATCGGAGATAAGAAAGCCTCCCGAGGCAAGAAGGAAAACCCTTGGAACTTTATGGCCTTCCAAGGGGAGAGGGAAATCCCGGCCGTAAATTTGTTTCTTTCTTTGCACCCCACCTCAGAACGTTGTCCAGATCTCACCTTCGAATCCCTCCCGGCTCTTCATGTAAGCACGCCGCTGTTCGCTGTAACCTCGCAAATGTGCATGTATTTCTCTTTTTGGAAAGTATAAGGGTCAGCGATAAAAATTAGCAAAAGTAAATAACACAGGTGGTAAAAAAAAAACAGGTGTGGAGCCCTCGTCTGTAATGGTGTACAGCAGACGAAAATGTTCCTGCTGGCGAAATAAAGAAAAGATAACAGACGGCAAGTGCGATCGTCTGTCAAGTTGCGTGTTTTTCTGCAACTGACTCTGGCCGTTTTTCATTTTTTTTTTTTTGCGAGCGCGGTAGCAGACGACATACCTCGCCACCGCTTTGAAAGTGAGATACTGTTATGGCGTCGGCTGCCGGAACATATATATTGTGTTTCCTTTTCCGGGGATCGCGCGATCAGAACTTTAACGGTGGCGCGCTAGGCTTAGGGAGTGGAATGGGAGGGGGACAGGAGCGGTGAAAAACGACCCGTGGAGTAAAAGTTATGGTTGTGTTCTTATTTTCCGAAGCGAGAGAACTAACATGCTGCCTTTCGGAGTGTCGCCAACTCTCGCGAACTCGCACGTTAGCCCGTTAACATATAAAAACAAGCTCGTACCTTGTAATGCTTGTTCCCGAAACAATTAGCCAGTTCTCAGACCCTAAAGTTTATTTACTACGCCACACCATATCTCGCACACTTGTTTTTTTCATTCGCTTCTTTTTTTTTACATTTATGAATCTACTTGCCATTCTTCTAGGAACACACGTAGAGGAAGACAGCTTACACATAGTGTAACACGTCACATACGTCAAAAAGCTTTCTCAACTTCCAAGATTTAAAAACTAAAGCGACCACTGTCTTTCGGAGCCACGGATTCTTGTTAAATTAAAAAAGAGCAACAGACGATTTTCGCGAATCCCAACAGACGACTTTATAGCAGACGTGCGACAGCTAGGCGTAGGTGCTTTGGCGAGAAGTGTATGCGTGCCCAGGAACGGTTTGTGTTCCGAGAGCAAAACACGCGCTTTTGTTGAAGTTGTCAGCGCGGAAGACCGGTTTATTAGGACAGCATCGCCATACCAAGAACATTTCTTCTACCAGGAAAAAAAAAAAGCAATGAGAACGAAACTGAACGTTAAAAGAACGTGCCTTATACCCTAGTAATCGGTCATAAATTATGTCTATACGAACGTCGCAAAAACACGTGTCGCTTCAGTGGAAACGGAACGGCATGCTGTAAACAGGAGTAGAGCAGAATGTTTCCTTCTGGGAGCGCGTAATTTAGACGTCTTCGAAACGACGTACCGCGAGAGGTCGCCGGATGCGTGGAAAAAGTCGGGCCATGTTTTTTTTTTCTTGCTCGCTTTGTAAGCGTTCTAATCACTAAATAATGTCGGAGCTAAGAAGAGTCGGCGAATAGAACGTGTCGTCGCGACGTGCAGCGTTCGGTAGAAGTTCGTCACGCGTCTGTTCCTTGACGCGTGCTGCCGTTTATTTATTCACATCTTCGCAATATGAGATTTGTATGTAGTGGATTAGTGGCTTAGCTTAACCCTAACGTAGGCATCTGCGGGCCTTCTAAAGTTCGTATTTTTGTGTTTCGGTGTAGTTTCCTCGATGAAATGAAATCGGGAGTTGGATGGAAACCCGTCTCTTCTGGAGGAAACATGAAGATCGAAGGAACGAGCAGCACCAACCAAATAAAACTTGAAAAGAAAAAGAAAGCGACGTTTCGGTTGGTGAACAAGGCTTTTGCATACGGAAGCTGAAACGTCGTTTTATTTTTTTTATTTTAAGTTTTATTTAGTCCGTATTTTTCGTTTTCTTCAGTTTATAGAGGGTGTATATATGCTTAGGGAATTGGTCAAAATATACACATCTGCTCCGGAGAGTTGTATCAATGGAAAACAATGATGAACGATGAAATCGAATTACTCTTGATTAATAAAGACACGGTAGTCGACTTAGTGACCGGAATCTCATAATTTGTATAAAGAAAGCATTGCTGCCATAACTGGCGGCATGCAGCTATAGCACTCGCGGTCATGTGGCCAATAAGTGGCATCATTTAGCCAGTATACTATCAATACTGGGACTTCACTGTTTCGCATGCAATGGTTTTGGCACCAAATTTTAAAAATAAACATCGATCTTCGTGTCTTTCTCTTCTAAAAATTTTTATCTCTTAAAGTTCGACGGTTACTGCCTCCAATTTTCGAAGCTCAGTTTACCATGCCATTCTATTGACTTCAGATTGAACGTGCGATGGGCGTAGTTGCTGTGGTGAGTTGAAATTTCGTAAAAAAAAAGAGAACAAACTCAAGCTAGCGGCACCATAGAAGGCTTTTCTACATTTGAATAGTCGTAGACGCTCAGCATAACTAAAACGTGCTTTTTCTATTTTATTATTACCCTAACATTGCTCACTTCGAAGGCCACTGTTAGTGATATCACTAGAGCAAATAACATGAAATTTAGAGGTGTTGCAGCTTGGCTTAAAAAACAATCCCATTTAAGAATACTGAATGTCATTTCTTTTGTACGTGTTGAACACGTGTATCCACTCTTAGTCTTCAATGTTTCTTAAAAAAAAATAAGGTATATCGCTGCGGACAGCAGTTTTGAGAATATGAAAGGTTGTCTGCTTTTTACTGCATTCGCGTTGTCTGCTCATTTATGTTTGGCCGCCTGCTCATTCTTATTCTGTCGTCTGTTCACATTCTGTCGTCTGTTCACACTCTGTCGTCTGCTCTCGCGTGCTTCTGTTCGTGCAGCGCCGCTGCGACCAAAAAAGTGCATGCATATAGTTAGCGCAATACCCTATCGTATATACAGTAGCCAAATATGGCGTGCCCCGCGATTCCCAGAAAGTTGCGTTACGCAAACCCACTCGCCGAGCGTTAACGTGAAGCTGACGCAACCGACGCCGCGCTGTTAAATCGTTAACCGCCCCGCGGCGTCGTTAGCGAGCTGTGTGACGTCACAGGATGTGCTGCGGGCCGGAGTGCGGCACGCACGTTTCGTCATGCAGCGCAGTCTGCGTGCCATGCGAAACTTCGGTTGCGTTTGAACCGTGCCACGTTTCTGCGAATGCGTCAATGCACTCGGCGACCTCCATAAACTTGCCAAGGTTTATTGCAAACACAGTGGCGCTTATAACGTGTGGAAGCAGAAATTCACGAAGTTCGGGTGATTTTACATGTTTTTTTCTTCACACACACGCATACACACACACACACACACACACACACACACACACACACATATATATATATATATATATATATATATTGTAATGATGACAAAGCGGCGATCGTGCTCGGCGCATACGTGGCGGGACGGAGAAGACGAGGAAGAGGAGAAAGCAGAATAAGAACAGCCGGCCTGCAGCAAAGGCGTTGTCTCTTATTTCTCGTCTTTACAATGGCGCAGTCGCGAACTACTGACCCCGATATCCCTGCGTCCACTACACTTCGAAGTGGACGAGTGCTCTCGAACTCCCCACCGATCACGGACGGCGTCCAAGCTCCACGGCGGCACCGCATCATGACTGCAGCGAGGCCATTTCTCGAGGCTTCTCTCTGTTCGCCCAAGAGCTCAAGACATCCGGGTTTGGCTGCGCCTCTTTTGGATCGTTCAACGAGAACGAAATTCCATATTTTCATGGATTCAAGGATGACCCTACCAACTGGGTAAGCGTGATAAACTCGGTTGCCCTTAAATACTCGTGGAGCGACACGATTAAGAAGTCGGTCGCTGAAGGACGTTTGCGAGGATCTGCCCAAGCGTGGCATCGTTTCCAAGGCAGTACATACGCTACATGGCAAACATGGAGCGCGGCCCTGATGTCCGCGTTTGCGCCGCTTCCGAGCGCTTACGACGACCGTTTCATGACCATGCGGTCACGCCGGCAAGGTGCAACCGAGGACGTCGCGACTTACATCTACGACAAGCTGGACCTTTTACAAGCTTGCGATATACAGTGGACCTCCTCCGCAGCCAGGCAGTACATCATCGACGGGATCCATGACTCGACGCACGCAGCCGTCTTGTCCGCCTACAACCACCCAGTCCACATCTCCACTTTCGTACGCCAGGCAATGGAGTTGCAGGACACGTCTCATCGCCGGGCGGCTGCAGTTGGCCCAAAGGAGCCAGCTTCACCGAGACGCGGATGCTATACGTGTGGCCGCATCGGGCATGGGTATAAAAGCTGCCCACAAAGCCAACCTCAAGCGATGCAATATCAATCACGCCCACTTCCAACCCTCAAGGTCCGCGTCGACGGCATCGGAGAACTGACAGCTCTCGTTGATACCGGAGCTCAACGTACGGCGTTGCTTCGCCGCCACGCCTCCGAACCTCTCCAGCCTTGGACTGAGCCACCACTGCGGGGTCTCGGTGGCGACGTACTACCGGTCGGTGCCCTAAACCTACAACTCAACACCGAGGCCGGCAGCAAGTTTTTGTCCTCGGTGCCCGTCTTCGACGACCTGCCCACAGACATGGTTTTAGGGGCCGACTACCTGCTCTCCGGGGAAGTGCGCCTCACGGTGGAAGGAAATACCGTCAACCTCCATCCTGTGGCTCCAACTGTGCCTCCGGCGCAATCCCAAGGTGAGCTGACGACGCCACTTACACTTCCCGCAATACTCGAGAGGCACGCATCGCTCTTCGCTGATACTACTAATCAGCTTCCCGGAACTAGCGTGCTAGTGCACCATATTACGACCGACAATCATCCGCCGGTGTCCATACCGTTACGTAGATATGCCGAACGAGAGCGGATATTAATTGACCAGCAGGTGCAAGAAATGCTTGCCGCAAGCATAATCAGGCCATCTTCTAGCCCGTGGGCAGCACCTGTTGTCCTAGTCCGTAAAAAGGACGGCAATCTCCGATTCTGTGTTGACTACCGAGAGCTGAACAAGCACACCATACCAGACTCGTACCCGCTGCCACGCATTGACGACGCTATTGACGCCGTACGAAAAGCGAGGTTCTTTTCGTCGCTAGATTTAAAAGCAGGGTATTGGCAGATCAACGTGGCTGAAGAAGATAAGTTTAAGACGGCCTTCCGAACACCATCTGGCTTGTACGAGTTTAATCGGATGCCGTTCGGTCTGCGAACTGCTCCAAGCACCTTTCAGCGTGCCATGAACACAGTGTTAGGCACACTGATAGACCGTGCCTGCGTCGTGTACCTCGATGACGTTCTAGTCATCGGGGGAAACAGAAAAACAACATCTACAAAATCTCGACACGGTTCTGCAGAGGCTATACAACACCGGCTTTCGACTTAACCGCGAGAAGTGCCAGTTTGGGTTGACGACAATATCTTATCTTGGTTATCAGATATCTCATAATGGCGTACGACCCTTGCCTGAACGCATAGACGCCGTTGCCAAATACCCTGCACCAACATCTATAAAACAGCTCCAGGTATTCCTAGGAATGGCGTCATACTTGCGCAAGTTTGTACCGAGCTTTGCGTCAACTGCTGCTCCACTCACGGACTTACTGAAGAAAAACGCCCAATTTCAGTGGGGTCCTTTGCAGGATAACGCCTTCCAAACCCTCAAACACCAGCTTACACATAGCCCGGTGCTTTGCCACTTTAATGAAGATTGGATGACAGAAGTCCATACTGATGCGAGTCAGATTGGCCTAGGGGCGGTTTTACTTCAACGTGACTCGAGTGGGCGTGGGCACGTCATCTGCTACGCCAGTCGTAAACTATCGGACGCAGAACGGCATTATCATTCGAATGAACTGGAGTGTTTGGCTGTAGTATGGAGTGTGGATGAAAAGTTCCGCCACTACTTGTTTGGCCGACACTTCACGGTAGTAACAGACAACTCCGCGATTGCGTGGATGTTCCAGAAGCAGCACCTCAAGCACAAGTTTGCCCGATGGATTGTTCGGCTCCAAGACTATACGTACGACATCCGTCACCGTGCTGGAGCACAAAATCAGCTTGCGGACGCTTTATCGCGAAATCCGATCGAGGAATTCTCCACACAAAATCGAGAAACCTGGATCCTGTTTTCTCAACAGGACGTGACCAAGGCTCAGCAAGCCGATGGAAGACTCGCATCCGTTATAGACTCCATTGGCGATGCGGGACGCAATGCCAAGTTTGTCTTACGTAATGGAACGCTGTATCGGCGTCACTGGGCCGATAAAAGCACCGAGTGTCATCTCCTGGTCATTCCTGACACCTTAAGATCGAGCGTACTACGCGCCATCCATGACACTCCCGAGGGAGGCCATGTTGGCTACAGAGCCACCTTACGCAAGGCACAAGAACGTTTTTGGTGGCCGAAAATGGATAAAAGCGTGCGTTCATACGTTGCCAGTTGCGAGATTTGTCAGCAACACAAACGACGTCCTGGAGCTCGACATGGACTTCTTACGCCGATCAAGCCTCCAGAGACAGTTTTCCACACGTTGGGCATAGATCACATCGGGCCTCTTCCAATGACGACAGCGGGCAATCGTTACATTATACTCGCTGTGGACTACTTGTCCAAGTTCGTAGAGGTCGCGGCCGTGCCTTCGCTTGCTGCTAGCCATGTCATCCGATTCCTGAAAGATCGCTTCGAATGGCGACACGGTCTTCCTAACAAGTTGATCTCCGACCGGTCGACCACCTTTCGCAGTCGCGAGCTCCGCACTTACCTACAACAAGCTGGAGTGGACCATCACTTCGCGTCGGCATACCATCCACAGGCGAACGGACTGACCGAAAGGTCGAACCAGACTATCCAGGCTAGACTCGCACCGTACTGTAAGAATCACAAACGAGGTGAGGCCGACTGGGATGATCATCTCCAAGCAGCTGCGTACGCAGTGAACACGGCGGCACACAGCTCCACAGGAATTTGCCCCTACGAGATTGTCTATGGTCAGCTCCCGCAACTGAATGCTACGTTCGGTTTGGACACTCCCGTTAAAGTAGGGCGTTCCGCTGCACGCCAGACACTTTGTCGCGATATCCGTGTGGAGGCGCGTAGGAGGATTGTGCATGCTCAACAGGCACAAAAGCGATACTACGACCGACGCCACCGTCCCGCGCCGAAATACAGTGTAGGTGATGAGGTGTGGCTACAGCGAGGTGCGCCATCGTCTTCAAACAAACTGCACCCAAAGTACGACGGCCCTTACATTATTTCTGAGCGCTTGGGAGATAACACTTGGCGAGTACGTTCCACAGCTTCTGATACGCGCAGAGACAAGAGAAAACGGAATAACTTTGCGGTGCATGTGTCGCGGATGAAGAACTGCATACGTCGGCAAACGTGACATTGGTTTGTGTTTTTCTTACAGGAGTAGACCAGCTGCAGCGTGGCCGAGTGTAATGATGACAAAGCGGCGATCGTGCTCGGCGCATACGTGGCGGGACGGAGAAGACGAGGAGAGGAGAAAGCAGAATAAGAACAGCCGGCCTGCAGAAAAGGCGTTGTCTCTTATTTCTCGTCTCTACAATATATATATATATATATATATATATATATATATATATATATATATATATATATATATATATATATATATATATATATATATATATATATATATATATATATATATATATATTATAATGAGGCGTTTTAGAGTTGCACTCTTTTATAAAACAGGAGAGCGGTCACGACACGTTAAGTGGTAATGGCGGAACCAGCCTGAGTCGCCAGCCAACCAAACGTCGTCTTCTTCACCGACTGAGTCATACCCCCTGCCCTTCTGAGTAGCATTCATCTTCTTCACTACATTTTCCTCCCCTCCGGAAAAGAGCCATCCTGGCGACTCATGGGCAGGAGACAATAGAGGGATCGTAATATGGTTTTAGGCGGTCTATGTGGACGGTCTCACGTCCACGGCGTCGTTGATCATGGGGCTGTTCAAGCGGCTCCACGATGTAATTGACGGGTGAAGTTTGTTTAACCACACGGTAAGGTCCGTCATACTTGTAGATCAGTTTCGTTGAGAGACCAGGGCTGGTTGAAGGGATGCGAAGCCAGACAAGGTCATCCGATGCATAAGAAGCCGGAGGCGTCGGGCTATCGCGGTGGTGTTTCTGGCGTTGCTGTTCAGCACTTGTGAAGGAGCGGGCAAGCTGACGACACTCTTCCGCGTATTTAGCAGCTTGTGACATCGTCGTCGACTCAGCAACATCCGGGTGGTAAGGAAGGATGGTGTCTAGCGTGCAAGAGGGCTCGCGACCATAAAGGAGGAAATATGGCGAGAAACCAGTGATTGTCTGGACAGCAGTATT
This sequence comes from Rhipicephalus annulatus, assembly GCA_013436015.1. Classification (NCBI taxonomy): domain Eukaryota; kingdom Metazoa; phylum Arthropoda; class Arachnida; order Ixodida; family Ixodidae; genus Rhipicephalus; species Rhipicephalus annulatus. The sequence goes on from WOVY01001346.1 coordinate 28,170, forward strand.
ATGCGCGTAGGTTACAAAAGGGAGAATACTGTCCCAATTGGTGTGATCGGTTGCGACGTACATCGACAGCATATCTCCTAATGTACGGTTGAATCTTTCTGTAATGCCATTTGTTTGAGGATGATACGCGGTGGTGGTGCGATGAATGACTTGGCATTCCTTGAGAAGCGATTCGACAGCGTCCGACAAAAACACACGCCCTCGGTCACTCAGGAGTTCACGTGGTGCACCGTGACGTAAAATGATCTGATGCAGTATGAAACGACCGACGTCGCTGGCTGACGCAGAAGAAAGTGGTGAAGTTTCTGCGTAGCGCGTAAGGTGATCGATAGCGACGATTACCCAGCGATTTCCAGCCGGTGTAATCGGAAGAGGTCCATACAGATCAATACCAACACGGTCAAACGGTCGGGCAGGACAAGGTAAGGGTTGTAGTGGAGCTGGAGAAGTTGGAGTGGGATTCTTCCGGCGTTGACAAGCGAGACAGGAACGTACGTAGCGACGGACGAAGCGATACATTCCACGCCAGTAGTAGCGGTGGGACAGGCGGGTGTAGGTTTTTAACACTCCAGCATGGGCGCATTGTGGGTCGGCGTGAAAGGAGGCGCATATGTCTGAGCGGAGACTTCTGGGAATGACTAGAAGCCATTGGCGTCCTTCGGAGAGATAATTACGTCTGTATAGCAAACCATCTCTGATAACGAAGTGCTGTATTTGACGGCGCATACCTCTAGGGATATTTTGCGAGGGAGTTCGATTCAACAAGTTGATAAGTGAAGCGATCCATGGATCTTTTCGTTGCTCCTGTCGCATGTCACTGACACTAAGTGCAGATACGTCGGGGGCAGGCGAAGACGGCGGCTTGTCACTACATCGCAGAGGTGATCGGGACAACGCGTCTGCGTCGGAATGTTTTCGGCCAGATCGGTAAACGACGTGGATGTCGTACTCTTGTAGCCGAAGCGCCCAACGGGCAAGCCGGCTGGTGGGATCTTTTAACGAGGAGAGCCAACATAATGCATGATGATCTGTAACCACGCTGAATGGGCGCCCGTAAAGATATGGTCGAAACTTGCCTATGGCCCATATGATGGCTAGACACTCTTTTTCGGTGACTGAATAGTTGGCTTCTGCTTTTGTGAGTGCACGGCTGGCGTAAGAGACGACGTACTCATCAAATCCAGGTTTACGCTGGGCGAGCACAGCACCGAGGCCAACTCCGCTAGCATCCGTGTGTATTTCCGTCGGGGCAAGAGGATCAAAATGTCGCAGTATAGGAGGTGACGTAAGAAGGTGGCGGAGTGTGGCAAATGCATCATCACAAGCTGACGACCAACTAGAAAGGTCTTTGTTGCCGGCAAGAAGGTCAGTCAAGGGCGATATGATGGAGGCGAAGTTGCGAATAAAACGACGAAAATATGAACATAAACCGAGGAAGCTGCGAAGTTCTTTTAAGGTCTTCGGCTTGGGAAATTCGGCAACGGCACGGAGTTTCGTCGGATCCGGAAGAATGCCATCTCTAGATACAACATGGCCCAAAATTAGGAGTTGTCGAGCGCCGAAGCAGCACTTCTTCAAGTTGAGCTGTAGACCGGCGGCGGTGAGGCAAGTAAGCACTGTCTCGAGCCGCTGAAGATGCGTTGAAAAGTCGCTTGAAAATATTACAACATCGTCTAAATAGCACAGACATGTCTGCCATTTCAGGCCACGGAGGATGTTGTCAATCATGCGCTCGAAAGTGGCAGGCGCATTGCAGAGCCCAAATGGCATGACGTTAAATTCATATAAGCCATCAGGGGTAACAAAAGCCGTCTTGGGGCGATCAGCCTCAGCCATGGGAACCTGCCAATAACCTGAACGCAGATCTAGTGACGAGAAGAACTCCGCGCCTTGTAAGCAGTCAAGGGCATCGTCTATGCGAGGTAGCGGGTAAACATCTTTGCGCGTGATCTTATTCAACCGACGGTAGTCGACGCAGAATCTTATTGAGCCATCCTTTTTCTTGACTAGAACAACTGGGGAGGCCCACGGGCTGTTAGAGGGCTCAATAACACCTCGCTTCAACATGTCGTCAACTTGTTCCGCGATTATGCGACGCTCAGATGCCGATACCCGATACGGACGCTGACGTAAAGGAGCGTGAAGGCCAGTGTCGATTTCGTGAGATACAGTGGAAGCACGGCCCAAAGTCAGTTGCTGGTGGTCGAAGCTGGCACGGAAGCGCTCGAGGAGGGCGATGATGTCGGTGCGCTGCTGGGCCGTAAGGTTGGGGTCGATGCAGCGCGAAATTGCGTCGGTGAATGATGGGGAAGAGGATGACGCGCAGCAATCAACAGCATCAATAGGTAGCGTAGTCGAGTGGTCAGGAACTACACGTGCACTCGAGGGATCAATGTCATCGGCAAAGCCCAGGCACTCTCCGCACAGTAACTTGGAAGGCGAGGGAAACGGATTTGATACATAAATTGCACTTGATCCATCGTGAATATTCAGAACGGCGAAAGGAATCAGGAAGCACTTGCGGCGAACAGCGGTTTCAGAAGGCGTAAAAAGAACAGTTGAGCCACTATAGACGTCACAGGAAAGCGGAACTAGGGCGGACGAGAACGGGGGTATCGAAGTGTCGGCGGCAACGAAAACTTTTGCAGGTGAAAGGGACGAGTCGAGTGAAGCAGCGTCGCATAACGGCGCGAACTCCACTTCCGCGCGAGCACAGTCGATGACGGCATGATGAGTGCAGAGAAAGTCCCAGCCTAATATAATGTCATGGGAACACTGCGGGAGCACTACGAACTCGACGACATATATATTGTCAGCAATAACGACACGTGCTGTGCATGCAGCAAAAGGGCGAATTCGTTGCTCGCTCGCAGTGCTTAAAACGAAGTCGTGTAGAGGCATTGTGACTTTTTTTAGTCGACGGCAAAGTTTTTCAGTCATTACAGACACTGCGGCGCCAGTATCGACCAATGCAAAAACAGGTATACCTTCAACGGAGACAGCAACGACGTTGGACGGCGAAAAACAAGGTCTTGTGGAGTTCGAAAGATCCGCAGTTCTTGCCCCCGGAACCGCGGCTCCTAGTTTTCCTCAGGGACAGGGCGAGGTCGACGGAGCATAGGGGAAAGGGAACGGCGTTGAGGTGAAGGCGACCGGTGTCTGTTGAAGTTCCGGCGAGGTGAAAATGTGTCCATGGTGGTAGTCTCGCCATATACAGCCGGCTCCGGTCGTGGGGGTAAATCATAATTGTTGGGCCTGACGTCGTCACGCAGGAAAAACTCACGCCGTCGACAAAATCGTGCCACGTGACCCGCAATTCCACAGGCGAAGCATATGGGGCGGTTGTCTTGAGTGCGCCAAGGGTTCTGAAAGCGTCGAGGTGGTGGTCGGGAGAAAGGACGGGCAGCCTGGTACATAGGCTCAGTCGGTACGACAAAGGGACGCGTGGACGTAGGCGTTCGCGACAAAGAAACGTGGCCGTTCGCGACAGGTGGACGTCGGGTTCCATTCAGTGCTTCGGCATAGGTCAATGGAGCAGCCACAGGTGGTGCGTGAGCTGTTGGTAGCGCCTCGGACACTTGCTCCTGGACTACGCGCTGTATTGATGGCGCTAAAGTAGATGGGGCACTTTCGGAGGTATAAGGCACGAGGGACAACTGGCGTGCGACCTCCTCTCGTACAAATTGCTTGATCTCGAGAAGCAAACTGGTGTGATCTATAGAGCCAGCCGACGTTAAAGCGGAGATGGTTGCACATGGACGCGGTAGCACGACGAGTTGTGTCACGCTGTTTCCAGAGCTCATCATAGCTCTGACACAGTTGGATCACTTCCGCTACCGTTTGCGGGCTTTTGGCGACAAGCATCTGAAATGCGTCGTCAGTCACGCCTTTCAAGATGTGTTTGATCTTCTCGGCTTCTGGCATGGCCGAGTTGACACGCCGGCAAAGGTCGACCACATCTTCGATATAACTGGTGTAATGCTCACCATTCTGCTGAGCCCTGGTACGCAAGCGCTGTTCGGCCCGTAGTTTGCGAAGTGCTGGACGGCCAAACAAGTCCGCAAACGCCGTTCGGAAGGCCAACCAGGTGGGGAGGTCTCTCTCGTGATTACGGTACCACAGACTGGCGACGTCGGTCAAATAAAATTGGACGACAGTAAGCTTGTGTGCATCGTCCCACTTGTTGTGCTTGCTCACCCGGTCGTATTCGTCGAGCCAGTCTTCCGCGTCTTTGTCATCGGTTCCACTGAAGGTAGGTGGATCGCGTTGCCGAAAGGAGCCAAGACAGACAGGAGCTGCAGTAGTTGGAGCCGAGGCGGCCGCCTGCTGATCATCGTCCGTGGACATCGTAGCAACTGGAGGCAACGTACGGTTTCGCAGTTCCAGGATTAGGCGTTACCCAGCACTCTCCACCAATTATAATGAGGCGTTTTAGAGTTGCACTCTTTTATAAAACAGGAGAGCGGTCACGACACGTTAAGTGGTAATGGCGGAACCAGCCTGAGTCGCCAGCCAAACAAACGTCGTCTTCTTCACCGACTGAGTCATACCCCCTGCCCTTCTGAGTAGCATTCATCTTCTTCACTACATATATATATATATATATATATATATATATATATATATATATATATATATTCGCCCAATTGCGTGACTTGGAGGCGGAGACATGCAAAGATAATGCTTAGCAAGAACTTGTTGACAACCTGGTGATTTTATGGATGCAAAAGGCGAACACATGTGAGATTTACGACATACACGCGACAGAGAACTTTGTCGCGCGTCTCTGCCCTTGTCAGTCTCTCACATGTGATCGTCTTTTGAAGCGGTAATGTCACCATGTTAAAGTGATATGATCCAACAGAGTAAGTAAAACGTGCAGCTGGGCGAGTTACCATGGCTCTGAAACGACCAATAAAATGTGCAGACACGCTACCGATCAACTAACGAAAAATTGGCAGATCCCACGTACAGTGGGAATCAATGATATGCGAAGCACGAATAAGAAATGTTGATATGCCACTTTAACATCAGCACAACGTTACGAGGTGGAGGTAAATGATGCCGTACATGACTTCCGTGTCATGATTATGATGTGCGTATATGTCGTTTACCTTCGTCATCTATTCACGTCACGTGATGCCAAAGTTAGTATATGTGGAGCTAGCGAAACGCCAGCGAGCCCGCTATGAGCGTGGTATGTTGTCATGTTCTTACATGACACGCGTGTGAGGAATATCATTTTGGCACAGTCATACATTTCGTCATCCATTGACGTCACGTAACACCAAATTTGGTATATGTAGAGCTAGCAAACAGGCCGCGAGCACATCATGAAGGGCCCAATATACTCCAATGTGGCGTTGACGCACGCACACGCTCTGCACAATGACGCCAAGTTAACAAATGCGAGAACTTTATAGTCTGATGCCAGGCGCGGCCGGCGTGACCAGCGTCCGTCGGCGCAGCCCCACTGCAACCGGCGCGAAATTTGCGCCGATGAGTAACCCAGACAAAATTGCGTCTCCCTCTTTTCGTGACGGAGAACGCCGGGCGCGCTGAAACGCCCATGTGTCAAAGAAACGCAGCGCGGTGCATGCCTGCGAGTATATGGCAAAACCGGCGCCTGGCGTCGCAACGCCGGCGTGACGCAACGAAATGAACGCAGGCGAGCACACGCACCACCTCACGTTGAAATGTACTGGTGGCTTGACTGTGGCATGTAGTCATGTGCTCACATAACACGCATCTCATGATTATCATATTTGCACCAGGCACATACTTTCGTCATCCATTGACGTCACGTAATACCGAGTTTGGCATATGCGAAGCTAGCCAAATGGCTGCGAGCGCATTATGAGTGTGGAATGTAGTCATGTTGTTACATGACACGCATGTCGTGATTATCATGTTTGGATGTGTCATTTACCTATATTGTCCATTCGCGTCACGTAATACCGAGTTTGTACATGCAAAACTGGCGAAACGGCGGTGAGCGCATCATGAGCGTAGGATGTAGTCATGTTGTTACATGACACGCATCTCATGTTTGTCATGTTTGCACCAGTATCATACCTTCGTCTACCATTTAGGTCCAGTAATACCAAATTTGGTATAAGTGAAGCTAGCGAAACGGCCGCCTGCGCCTCATGAGCGTGGCATGTAGTCACGTTGTAACATGAAATGCATCTCATGACTATTATGTTTGCGCCAGTCACATACCTCTGTCTTCCATTCGCGTACCGCAATACGAAATTCGGTATTTGTGACGCTAGCGAAACGGCGGCGAGCGCATCATGAGCGCAGCATGTAGTCATGCTGTTACATAACATGCAGGTCATGATTTCTACGTTAGGGCTGTCACTTGTGTTCGCCATGCAGTCATGTCATACCAGGCCAATTTTGCAACATTCATGTGAACGAAACCACCGCAAGATCAGCAAGACCTTGAAATATAAATAATGAAATATTTGTCATGATTTTCATGTTATGACTAGTCAATTATGTACTTCATACAGTCATGTCATGCCATACTAAGTTTGGTATCGATACCATAATCGAAACGGCCTGGAGAGCTAAAGTCGTATACGGCTAGATGGATGGATACGCTCACAGTCGCCGAAGTTCGCTAAGAAATACTTCGCATCTATAAGTTGGTGGCGATTTAGAGTATGTAACTCTACTATGAGAGGGCACTCAGCCATCCCAAGGACCTCACACTTGATGAGGCCCTATAAACAATGATTACGCCGTGAATGCACGACGGGGGGGGGGGTGGCGTTAGAAAAAGGGGTAACGATTTAGAGCACAGGGTACTCTACTATGGGAGAGCTTAAAGCCGTCCCGAATCAAGCCGGCGTACATATTCATTCAACATTGCTGAGTTGAAAGAACGACTGCAATGTGTTTTGTTGGCGCTTCTCTTCTTTTTTGGCCCGCTTCGAGGCGCAGGCGCAGTGTTTTCCCAACATGACTATTTATTAGTTTATATACGTGAAATATCAGTTATGGACTATTTCTTATGTTTTACTATGCAGCCACCCACATGTTCTTATATATATATCGGGCGTGGCACTTGAGCAAGACCAACCGATATCGTTTTATTTTGTGCGTTTTAGAAGGGAAGCTCTATAGGTCGTGGGAGGTTCTTTCCTTCGTATGTTCGCACGCGCGCACTTTCTTACGGCTTGAGCTTCTATTCTAGTTCCCACCTTTCACCACCGCTAGTTCATGGCACTGCAACCCAACCTTCGCTAAATCTTGGTAATACCAAGGAGGCTAAAAAAAAGGCAGCATATTCACAAAGTGTATGATGAATAGTGGAGCGAAGCACCCGTCCGTCCATTCATTCTCGCTTCTGTCCATCCATGCGTGTGGCCGCCCGTGTGTCCATCCGCCTGTCCGTGCGTGCGTCTGTTCGTGCGTCCGCACGTTCATCTGTGCGTCCGTCCCTGCTTTCGTCCATGCATCCGCTCCTGCGTCTGTCCATGCATCCATCCGTCTGTGCAGCCATCCGTGCGTTCGTCCATGCATCCGTCTGTGTGTCCGTTCGTCCACCTATTCAGCGCTTCAAGTATCACCATCTCGCATCTTTTCATCATATATTCCTCACTAGAAGCACCACCATCCAGCCCACATTCCAAGGACTGAACGATAAGAGGCACACGCACACTTTCTTACGGCTTGCGCTTCGTGTCTACTTCCCACCTTTAACCACCTCGAGTTCATGGTATATACTAGTCCACTGTATTCGTATTCGTGGCACTGCGGCCCAACGCTCGCTAAACCTTTCTAAAACCTAGGAAGTTACGCGCAGCGAGTATAACATAGCAACCCTTTCTTGTCTTCTGTGCGTTTTGAACAATAAAAAAAAATTGGCAGCATATCTATGAGTGAATGACGGAGAGTGGGGCGAAGCACTCGTCCGTCCATTCGTTCTTGCTTCCGTCCGTCCATCCGTCTGTGTGACCGTCCATGCGTCCATCCGCCCGTCCGTGCGTGCGTGCGTGTGTCTGTTCGTGCGTCCGTCCCTGCGTTCGTCCATGCATCCGCCCCTGCGTCCGTTCATGCGTCCATCCTTGCATCTGTCTGTGTGTCCGTTCGTCCATCTATTCAACACTCCAAGTACCACCATCTCGCATCTTTTCATGATATATTCCCCATATAGAAGGACCGCCATCCAGCGGACATTCCAAGCACTAAACGCGAGGTGGCACACGCATACTTTCTTACGGCTTGCGCTTCGGCTCTACTTCTCACCTTTAACCACCTCGAGTTCATGGTATATACTAGTTCACTGTATTCATGGCACTGCGGCTCAACGCTCGCTAAACCTTTACAAACCAAGGAGGTTACGCCCAGCGAGTATAACGTAGCAACCTTTTCTGCAGATAGTGCTCAATGTACATGCCAATTCCTGCTAATGGAAATTGAGAGACAGGATTGGATTGGATAAACTTTTATTTGGACCTCCAAAACACAGATCACTGTGTTGCGGGAAGCTCCCACGTGGGGAATGAGATGCCGAGCTCCTAAGCCGCCGCGCGTGCTTGGTGGACAGACTAGAGCTGATCTGCCAAGGACGAGCTGTGGATTGCCGCCTCCGATCTGGCAGAGGTGATGTTCGATAAATGAGCGAATCAGGTACACTGCCAGAGCATATTTTCTAATGAAGCTATTTCCCCACAATGTGGCAAAGATTACTTGTGTATACGTCAGAGTACATGATGTGTAACATTTTAAAGTAGGGTACACCCACGTTTGCAAAAGCCTTAATGTAAGTGCTTGGGGCGGAGTTAGATTTTTGTGAGGTGGAGAAGAAATCCTTCTAGATAGGTAGAAATGTTAGTTAGCTGGTTATATGTTGTAAGATTTTCCTGGTTATCCCCTTCACCGGTAGAATGCATCCCCGGGGAGGCGCGGTTGGCGAGGTCTCGCACCGCCGCGTGTGCTGCTTCAAATGAGAGACAGTAGATTTCGGCTTTTACTTTCTTACGGCTTGCGCTTCGTATCTTCTTTACACCTTAAACCACGTCTAGTTCATGGTATATACTAGTTCATTGTATTCATGGCACTGCGGCTCAACGCTCGCTAAACCTTTTTAAAACTAAGGAGGTTACACCCAGCGAGTATAATGTACCAACCCTTTCTTGTCAGATAGTGCTCAATGTACATGCCAATGGCTGTTAATGGGGATCTAAGCGTGCGCGTTAACTAAAAGCCGAATTTTCCTGTCTCTCATTACCCCTTATTGGAGCCATTGGCACGTACAATGAGCACTATCTTTCATAGTTCAACAACACATAGAAGAAATCTCTCACCGGCACCACCTTGGAGGTCAAAATGTTATACTAGTTACACCATACTACAATGGCTATGAGGGACGAACGGGTGCCGCTTTAAGGAGCTTCGTCCCCTAAAGAAAATGCCCAGCGTGTTTAACGTGACAACCTTTTCTTGTCAAAGTGCGTCCTTCTGTTACTAGGTTTCTTTAGTTAACCTCAAATTCAAGGCAATTTTTGTTGAAGATTAAGTCACCGATACTCGTCTGTGTGAGTTATTTCATCAGAAACGAGTACCCTTTAAATTATGATTAACGTGCACGTGTTTCCTCCTTGATTCAAATCCAAACACGTGCGGCTGGTCAGAAGCGGGACGCCTACTGAGGCCTGCGCTTAGTGACTATAGTTTCCTCCTGTATATAACGCCGCTAGGTCATATAGCACTGCATTCCGACCCTCGCCTGCAACGAACTGTGAATTATCTGCCCTATTGTTTTCTCTTTGGGTGCGCAGGCCGCGGGACGCTCCTCTAGCCCAGCTGTGAGTGGCCACCTCTAGCTTATGACTTGCTTAACAGATGGCGTAGTTTGTATGTGGTCTTGGGAATATTAGGAATAATATAACTAGATATAACTGTAACTAGAACCATGAGTCCGTCCATGCATCCATGCTTCTGTCCATGCGTCCGTCCGTGCGTCCGCACCTCCGTCTTCCCGTCCGTCCGGACGCACGAACGGATGGACACTGTTCTGCAACTGATAATAATTGCCACCAGCAATCGTCGTTCTACGTCAAGCGACATTCCGAAGTGGCGTCAACAGATTCGTGGTATGACGAATTCCGCAGAGCCGGTCGGCTCGCTCGCTTGAAACCCTTTAGACACGCCTAACCGATGGGCTGCCTGAAGGGGCGATTGCAGTCTGAGCTTATAAGTATCGTGCGCTAACCAATTTCGCCACTGGGGAACACTTGCAGTCTGAGCTGTCGTCTCCTCTTCGTTGCTTGGATCATCAAGGTACACCAGGCGATGAGCCGAGCGTCTGGGCTCATTATATGAGAATGTTTCCCACATTCCTTGGTGCATTCTGGTCATCGCAGCCTGCCCGGAAGCCACCATACCGGAAGCTAGCAGCTTTTGATGAGTCAACCTTGAACCTTGGCCTGATGGATGCCAGTAGTGCCATGATGTGTCAATGCCTACTTGAAGGAAGAGGACACAGTATACACAGTAGGCCCGCTTCTGAAGCTACATAACGTGGTCGTTTAATTGAAGCTTAATGCATCGCAGGCTTGCACCTCCGACAAGTATCAGGACCATGGTTCAAATGGAAGAATCGGGCTTCAACGATGTGGCGTATAAGGTCGCTGCGATTTTTGAGACGCGCCAAAAAACATTCTGCGTCTGCAGATCCCACCGCGATCGGACCCAGTGGTTATGTTCTCGAATGCTTCTGATGGTCACGACATTGAAAAACGCTTGCGACGGCCTCATTGGAGGTGAAATGATCGTTGTATAGCTAAAGAAGTGCACGTTAAAAAACAACCGATGATCGAAATTTGCGGAGCTTGCAATCCTCTCTTATAAACGTTTATATACGAAATTTTTGGAGAAAAATTTTGAACAGATGATATTATTATGAGATCACACCAATATTTCTTCAAGCACACTTCACGTGGTTCCGGAAACTGTTCCTGTTTCCGCTTTTCGGCACACTTTAATGACATCCATGATTGACGCTGAAAGGCGTGACTATATATAACGAACTATCGCGTATTGCGTTCAATTTGCGCTCCACCAAGGCTGACTGTAATATGATGGATGAGATGTGGCATGCGTCCTATTCCTATATATATATATATATATATATATATATATATATATATATATATATATATATATATATATATATATATATATATATATATATATATATATATATATTTCCGCCCAATTGCGTGACTTGGAGGCGGAGACATGCTGAGATGATGCTTAGCAAGAACTTGTTGATGGGCGGGTTACATAACCTGGTGATTCTAGTGATTCAAAAGACGAACACATGTGAGATTTACGACATACACGCGACAGAGAACTTTGGCGTGCGTCTCTGCCCTTGTCAGTCTCTCACATGTGATCGTCTTTTGAAGCGGTGATGTCACCATGTTAAAACGATATGTTCCAACAAAGTAAGTAAAACGGGCAGCTGGGCGAGTTACCGTGGCTCTGAAACGACCAATCAAATGTGCAGACATGATACCGATCAACTAACAAAACATTATCAGATCCCACGTACAGTGGGAATCAATGATATGCGAAGCACGAATAAGAAAGGTTGATATGCCACTTTAACATCAGCACAACGTTACGAGGTGGAGGTAAATGATGCCGTACATGACTTCCGTGTCATGATTATGATGTGCGTATATGTCGTTTACCTTCGTCATCTATTCACGTCACGCGATGCCAAAGTTAGTATATGTAGAGCTAGCGAAACGCCAGCGAGCCCGCTATGAGCGTGGTATGTTGTCATGTTCTTACATGACACGCGTGTGAGGAATATCATTTTGGCACAGTCATACATTTCGTCATCCATTGACGTCACGTAACACCAAATTTGGTATATGTAGAGCTAGCAAACAGGCCGCGAGCACATCATGAAGGGCCCAATATACTCCAATGTAGCATTGACGCACGCACACGCTCTGCACAGTGACGCCATGTTAGCAAAATGCGAGTACTCTGTCGTCTGATGCCAGGCGCGGCCGGCGTGAACAGCGTCCGTTACCTATGTTGTCCATTCGCGTCGCGCAATACCGAGTTTGTACATGTGAAATTGGCAAAATGGCGGTGAGCGCATCATGAGCGTATGTTGTTACATGACACGCATCTCATGTTTATCATGTTTGCACCAGTATCATACTTTCGTCTACCATTCACGTCCAGTAATACCAAATTTCGTATAAGTGAAGCTAGCGAAACGGCCGCCAGCGCATCATGAGCGTGGCATGTAGTCACGTTGTTACATGAAATGCATCTCATGATTATCATGTTTGCGCCAGTCACATATCTCTGTCTTCCATTCACGTACTGCAATACGAAATTTGGTATTTGTGATGGTAGCGAAACGGCGGCGAGAGCATCATGAGTGTGGCATGCAGTCATGTCATTACATGACACGTATGTCCTGATTTTCATGTTTCGGTCCGTCGCTTGTGTTCACCATGCAATCTTTCATACCGTACCAGTTTTGTACCATTACATGTGAACAATACCACCGCAAGAGCTGCAGGACCATAAAATGTAAATCATGACACACATGCCATCATTTTCACGTCATCACTTGTCAGATATGTTCTTCATGCAGTCACGTTAAGACATACAAAGTTTGGGGCTGATACCGTTATCGTAACGGCCAGGAGAGCTGAAAGTAGTAGGCGGCTAGATAGATAGATAGATAGATAGATAGATAGATAGATAGATAGATAGATAGATAGATAGACAGATAGATAGATAGATCGATAGATAGATAGATAGACAGATAGATAGATAGATAGATAGATAGGTAGATAGATGCGCTCAAAGTCACCGAAGTTCGCTAAAAAAATGCTTCGCATTACAAAGGAAGTTCTGAGACCACTCGCAAGACGAGGCCTGCATCTCTTTGTTGGGAATCTAATGGCAATAGACCTAACTATCAGTCGGCGTAACAGTCACTCCAAAGAAACTTACTTGCGTTCGATCACGTCTATATGTTCTACATGCAGTGAAGTACAACGTGTACTTTGTAAAGAACATCTCTTGTGTATATAAGATGTATAGTTAATCATAGTGTATATCGTGCACCGAAAAGTAAATTAATAAACATTGTGTATGTAATTTATATATGACAGCGTTGTCACGTGTACATATGATGGTAGGAGATCTGTGCGGAGGATTCTCAGGTTACCCGACCATCTCTGAGCAAGCTCCTATATGTTCATCCACTTTGTGGATATGGCAGTGGTTTTATTTACTTTTAAACACGATGTAAAAATGCAAATCCTTCTTTAAAAAATGCTTGAATCTGTCGCTATAATTCACTGTATTCACAAAGCAAGCGACATGTTCAACCGAATTAAGCGTGGTACAGTCATAAAAATGAACGAATGAATTAATCATAAAACAAATAAATTGATGAATGAGTGAATGAGCTCCTCACTGAGTCTCCTTTGGGACTGGTCAAAAGTGATGCGGAAGCGTTGAGTTTTATTTTTAGGCTTCTTAACCCTCCTAGGATTGTAGCTTTCCCTGGCCCACTATGGCCGATTCAAGAACCAGTGTTTCTTCATCTTAAGGACCATAAGGCAGTTATAACGAAGGGGGAACGACAGCTACGTCTCGCTACCATTAACGAATAAAATTACGTTTTGTAAATATGTAGTCCTCACGTCTTGGATGATCGAGTGGGCGAAATGCACGGAGGATACACGGTTTACTGAACCTGAGCTTCACCCCCTCATCACCATTCACTCCGTGGATCTGCTGTAATTTTCGATACACATATTTCTGTATTCACGCGCATGAGCGACTTGGACAGGTGGTGCAGCATGCGGTCACAGTGCTTGCTTCCTCTTTTCTTCTGTATTACCTATTTTCACAGTGTTTGCGTCCATGACGTCAAACTGCCGTAAGACGCTATGCGCGGCGTTTCCATCGGTCGCTTTGCGCGGTGGTCTCCATTGCAGAGCACTTGCTAGGCAACGGCGCAGCAAGTTTTTTGCAACACCACTGCCGTCATTATAGTGCGACGAACAGCTTTCAAGACAACTCCTACATTATTTTTTATTGAAGTAAAGAAAAAAAATGACAGCATATTCAACTGGGTGAATGATGGAGACTGGCGCGGAGCTGGGTCCGCACGCCGCGGCCGCGCCACTTCAGCCTCCCGTTCTCGTACGCCGGGATCTTATCGGCGCAGGCGCCGCTTCACGGCAAGCTTCTACCTCGCGCTCTCGGGGTTCCGTCTTCGGTGGGTGGTAGAAACATTTATTGCCACTTTAGAGCGCGGGGCCGAACCTTCTCATGGCACGTGGGTGCTCCCTCAGGATGAGGAGGCACCCTTACAAAGCAAAGGAAGGCCCTTGAAGTGCGATCCTCTTCATGGCGCACGAGATGATCCGGCGCTGATCGAACGCAGAAGTGCTGGTCATGATGTTCTCCCAGTATGACACTGCCACAGCCGGAGGTGGGGGATGAGGGAAGGTGGGACCTGTGAGGAATATGTGGAGGAAGTCTTCTGGTTTGCCGCAAAGTTTGCATGAAGATGAGGAATGGTTTGGGTAACAGGCGTATAGTACTATGAGGTATGGAGCAATCCGAGTTGGTAGGCGTCGCCAATGTGCGGCCTGCGCTATGTTTAAGGATGGGGCTGGGGGTGTGTATATTCTTCGTTGATCCCGGTAATAATATAGAATATTACGAAAAGAGAGCAAGCGCTCCTCGACCTGCGGTGGGGGCTCCTTTCTCCTGCCCGGAGTGTGAGACCTCGGGCTAGAGAATGAGTCTCCTCGTTGCCAAGAAGGCCGCATGTCTCTTCGAGCGCGAGCCGCCGCCTCCTTGCGCGAACGCTGCTCTGCTGCCTTGTCCATCCGCCGACCTTCTGAACGCGCGTGCGCACGCAGATGGATGAATGGATGGATTGATATGGCTGTACCCTTTAGATCTGGTGGTGGCTACCGCCAACAAGCCGTAATACTTGGGAACCAAAAACTAGATTTGTTTTTTTTCTTTAAATAGCGAGTTTGAGGGCTCGTACTTTGCAGCGAAGGGTTTAATTTTGACTCGTGCCTTGACTTTAGCCACCAATCAGATAACTTCCTTCTAGTTAATTCTACCCGCTTAGTCTATTTTTCCCTCCCTGTCCCTAAACCCAGTGCTTTGAAAAACTCTGCGCCATGATCCTGAACTATAGGGTTAAGCTCTTTACAGAACATTATCAAATGTTCGGCAGTTGCCTCCTCCTCTCCACACGCACGGCAGACCGTGTCTACCTCTTCGTATTTGGCCCGATATGTCTTGGTTCGCAATACTGCCGTCCTGACCTCAAACAGTAGAGAACCACCCCGAGTACTATCATATATTTTTCCTTGGCAATTTCCTGCTTAAAAGTTCGGTAGATCTCTAGTGCGGACTTCTTAATCATGTCAATTCTCCACATATGGTTCCCAGCTTTCTTCCCCTTTCTTAACCGATAATTCTTTTTGGTTTGGCCCCCTGCTGTTTCCTAAGTATTTACCAGTCAATTTTCTGGCTCGCTTCCTCCATTTTGTATCGACATTCATGTACAAGTAGCTGAATACCTTCCTAGCCCAACGCTCCTCCCCCAATTCTCCCATCACCTTTCAAATTTATCTTGCTGCTTGCTTCCTTGCCCTCAAATGATGTCAATCACATATCACCTCGTACTCACTGATTTGGTGTATTCCCGTGAGCTCCTAAGGCAAGTCTACCTTATTCCACGTTGCTTATTTCTAATCTTGCTTGAACTTCTGATCTCATGCACAAGACCGCATTGCCGAACGTCAGACCAGGAACCATGGCCCCTTTCCATATTCTTCTCGCAACATCATACCTATTGTAATTCCACAGTGCCCTGTTTTTCATCACTGTTGCATTTCTGTTACCTTTAGTCATCACGTATATTTCGTGTTCCTTATGTACTCGGTCCATTGCTTATCCATACGCCCAGATATTTGTATTAATCTGTTATCTCTAACGTGACCTCCTGTATTCTGAGCTCACTACCTTCATTATGATTAAAAATCTCGACTGCTGATTTTTCCTTACTGAATCTGAAATCTAAACTATCCCCTCATTACTGCAGATGTCCATCAATCTCTGCAAATCTTCCTTGCTGTCGGCCATTAGCACTATATCACCTGCGTATATCAATGCTGGTGATGCCTGTTCAATAAGTTTTTTTTTGTTTGGTGAAAGAGAGGTTGAAGCCAAGTCCACTTCCTCTAATTTGGCCTCTAATACTTGTAAGTACATCATGAATAACAAGGGTGACAGAGGACACCCCTGCTTAAGCCCCCATTTTACATCTGTGGGCTTGGATACCTGTTTCCCACATTATAACTACCTTGTTACCTTCATAGATATCCTTTAAATTGTTAGTGACTCCATCTTCCACACCTAGTGTGTCAGTATTCCCCACAGTTCTCTTGAATCACGCAATCGTACGCTCTCTTGATATCCAAAAATGCTAGCCACAGGGGCCTGTGTTCCTTTTATGCTATTTCGGTGCACTACTTCCGTGAGAACAGATTGT
>WOVY01001347.1:0-275150 GCA_013436015.1 Rhipicephalus annulatus
CCCCAAAAAAGTGGATGGAGGGAGGGCCGCTGTGATAGCTCAGTGGTTAGAGCATCGAACGCGTAATTCAAAGGTCGTAGGTTCGATTCCTGCTCACAGTTGGTAATTTTTTCATCCACTTTTCTTTCTTCTTATTTACATTCCTTTGGTTTTAATAACTTCCCCTGTACATTCCTTGGCATTACTGTCTGTTATATCTCATTATTATTGTGTTAAAACACGGAAAAACGAGCCCTTAGGTATACACTTCTTTCCCTTATTTCATTGAACGAGGGTCTCGTACTGGCAGACTTGGTGTGTTTAGGTTGTATAAGAGGGACAATTAATCAGCTGCCCGCTCATAATAAGTTCACGTACTACGTGACGCCAAACACGCGAATAAGAGTGTTTTCACACTCGTTCTTTGGCTTATAGATGGCGCTGACTGTCACTCCTACTTCTAAAAATTCACAGATAACCCCAAAAAAGTGGATGGAGGGAGGGCCGCTGTGATAGCTCAGTGGTTAGAGCATCGAACGCGTAATTCGAAGGTCGTAGGTTCGATTCCTGCTCACAGTTGGTAAATTTTTTCATCCACTTTTCTTTCTTCTTATTTACATTCCATTGGTTTTAATAACTTCCCCTGTACATTCCTTGGCATTACTGTCTGTTATATCTCATTATTATTGTGTTAAAACACGGAAAAACGAGCCCTTAGGTATACACTTCTTTCCCTTATATATATATATATATATATATATATATATATATATATATATATATATATATATATATATGTTTGTATATATGTAGTACATATGTGTGTACATATAAGCTTATTAATGTTAGTATACCTTTTTCCTTATCGAATTGTTGTCATTTATGCCTACTTTAAATCACTTACTTATCTGCTGTGAGTTTTTTCCTTGCTGCTTTACATTGCTTCCGTTATGTACATCTCCACTCCCCTCTGTAATGCCCTCGGGCCCCGAGGGTACAATAAATAAATAATAAATAAATAAATAAATAAATAAATAAATAAACCCAAACCATCATCCCCTTCCGCTACCGTGCATGACCAAATTTGATTCTGCAGGTTCCAGGCCAAAGGCTCTTGCAAACCGCTCGTCCTCACCTAATCCGACACACACTGGGCAGCTACCAGAGGCTATGGATGGTACCCCGTTCGAGAACACGGACACCGCGGTGCACCTCGCCCTGCTTTAGGTGCGCCTCGACCGCTTAGAACCCCATATGGCCTCTATAGTGACCACAATTGAGGATCGCTTGGCTGCCACTCTCAAAACCGTTTTCGACCGCATTCTGGGCGTGATAGCTGCTCAGATGACTCAACCCTCTGTTGGGACTTGCCATTCTAAGCTTAAGCGGGTGCATTAATCTCAAGCGCGCCGACCTCTTTCTCGGGTAGCTGAGGTAGACGCGCACTTTAGCAGTTCAACTGCGACCTCAGAAGCGAGCACAGGATTGAGTAGTGAAGCCTCTATGGCCAACTTGGCTCTCCCTGAGGCCGCCCAGATGTTTAGCTCTCATAGTGTAGTGTTCCTACTTAAAATAACGGAACAGCATTAAAGCTTCAGTATGGAACTGGCGTCCATCTTAATCTGCTTTATTTTTCACTTCCTCTCCTTTGCTTTCCTGCCGCGGCTCTCGTGCTTCTTCATCTTCTGTCCAAAGGCTCATACCGCTTCACCCTTCCCGCTTTCTTTTAATTACCCCTCCTGGGGTAATACTTGAAGACATTCCCAATTGAAGCACATTCAACAGATCCACGTTCACCAGTGTACCAGACAGTCTTCAAAATTCCGTTCTGGGTGGCTGTCTTGGTCACAGAGTAAGGCCCATAAAATTTTGCACTGGAATCTCTTATTCCTTTTCTCACTAGTACGAGGTCGGTGACTTGAATGTTTGGCATGTCTGCTCGATGCCTCTTGTCGAAATTCTTTTTCATTCGTTTTCGGTACATCTCCTCCTGTGATTTTTGTTGCCTCTCCTCGACAATCTTGAGGTTTTCCAAGAGTCCCAACTCACGATCTGCCTGCAGAATAGGGGTCTCTCCTGTAGAAGCGTACTGTGGACTGCACCCCAAGCCACTTGTGTAGGATCGGTTATGATGTTTTACGGCTGCTTCTAAAGAACATTTCCATCCCCCAGGAAAATTATCGTACATCTTGATGTATTGTTTCACGTCCCGTATGGCACGTTCTGCAAGCCCATTCGCCGCAGGATGGTATGGCGCACAGAACTTGATCGATACATTGTGATCTCGAGCCCATCTTACTAGCTTTTCACTCTTGAACGCGGGGCCGTTATCGCATACGATTGTCCGCGTAGTTCTAAACATGTCTCTTTCGAGAAGGGTTATGACGCTATTTGCATCTTCTTTTCCTGCTCGTGCCGCGACCATCCTGGTGCATTCATCTATGGCCAGCAGAAAGGCTTGCGTTTTTCTGACTCCTTCCCGTTTCTTGTTAAGTTCGGCGAAATCCAGGTGAACTACTTCAAAAGGCACGTTCGAGTGGCAAGGTAGTATCATGGTGTCCGTAGGCTGTTTATACTTGACTTTGTGTACTTGACACACATGGCATGAACGAACGTACTGACTGACGTCTTTCTTCATGTGAGGCCACGTAAACCTCTTGACCAACTTGTTGTAGGTACGCCAAAAGCCGTCGTGTCCTCCAGATTCTGGGCTATCGTGGTACAAGTAAAGCACTTTGGAAACAAGAGTTGGTGGGACTTGATACCGACCTTCAGTAAAAACCAGTTGTTCTGAGCCTTCCCACAGCTTCACTTCATTGATTTCTTCAGATTTTTCTGTGTTGTTTTGTACCATCAATCTTGATAGAGCATCTGCATCGGTTAAAAGCGGTCCTGGTCGGTGCGAGATGGTGAAGTCAAATTGCTGCAAGTAATTCACCCATCTGGCGATACGCCCTTTAGTTTGGGTCATATTCAAGAGATGAGTGAGTGCCTGGTGATCGGTGAACAAAGTGAACTTCGTACCTTCCAGGTACGTGCGGAAGTAGTCAACGGCCTTCAGAACCGCCAGTGCTTCCTTTTCTGTAGTAGTGTAGTTTGTTTCAGACGGCTTGAAAGTGTAACTGTAGTAACCTACTACGTGTCGCTTTTCTCGGCCAGATGCTTCAATACATTTTTGATACAACACTGCACCAGTCCCATAATGTGAGGCGTCAGTGTTCAATTCAAAGGGTAAAGTGAAGTCTGGTATACGCAGAACTGGGTCAGAAGAAATTCTGTGCACCAAGTCACGGTAGACTCTCTCACATTCGTCACTCCATTCAAAGGGAACTTCTTTCTGCGTTAAGCGCGTGAGGCATCTAGTTTTGACAGCAAAGTCCTTTATGAAAGATCGGAAATGTCCTGCCAATCCCAAAAACACACGCAGTGAATGGACGTCATATGGTTTCTTCAACTGGGAGATCTTCTCGACGGACTCTTGTTTTGTGCTTTTGGTGTTCCCATCAAAGACTCTTCCAAGAAACACAACTTTTTGTTGAAAGAATGCACTCTTCTTAAAATTAACCTTGAGATGTGCCAAGCTCAAGGCGTTTAACACCTGAGACAGATGGTCCTGATGCTCAGCCTCTGTTTTGGAGAAGACTATAATGTCGTCTATGTACACATTACAAAAAACACCAAGGAATGGCTTTAGGACTTCGTTCATGATCTTCTGGAACCACGCTGGCGAGTTTTTCCAACCGAAAGGAAGCCGGTTGTATTCGTAGAGATCGAATGGCGTGATAAAAGCGGTGTACATTTTTGTTTCTTCGGTTAGTGGGATCTGCCAGAAACCTTTGCATAAATCGATGCGGGAAAAATGTCGGCAACCCCCGGTCTCATCTATAATTGTGTCGATCTTCGGCATAGGAAATGGTATGAGTTCTGTCTGACGATTGAGAACCCTGTAGTCGGTGCATAATCTGAAGGTTCCGTCTTCTTTCGGTGCGATCGTTATGGGAGAAGCGAAGGGTGATACCGAAGGTCGTATGATATCAGCATCTAGCATCTCCTGCAACTCTTTCTTGAGCCACATCTTTCGCTCTCTTGACATATTGTAAGGTGCTTTTCGGATGACGGTCTTATCAGCGAGTTCGAAAGGAACCTTGTGGGACTTCATCGCCTGAGGATAGCTTCCTATGCATACAAGTTCAGGGTAGGTCGTTGCGATATCCTCCGCGCACTTGACAACTCGTAGATTATCTTGTCTACCCTGATTTGTCTCGTTCCTTGCTACTCCTTCGACTAGAACCACATCGTCCCAGTACACGTTGATCTTTAGTTTCTTTATATCTGGTCTTGATAGCAAAAAGTCGTACGTTACCCCCTCTATCACCAACACTTCGCTCTCTATTTGCTGACCCTGGAACTCGATGTTTACAAGGCCCACTGATCATGCAACGTTACTTTTCCATCATAGCCTTGTACTCGTAGGATTCTTCCACTATGCAAGCGATTTGCATCCACCAGCTTGGCATTTATAATGGACACAGAAGCACCGCTGTCTACCAGAGCCATCATATGTTTGTTTCCTACTTTGACGGGAATGTGAAGTAGGCTAGAGCAACTTAAATAAACAGTCTCATTTGGAGTCATCGGGTGGGACTGATCACCCTCGTTTATTAGTTTTTTTTCTGTCGAATACTCCTGAGCTTCAGTGTCGAGATTATTCACTCGACATCTTGGAACACGCCAGGGCAAGTTATCTGTGCGAGTAGCGAGGTGGCTCGGTTCTCGCTGAGCGCGGCTTGACCAGTCCGCTTTACTCCGACTGAAACAGCTGCTTGACTCGGCGGTTATGCTTGTTTCCGAAGCTGATGGTATGTTCTGAAGACACGCGAGGAGGTCATCTAGAGTCTTTGGTGACAGTATTTGCACTTGCTTCAACACGTTAGTGTGCAATCCATGCATTATTAAGGCAACTACGGCCGTAGATGGAAGCAAAGGCTCCGCCAGCTTTAAAAGACGGCGTTTCTCAAAGAAGTACTCGACAAGGCAACTTTGCTCAGACTTGAAATTAAGCGCCGTGTTCCATCTTTCTACTGGATTGCTTCGGAATGCAGTCAAAAACTTTTTCCTCCACTGGCTCCAAGAGTCGTCACTGTCTTCCAGAATGCATGTTTCATACCACTTTCGCGCAACACCTCTCAAGTAAACGCGCATGTTGGTGATTTTAGCCTCATCAGAGAGCCACTTGTTTTTTCCAGCGGCATATTCGTAGAAATCAAGCCAACTTTCTGGATTTGAAGACACACCGTCGAAAGCATCAGGTTCTACGAATTTAGGTGTCGGTCTCTCAGCATTCAGAGAGCTTATAAGAGATGTCATTATTTGGTTTTGTTGAACCATCTGTTCCTGTTGCAGCTGAAAAGCTTTTAAAACGAGGCTCACCTCTTCCGTCGAAGATCGTGATCCTGAGTGTTGTCGACGCACTGGTTCAAGAACTAGGTCGTTGAAGGTTGCAACACGCAAGTTCACTTTCACAGCACCTTTCCGTCGTAGTTCAGTAGTGTCTACGGCTGCCTTTTCCACAACCAGGTTCACGAGTTCTTCCGAGCTGAGCTCACGAGGTAGGTCTACCGCTGCTTCGTCTTGAACTTGGTACTTCGAAAAGATGATCTCCTCGGAGGTCTCGTCTATGAAGAACGTCACCCACATGATGGCTTCGATCCTGTCGGCTGCGCCAAAATAATGTAGTGTTCCTACTTAAAATAACGGAACAGCATTAAAGCTTCAGTATGGAACTGGCGTCCATCTTAATCTGCTTTATTTTTCACTTCCTCTCCTTTGCTTTCCTGCCGCGGCTCTCGTGCTTCTTCATCTTCTGTCCAAAGGCTCATACCGCTTCAATGATTGGCAATGGCTCTAGATCGCGCCACCTCTGCACAAATTCGGACCCTTTTACGATCCTACAGTGGAATGGTCAGGCATTTATTGCAGCACTAAGCGGGCTGCTTTCCGGCTTCACGTAGAAACCTATACGCATTGACACGCGTTAATGGCCCTTCAGGGGTTGGGCGAGAACGCGGTCCTCACAAATTATACTGTGTACCAAAGGGATGCACCAACCGTACTCTGTGTGTACATAATTTACACCACCAACGTGATGGATCTCAACTGTGATCTGCTTTATTCCTGCGCTATGGTGACTCTCCTCCCGCTTCGGAAGCGGTACCCGTCAGTACATATCTTAAACACCTACAGGTGTCCAATATTACCTTATGTAACTTGCGCTGATGTATTTAGAAAAGTTCTTACCATGGCCGCCAAGGAGCTGCTAGTCATTGTAGGCGACTTTATCACCCCTAGTCCTCACTGGAATTACCATAAGGAGGATCGGCGTGGAAAAAAGTTGGTGGAACGTATTTCCACTCTGCGCCTCACTGTCCTTACGGACGCTACACACCCGACCCGTATTGGTACCTCTAACTCGAGACACATGTCCAGATATCAAACTTACGAAGCACATCAGGTATGCAGAATGATTAAACACCGAAAAACTTTTAGCAGTGACCACTGCATTATTTTAACTACCATTTTGACATGTACTCTTACCCATCCCCTCAAACAAGCGAATCTTTTGAATTAGGACAAATTCCATTCAGAGTACATGACTCTGGCACCCACAGCTCAACAAATATATGCCTCTTGGTCTTACCACCTTGTGATGTCACTTCGCCAAACAAAGCAGACGATTCCGCTCTGAGAAGCCACTCTGGCGGTGGATAACCATCACCTGTGGCTCTTGGAGGCTCGGCACAGCCTTGTCTCCAGATGGCACCGACAAAAGCGTCATTGTCAGCTCAAAATGTGCATAGCATCGCTCACTCAAGAAGCAGCTGAGTACGCGGCCCAGCTCCTTGGCTCCAATTGGGTTCAACACTAAAAGGATTCCACCAAGCGTATGTCAAGCCAAAACACGTGGTGTTTTTTCAGAGCCTTCATCGACCCTAACCAAACGCGCACAGAAACGCAAAAGCATCTTCAATACCACACTTCACGCCTACGTGATTGACGCGGATGAATTGGCACAGGCCCTTAAGGATAAATATCTCTCTGGCCGGAAGTACCCCGTCGGACTGGTGTTCTCATATGCAGGCTTGGAGAACGTAGACTTGGATCGTTGCTTTCTACTACATGATCAGAAGGCGGCGCTGTCCGGAACCAAGAAGGAACGGTGCTGGCAGGTATCAAGTGACGGTGAGGCTTCTAGCCGACCACACAAACTAGGCATATCATCAGCTCCTCGACTACTTCAATCAAATTTAGGTGGGGCACAACCGCTGGCAATTGATTGGAAAGCGGCTTTGGTAAATTTTGTTCAGAAACGACGCTAGTATATAAACATAAAAATCTACGACCCATTTTCTTAACTTTGTGTGTGGGGAAGGTTATAAAAACAATGGTTAGGGATTGGCTCTCCGATCACTTCGAAGCCCGGCACACCTTTGCCGACACTATATACGGTTTTCGACCACATCTTTCTGCTCAGGACATACTCCTGCAACTTCATCGTGACGTCATTGAGCCGATCGAGCATACCTGCAATGATAAGGTAGTCCTCGCCTTGGATAATAAAGAGGCTTTTTATAACATCACCCAATAAATCATTCTTACCCATGTGTCCCATACTGTGGGCGTAATGCTCTCAGGTACATCCATCAGTTCCTGACGAAACGACAGACATACCTCCGCATCTAAGACAGGGAGCATGGCCCATATTCTCGGGGTACTCGAGGAACACTAGAGGGAGTGGTCCTCTCTCTTCTTCTGTTTAACTTCACCATGGCTCATCTCCCCCGTCTGCTGAAAGATGTTCTCAGCGTACGCCATGCTATGTACGTCGATGATATCATGCTGTGAGCAACCCAGGGTTCCTTTGGCAGCATTGAGGCCAGCCTGCAAAAAGCAGCATTGGTCATGGAGGACTACGCCCGTCGTCTCGAATACTCTCCAACAAAATTGGAGTACGTACACGCTCGCTCCAAACCCAAAGACACGACGGAAATCACAATTTCGTTGCGCACAGGGCCAATCCCAGAAAGCGAAGAAATCCGCATCTTGGGGCTTTTTCTACACAAGAGCAGAAAAGCTGACACAACCCTGCGCAAGCTACTTACGGTCAGTGATCTGGTATGCCGCATAACTCGTCGGATCTCGAACAAGCGTGGAGGTCTCAGAAGCTACGACGCTCTGCGCCTTGCCAACGCTTTTGTGAGCAGCCGGATCCTGTTCGGCAGCCTACTTACGTTTCCGCCAACGTGATGTAAGCACACTTAAATGCATTCTCCGCAAGTTATACAAGCGCGCTCCAGACCTCCCGATCTCGACGTGTAACCAACGCCTTGCAGATTTGGGCATGACCAACACGTACAGGGAACTCAAATAGTCCCATCTTGACAACCAGTACCTGCGGCTTACCAATTCGCACGCTGGGAGGTGTCTCTTACACCGCCTCCATATATTCTACACCTGCCTAAGAGTGGACCACGATACCCGAGGACTGGCATAGTACGTTGGTTATTCAGCCTCTGCCACAAAACATGGCTAGGGATACTCTCGGAGGCAGGTGAATTGCGCGGGTT
Source organism: Rhipicephalus annulatus (assembly GCA_013436015.1). Lineage (NCBI taxonomy): Eukaryota > Metazoa > Arthropoda > Arachnida > Ixodida > Ixodidae > Rhipicephalus > Rhipicephalus annulatus. The sequence continues at coordinate 8,604 of WOVY01001347.1, forward strand.
ACAGCCTTGAAACGGCACTAAGAGTCCCGTTTTTAAGTATTCTACACGGACGCGTCTGGCCCTCCCCACACGGGGGGGGGAGGGTAAGACACGGCTGCCGTACTTTATCAAAACGTTCCCATTCAAGGACTCACTTTTCGAGCCCCGGACATTACTCACGCGGAGAAAGTCGCCGTAGCTCTCGCCGCAGTGAACACCGCATTTAAGATTATCAATACCTATTCGCGGACTGCATGCCCAAATCTTACAAAAGTCACATACCCAGTCACGCCACACGAATACCGAAGGGGTGTTGTTATCTCGATCACCTAAGCCCACGTTTAGTGATCTGGACACCAGCTCACGCAGGACTAGATTGTAACGAGGCTGCCGATGCCTCAGCCCGCGCACTTGATTTCCGGGAACCTCCTCGTCCTTTATTGCCTGACGATTCAGAACCTATCCAGTCGCTTCCATTCGCGATATTACTGCCACGTACAGATCGAACAGGCTCCGATTTCCGCCTCTGGCGACGAGCCTACATAAGGAGGACGAGCGTTGGCTGTCACGCCTTTACACCAACACAGTATTGTGCCCGGCCATACTTATGCAATCAATCCGGCTTTTTCGGGGGAGTGCCTACACTGTGATCATCCGCTTGCTGATACTTTCCAGATGGTGTGGAAATGTCCATCTAATCCACCGGTCCCCCCAATCACTCTACCTTCACCCTTTATCCGAGAGAACTTGGAAGCTGCCCTGGTCGGCTCCTCGGTCTTGGAGGGTCAAAGAGTCCTCGTGGCCAGGGCCTGTGCCGCCACGGAAGCCAGAGGGGTCCCGGACTAGGGACTCCTGGAGTTTATACAAGGTCAGGCCTTAAGGCTGCCGCTATCTCTCTTACTTGTGAATTGTATGAATAAATGTGTTTCACCACCACCACCTGCTCTTAAAGCAACGTGGGTTTCTACTCATCGATCGGCTAGCCCATGCACCTGATGGGTGCCCCCTGATTTCCCGACTGCAAAGTCGACCAACATCTCGGATGGGCGATCTCCTGCAGATCTATCAAGCAGCTGTGGGACCGGTGACTTCACCCATCCTCTTTCCCGCCAACAGAAAAACCACTGGCTATCAACACTAGTCTGGGAGGGCTCTCGAAGCATCGCTCACCCATTTGCGCACTCAAACCGGCATCTGCCTGCAAGATAGAGGGAGAGCTGGGCAGAAGGCTCATTGCGTACATGGACGACTCCGTCATCCCAGACACAAGCTCCTGCCTCCTGCCTTTTGCGACCTGCTCTACCACTGCAGAGACAGCCGGTCTTCACCTGGCAGTTGACCTCCTGGCAGCAAACCCCCCAACGTGCCCCGTGGCTGTCGCCTGCGACTCAGGAGGTGCGTTGGTGGCCTTGGCAAAGCCGTAACGGACATGCTTCGCAACGCAGGTGCTCGTCACCAAACAGCATGCCCTCTTTGCCAGTGGCGTCAATGTTTCTCTGCACTGGGTCCCATTTCATGTGCAAATCCAGGGAAATGCGCAGGCTGACGCCCTAGTGAAAGAAGCACAGCATTTCGCTGTCCCTCTGTGCCGTGCCGTGGTCGCCTTAGGCTTTTTGAAGCTCACAATGAGGAGGCTGTTGCTACGCTGCCACCCTGATGATAGTGTAGCGAGGATGGAACCACCAACCCTGATCAGGGTTTCACCAGGCGGGAGAGGTCCCTGCTTGTTCAATTACGCATTGGCTGCTCCAGGCCTGCGGCCCAGCGTCATCGGCTTCGCAGAGCCTCTTCCTTTGCGTGCACTGCGTGCGGGGCAGATGAAACCATCCAGCACCTGTTGTGTGTTTGCCTAACGCTTTGCACACAACGCGGCGTCTTGCTCACCGCATGCCATCGCTATGGTCTGTCCGCGGCTACACAGAGGGACATTCTCTTTCCTGCACGGCACCACGCCCAGGTCTTCAAGGCGGTTCTTCGCTTCGTTGAGGACACTGGAATATACAACCGGCTATAGAAGCCGCCCATCACGTCCTTGGTCATGAATGCCATTTGTCTTCTTTTTTATCTTCTTCACATCTTTAATGCCCTTCCTCCCATCCCTACAGGCACTGCGCCGTGCTCCCAATTAGGCCTACAGAGGTTGCATCTTTTCTTTTTATGAGCCTCTCTTTCTCTCACACTCATTTCGCGCCACTTAAAAAAAGCTTTCTCAGCTTTTAATGAACCAATTGAACAAGAAAGTTGTAGCATATTACTTTTCATCGGACACTAAAAAAATTCCACAGTCTAACTGAAACGTGTATGGGGCCTGGTGAGTGACCCTTTAAAGACGAAATGTCTTTCGAATTTTAGTCCTCATTAGGGTGTACATCATTCCATGCCAAATGAAGCATGCAGCGTTTTAAATGCGAAGCATTTTATAGCGGACTTCCACGACTTTGAGCTTATCTATCTATCTATCTATCTATCTATCTATCTATCTATCTATCTATCTATCTATCTATCTATCTATCTATCTATCTATCTATCTATCTATCTATCTACTTTTCTTGACATTGGTGCAAAGACTATAGAGCCAAACCCCGGGCATCCTACCACAAGTAAATGTATTTCCACAGCAGCACCCGTCATTTCACTGTGAAAACAGAAGTTCCCCCTTTATTTTCTACGTGGAGCTGTTTGAGACGGGACGAAACTCCCACCATTGAGATATTCGTATTTACTTTAATTCATTCGTTGTGATTTTGCGTTTTTGAACGCACGAGAAATTCCCGCCTTTTTACGTGCACCTCAACCAGTAAGCGGTGTCTGTGTCAACATGCAGCGCTGATTGCGCTCCCCCGTCACTTTCTGCAGCGTTACGAGACGAGCGCCAAAACGGACAACTTCGCGTAGGGCTACATGCGTAGAAGATCCGCCTCCATAGCTTTTCCTCCAGTGCCAAGAAAAGCTGTCACCGAGTATTGTGGGGCGAAGCTTCGGAGGGTTTTAGCGGTAAACCGTGCATCTTCGGTCCATCGGTATTTCTTTCTGTCTCTCTGTCTAACCATCCGTCCGTCCAGATTTTTTCGTGCATCTGTCTTCCGTCATTCCATCCATCCGTCCATTTGTCTGTTTCTTTGTCTGTCCTTCTTTCTGTCCAGCCATCTGTCTATCTGTCTGTCTGTCCGACCATCCTGTCCTTATGTCTCTCTGTCAATCCGTCCGTCTGGTCGTCCGCACCTGCTGAGTGAGGCATAGAACTAGGCGTTCACGTACGAAGAGACAAGCACGTACAGACTCATTGCTTAGGAGCTTCTTTCCTGAAAACAAATCACAGCATATATCCACGGAGTGATTGATGATGAGTAGACGAAGGTTCAGAGGCCTTTAGTGATAAACCGTGAATCGTTTGTCTGTCCATCTGCCTGTCTGTCTGTACGTTCGTCCATCGTCCATGTGTCTGTCAGTCGTCTGCCTGCTTGTCTCTCTGTCAATCTTTCCGTCCATCTCCATGTCTCTTCGTCCGTCTGTCTACATGTCCCTCCTTCCTTCTGCCTGTCTGGCCATCCGTTCATCCGTCCGTCCATCAGTCTCTCCGTCTCTCTGTCCACCCGTCCACCTGTCCGTCCGTCTTCACCTGCTGATCGAGTCATCGAACTAGGTGGTCATGTACGAGCTAAGACAGACAGACCGAAGGCTTCAGAAATTTCGCTTCTAAAAACACGAAAGGAAGATTAGAATGACACAAAGGGCGTAAAATATAATGACAGATTTCTTTCTGCTTATTTAGCGAGAGAACTGGTCAATGCGTCACGGAATAAATTAGTGTTGTGCAGACATGCGATGCTAACTGGCAGGGAGTTCCAACACCGGACAGCACGTGGAAGTGCAGACCTATCGAATGCGCGCGTTTATTCGTAAATGCATGATAAGCAAAAATGATTATGAAGCCTGTCTTGCGTGAAGCCGGGTCATGTCAAGGGTGCCAGTTCTCGAGATGAGTGAATGAGTTTGTAAAACAGTGCCAGCGAGGTAATGCCCCGGCGCATACTCAAAGGTTGCAATGAAAGGTCAAGTTTAATTTGTGTGACACTAGTCTAATGCTTGTAATTGTTAGAAATGAAGCGGCTTGCCCTGATCTGAACTCATTTTAATATGTCGATCAGGCATTTCTAGTGAGTGAATAGGGGAGGCGTACTCGAGTTGAGGGCGAACAAGGGTGTTTCATGCTAGCGTACGAACATACGGAGGTGAATTTTTTAGATTCCGACGCAGGTATCCTAAGGATCAAGAGGCTTTGAGTGAAACGAAGGTGAAGTGGTCGGACCAAAAAAAGATTTGCAGTGAATGTAACTTCTAAATATTTGTATTGTGTAGGAATTGCAATATTGTCTTTATTGATATGGTATGAATGCAGGGAAGGTGTAGCTTTCCAAGTAATTGACATTTTATTTATTTTATTTAGGACATACTGCAGGCCCAGGTATGGGCCCAAGCAGGAGGGGCATGGGAAGTACAAATTATAATAACCAGAGGGAAAGAACATTGTAAGTATGGAACGGGAAAAGAAACAATACAAAAGTTGGCATATAAACTAAGCATATGCAAAGCATATACAAGGCAAGAACAAAAAGGCATACACAAGGCATATACAAAGTATGAAAAAACTTAACATCTTAACTGAGCAATAGCGTCAATATTGGACAGCTGTTCACAAGGCAAGTGTTCCTGTGTGTTATTGTACGCGGAAAAAATGAATACCTAAATACGTTGGTTTTAGTATTATAAGGCGTTAGGGATTCGGCGTGGCGATGCCTTGTCCGGCGTGCTTCGAGCGGAGTTACGAAAGGCTGCGGGTTAAGGGATAAACGGTTATTTTTCAGCAAGAACATAAATTTTAGTCTGAGAATTTTACGCCGTAGTTGTAATGTTGGAATGCTATTAGTTAGCATAAGGGTTGATGGGGAATCAGTTGAACGCTATTTGGAGAAAATGAATCTTATTGCTTTGCGTTGTATCATTTCTAATGCGTCAGTGTTACGTTTGGTGTAAGGGTCCCACACAGTACATGCATATTCTAGTTTTGGACGGATTAGCGAGTAATAAGCTGTTAGACGAGTGTTGTGGGGGGGCCTGTTTTAATTTATGCCTCCAAAAGCAGAGCTTACGGAAAGACGACTTGCAGATGTTAGAGATATGCGTATTCCAGGATAAATTATTAGTAATAGTAACACCTAAGTACTTATATTGATTAACTTCAATTAGGGCTTTGGAAGCGATAGTATATGGAAAGGATAACTTTTTAATCTTTTTGGTGATTTTCATATAGACAGACTTTTCTGCATTTAATTCCATATTCCATTTTCCACACCAGGATACTATATTTTGAAGGTTAGAATTAAGTGCAGCTTGGTCGTCGCTGCAAGTTATTTCATTGAACACCACACAATCATCGGCAAACAACCTGATTTGAACGGGCTCTGTAATTGTGTCAGTGATGTCATTAATGTAAATTAAAAATAACAAAGGTCCTAAAATGCTGCCCTGTGAGACTCCCGAAGTTACCGGAAGTTCACCCGAAAACTTATCATCGATAACAACAAATTGCTTACGGTTAGTCAGGTAGGCAGAAATCCAATTAATTAAATATGCTGGCAAATTAATCATTTCGAGTTTTTTTATAAGGTTACAGTGCGAAACAAGGTCAAACGCTTTCCTAAAATCTAAAAAAACTACATCAATTTGCCCAGATTTGTCAAGGACAGACGCAAACTTATGAACGAAAGAAGTCAGTTGGGTAACCGTAGAAAAGCCTTTACGAAAGCCATGCTGGTAGATAGAGAGAATATTTCTATCAGAAAGGAATTTGTTAATCTCGTTTGCTATTATATGTTCAAGCAGCTTGCACGAAGAGGATGTTAGTGAAATCGGACGATAGTTAGTTAAAAGTGTTGCATCTCCTTTCTTAGGCACAGGTACGACACGTGCCCTCAACCAATCGCTAGGAAGAACTGCAGAAGATAACGATGCATGAAAAATGACAACTAGAAAATGGGACTTTTCTGCATATCTGCGTAGAAAAGCATTTGGTAAGGCATCCAGACCAGGTGATGACTTAGTTTTCAGATTGAGCAACATAAAAACTACCCCTGGTTGCGATACTATATCGGGTGGTACAATGTGAGGTATATGTTTTATTAACGGCGGATCGTAAGAACGGGAAAAAACACTGTGAAAAAATTTGTTAAAATGATCAGCAATGCTTTGCTTCTCGACGACTAGGGATCCCTCATGTACAATTTGGTCAACTGACCTTGTTACCTCCAAAAGTACCTCCAAAACTTTTCCGGGGCATTTCTCATAAAACCTGGCAGCGTATGCTGGAAGTACCTTTCTTTTGCGTTTTTCACTATTTCATTTATTTAGGTTGAATATTTAGAATAGTATCACGAGAAGCGCCTTGTCGTCTTAAGCGTTTAATCTTTCTTCTTAGTTGTAGCGTTTCTCGCGTCATCCAGGGATTTTTCTTTGCTATTTTCTTTGTTTTTTCTGGAATAAAATTATTAATACAGTACATGCACATGTTTATAAACTTTTTTCCAAAGACTGATAGCATCGTCGCCATGAAAACTGTTGAGACTAAAATCAAGGAAGTCTAACACACTCTCGTCTCTGACGCGCGAGAAATCTTTAACAGTCACCCTTTTACATGAATTGGTGCTACAAGACTGTATTGGACAGGAAAAATACACCATGTGGTGATCAGATATACCTGGTTCAACCGATACAGAAAAATTACTGATTGTTTGACTGACAAAGACAAGGTCATGTACCGTAGCTGACCTACCATGAACACCTGTCGGTTGATTGACAACTTGCCTAAAGTTGTGGTACAACATGATATTACTTATATACTTAGAATTGGTATTTAAGTCGGGACCAGGGTATTCGTTCACCCAATCTATTTCAGGCAGGTTGAAATCTCCAACAAGAAAAATTTTGTCATGAAAAATGAAGACATGTGTTCACAGAGGTCATGTAAGAACTGAGGGGATGAATCAGGAGGGCGGTACAAGCCAAACACCAACAATGAAATATTCCAGCATGTAATATTTAAAGTAACGCACTCAATATTTTCAGGCTGACGTAAAAGCACGACTGGAATATCGTCTTTGATCAAAATAGTTACTCCTCCTCCTCTAGTATTCCTGTCCCGACGAAAAGCCCGATAAGCCGGGGGGAAAACAACCGTATCGTCAATATCATCATGTAACCATGTCTCGGTTATCACCACTATGTGAGGGGCGTATCCTAAAATAATTGCCTCGAGTTGGTCACTTTTATTTACAATACTGCGCGCGTTGATATTAAGTAGTCGTAGTTCCTTGCAGACCTCATGGGCAAGTTAGTTCTGTTTAGAAGATCCGTGGGTCCGAATATTAATTCTTGCGTTTTGGGTGTCGTCCCAGATAAATGTGTCATCATTGACACGTAGCTTGTCATCCTTTAGACTTACTTTTTTTCCCTGCTGTTTTTCCAATTTTGCACTGGCCCACAGGAGCTCGCACTTTCTTAATGTGGTGTGCGAGTAATCATTTTGCAAAGATATGACAGTCCCTTTGAGTTTGTAGGCATTCTTTAGAATTTGTTGTTTTTCGTTATAGTCTTGAAAATAAATGATTACAGGACGTTTTTTACCGGGTCTACCAAGACGGTGAATTCTGCCAATTGATTTACACTGAACGTCAAGTTTCTTCGAAAATACATCGTCTAAAATTTTAGATTTTAACATAGAATTGGTCTCTTGTGCTTCTTCTGGTATGCCGAAAACCACCAAATTAGAACGCCTAGATTTGTCTTCTATATCAGTCAACTTCGCCTCCAAGGACTTGACTGTAATTTCTAGGATATTAATACGTGCCACTCGCTTTTCTAATTCCGAAAAACGAGCGACCCAGTCAGCCATGAGCTTTTCCATATTATTCTGCTGAGCTCTAATGGCTGCCACTTCATCAGCTAACTTATTTTGACCAGCTAACAATTCACTTAGCAAGGCCTCAGTTGAAGGACCGGGATTTGACTCCACGTCACCACAAATCAAAAGCAAGCACACACAAAAGACATCATTTGCACAGCTAAATAAGCGTTGTGGGCACGGTAGGACCAAAAGACCACGATGATCACTCTTAATTGAGCTGAAGTAATCACCAACCTGAACGAGACAGAAGAATGGCTTGTTAGACCACATACTCGCTCCTGGTCCACCGCGCCCACTGAAAGAGTAGTGTCGGTGCTGCCTTATAAGGTGCTCTGCGGCAGTCACATGGGGTACCGACTGCGTCTGCGCACGGGTGTCAAGAAGCACGAATATCGCACTGCTGGCAGTATCACGATGTGGCTGTTCTGATGACGCTGAACACTGATGAAGCTTGCCAAACTCGGTTAGTTCGATCTGCGGATTTATTCCGGAAGGCACACGTTCCCGTCGATGTGTTAAGCCGGCGGATCCAAGAACAAGCACCTGAACGAGACAGAAGAATGGCTTGTTAGACCACATACTCGCTTCCTGGTCCACCGCGCCCACTGAAAGAGTAGTGTCGGTGCTGCCTTATAAGGTGCTCTGCGGCAGTCACATGGGGTGCCGACTGCGTCTGCGCACGGGTGTCAAGAAGCACGAATATCGCACTGCTGGCAGTATCACGATGTGGCTGTTCTGATGACGCTGAACACTGATGAAGCTTGCCAAACTCGGTTAGTTCGATCTGCGGATTTATTCCGGAAGGCACATGTTCCCGTCGATGTGTTAAGCCGGTGGATCCAAGAACAAGCACCTGAACGAGACAGAAGAATGGCTTGTTAGACCGCATACTCGCTCCTGGTCCACCGCGCCCACTCATTGGTTTGCATTGTGCCGTATTCAATGTGATTAGCCATTTACAGCACTACTTAGTGATTGTTCAAGGTCATGTTGAAGAACCAGGGGCCGTATTCACAAAACTCACTAAAAAAATTTTGCGCAAGAGAATTTTTGTTGCGTATATGTGTCAATTCACGAAGCGAAAAAAAAACGTCGTAAGTGGCCGTCGTTGTTACTTCGGCTGCTGCAATGAAGCACGCTGCGACTACCCAGGAACATGCCAGCAATGATGATGCAGTTGCTATGTTTGCTTACGTCACTGAAAAATGCTTTTAAGTGGATTCACGAAGCAAAATATTGCGTAAAAACAGCGTGACTATGAGAAAATCAAAAGAGTGGTCCGGACTACTCCTAGGAACAATGTGGCAACTCAGAACCTGCAGGCTGTATCAGTGGTGCGATTATATACAAAGTCCAAATCCGGACGGAGGCGGTCTGTTCCATTGAGTCGCACGCGATTGGCCCATTTGAGCCGTGACGAATGCTGTGACGTTCTATGTGACTTGGAACGAGATGTCACGGGACTGTTTTTCTCCGGTTTTCAGAGGAAGGCGAAGGAACGGTTGGAGAGCCCGTTCAAAAGGAACCGGATGGATTGAAATGGCTGCAAAGTGGCATGGATTGGATTGCAATGAAAGGGCTTTGCGACTTTTCGGCATCCGAGCACTTAGACAACATGGGGTTTTCCACTGTCACGGTTCTTCGTCTCGCCTGTGCGGCAGCGGTTCAACGCGTCGCTGAGCAATTTTCACAGCCACCGCCGATCGGCGACCGTGACGCCGTGCTGCAGCTCGATGGCTTTTGCCACGAGCTGTGGATGTTCGGTCATAAAGGCGAGCACCAGCGCGCATCGACCCTCGGAAACGTGGATGAGCCACTGCTGCTGGTGGCTAGCGGTGCCGTTGCCCTCCGCCGTGACTGCGCTGGACTGAAACAACGGCTTCGAAGGTTGCACCGTTTGGTGGTGGAGATATGAGAACAGTAACTGCTTGAAACTGGGTTGTACCCAGCGCCACTACTAACCATCCCGCTAAATTTAGCGTTGTTGCAAAACAATAACAGTAAAAATACGTGTGGATTGTGCCGTATTTCTTCTTGAACGTTTAAAAACTAGTGCCAACACATTTTATTAGTGATCAATAATAGTTAAATACTTCTTAACATGTTACTAACACTTTTACTTTGCTCTACGGTCCCCAAGTCGACGTCAAAATGATGACGCAGGCTTTCTTTTCCCTCATTGGCTGTTCGCTTCCCCTTGTCCTCGTGACCGCTGCGGACCGCCCACTTTTTGACGTCACCGATGAAACGCCTCCGTCAGGATTTGGAATATGTATACAATTGCACCACAAATTGATTGCACACGTGCGTCGGCATCTCGGCAACCAGTGAAGTTTATTATCAGCGGCATGCTTCTATACAGTCATGACCTGTACAATGTTTCCCGCTTGCTTTGATACATAAGTTACATGTTCTTTTTTTACAAACAGAAGCATTGGTATTTACATATAAACAAAACATAAGCTTTCACAGGGCAATTGGGTTGTCGAAATCGTTCATCTTAGTTCAAACGGCAAGGCTGTTTAAGGCTGTTGTTCAAACGGCAAGGCTGTTAGGTATGTAGATTTGTGTTGCTGGAGTCATTTTCTCCCTTCTGCACGATGCGCCATCGCGTTCTAGGAGCGGACCTCCACTAGTATCACATCCTTCCCCTGTCACACGCACAGGTGTCTCGCTGTTTTCTGCCCGCACGAGCAAAGGTGTCTCGCTGCTTCCCGATGGCGCCCTTGACAAGGTGGCACTGCTTTCTGGTGAGCACTCAGTTGTCGCACTGCTTTCAGTAGAAAAACGCACCAGGGACGTCTTCTGCTTGTTGAAAGGTTTAGCTGTTCGTTTGAGGTCTCGGCGGTTTCTTCGCAGCAGTCTTCTCTCTTCTGTGCGAACCCAGTACGAACGTTGACACACTATTTTAAGCACCTCCACTTTCAAGCGCCGAAAGTTACGGTGCGTAACTCTGACAGTGTCTCCTTGTGGAAGTTGCGGTAGCCGCGTGCCATTCTACATGTTTTGTGTATGCTTCGCGGGTTGCGACTCTATGAATTCCTTAAGCGTTCGACTGGACGTGTTGCAATTACCGCTGCTTTTTCGGTGCTATTAGGCGGTGTGAAAACAGCGGCAGTATATTGGGGTACGGTGACAGGTAGCGAAAGCCTGTGGGTCAGTGTGTTTATCAAGAGAGATCGGTGCCTGTGCATCAACAACAACTAGCGCTCGAGAATTCTGCAATGTGTGCTCGTGCGCTGGTAACAGTTTGTTCGGTTCACTTTCCAGTCTCAGTTCGGTGCTGTGCAACATTTCAGATTGACAGCGTCTTGGCACTTTACTTGAGTGACCCCAAGTACGTACAGAAACGTATGAACTACGTGCTGTGTTCGCTTCTTGCTTCGCCACTGGTTAACCCGTATGCTTCTATTTTCTTGTGAGCAGTCTAGTGTTCAGGAGAGAAACGACATTCGTATGGAACAGAGGTGCGGTTTTGACGTTTCCAAAAATTTTGAAGAGGCTGTGCTCGTGTGACCAAAAATTGAAAGACAGCGTTGTTAACTGTTTGGTTCTGCGAAGTCGCTGTAGTGGGGCATGAACTTTTGTTTGATTAGTCGTCACTTCTCCTTTTTGTGATAACCATAGTCCTAGCGCTGTGATGTGATCAACCAAAGCTGCGAGATGCTACATTCTGTTGTGGATCGTGTTACTTTGGAAGCGCGCCTAGACTATTCTTCGGTAACAACTTGAGAGTTCTATGTGGCAGCAAGAGCCCGTGAACGTCAAGCTTCCCTCCGGCCCCCAGAAAAAGCAAGGATTTCACCGGTGCCTTGCTTTGGATGAAGTTGTAGGCCAATATCGCCTAACTACAGGTTTCCGAGTTCGTCTAGCCATCGTTTCGCACGGCCCTAAAGCCTTGACAACAGCCGCTCATGGCCAGTTCTTACACTATACCAATGGACATGGATGCCTGGCCAGCCTTTCATTGCAATGTCATCGGCAGCTTCCAGTCTGCTGATGCTCTTTGCCTGTTGGCCCCAGAGTACACTTGGTCCCTAGTGACACTGACGGCTACTAAATGCTGCAATCAGTGAGTTAACCTTTCAGAACTAAATTTGTTGCTATTTATGTAATACTATAACGTGGGTAAGCTTTTCAGCCCAGCAGATGTAATATTTCTCTATGTCAAGCGCTAGCATGAAAAATGTACTACTACTGTTATATACATACATATATTCTGAAGAGGAGGCAAATACATCAGCAGTTTTTTGTGAATTGATATAAGCAAACTCTTGTTTGATTATTACAATGGGCCTGCCTATTTATCTAGTTTGATAATTGGAAAGGGAATGTGAATTTATTTTCCAGGAGCCAGGTTGCGCTTGAAGAATTCACGTTATTTTGAAAAATTAGTTTTCTAGATGATGACCGCTGCGGTAGCACTATACTTTACTAGGACATATATAATGTGGTACGTAAATCCTACATGGGGCTTCAGTTTATTTCAAGGTGATTATAACAAATTTTATCAGTTTTATGAAGGCATAGCTTCGTCAAATAAGTATTAGAAGTGTGCTATTATTGATTTTTCTTCGAAATATTGTTTTTGGTCCTTCACAGATCGAAGAGTTTAATAAGGTCCTGTGATGCACCGGTTTCCACGCACTTGTACATCAAGCCTCCTCGTGACTTGGACTACCTGTTCAAAAATATGAAGGACACGTGCTCTATAAATGTGCAAGAAGTCTATGTCACTGCTGGGACTGTTATCATAGCGGACCTGGAAGTGGCCTGGAAGCATGCATGGCAGCCTCATCTGAAAGGACTGTGATCTGCCTGGGAGCTTCGAGGGCACAAAACTGCCTAATGACTGGTCTAGAGCTGTGCACCACCGTGCTGCCGCCTCCTTGTTTTCTCGCGCCGCTTGGTGCCGCCGCCGGAATTTTCAGACCCCAACTGGTCTTTTTCTAAAGACGATAGTCTTTCTTGCGCACCTTCGACACAAAAAATTTGGTCTGTATGTCTGTCTATTTGTCTGTTTGTCCACTCTTAACAGCACCCTAAAAGGCACCGGAGTAACCGAACGATATCCCAATGACGGACCCCATCCGCAGTGCGCACCAATATTGCTCAAGGTTCAGCGTTAATGCTAGTGCGATTGTCAATTAAAAAGCAATTATTGCGTATATCTGAGGCACCATAACAACACGTCAATATTTTGTATGTATATCGTTTACTAGAAAAAAGGACCGTAGCGTTTATCACGCTGCGCTGACCATGCAACGCTTGCACGAAAGGCAAGCATTGCTAACGCTTTGCTAAGACGACAGGGTGGTGGCACCTACCCGTCGCCTTGCGTTCTATACCTTATCACCTCCGAGACGGGCGCGCACGCCACGCATGCACTTTGTTTTCCAAGATAACTGCCAGATGGCTCTCATGTCTCACGTGTGACGTGACTTGATGCGCTCGTTCGCCTCCGCTGCACACTCGAGTCACTCTAACGCAGCGCCTTGAGAATACCATTCACTGGTTTTCTTGGGCAGAACATCAAATAAACGTTTTGTTCACTCTCTCCAGACGTAAGACTATCGCCTTTCGGTGACATTTGCAGTGTAACATGAAAATACGGGGCCAATTTTTCTTCCACGGTACAATCGGCGGAACGGCGAATGGGCTAAACCCGCGCGGTAAAGTCGCACAACGGCATAGAATACTGAAGCCTCTGGCCAAACCGCTCATCCACGTGTTTAACTAAACGACAAAAGTCAGCTAGTGCATTCACAACACAGTGTCCTCAATGATTGGCGAGTGCACTGCTAATTCTGATTGAGAAGGCAAGAGTTTCAGCGTAAAATTTCATACCAGAAAACCCAGAGTGGAATCTGGCGCGAGTGTCTACGCGAGTAAAAGAACTTGTTGTTGGGCTAGTTGGTAGATCGTTTCGAAAACCTAATTTTAACGCAAACACGCGAAAAATTCACGCACACACACACAGCACTGTGCGTGTTCCAATTGATGCCTCGGTGTGTATGTGTGTGAATGTATCGTGTGTTCGCACTCAAAATGATTTTTCGAAATGTCTACGCGGGGCTGATTGAGCCACGCTTCGACAACCATGGCTTGGAATCGAGGAACCCTGCCTCCAAATAACACATGATGACCACAAACCCTAGCTTGTGTAGTTGTCTTGTTCGTTTTTTTGTGTATGTGTTTCATAAAAAGCTGTGTTCATAGATTCCAAGCTATGTACCAACAGGCTAGACGCCTGACTCTCCAACCACAATAGGCTTGATAAAAAGAGGAAGCTTCGTATTCATTGCGGGTGGATTTCATTCTTAGAATTCGCAGTGCTCGTTCACCAAGAATAAAACAAAGTGACATGAAGGTATTCTCACTAAAGGCTGGCGTCAATCTCCCAAATATAACGCCAACAGCAGGAACTCTTCGTGACCTCAAGATTGACCCAAAACCGGGACAAATCGAACTAAACTGTGGTCTTATGCACTGCCAGAAATTCTTCTAAAGTTTTGACGCTAGCAAACGATGAAGAATTTTTTCAAAATGGTGAAAATAAACATCCATTTTGAACTCGGAACACGCATAATCAATTTATGAAAATTAAAACACTGTATAGAACAGTACATAATAAATATTTTTTTGTATCATCGGCAGGCACGTGGGCTCATGCGGAGAAACATCGTGAAAGCACTGGTTCGTAAACAATGGATCTCTGTCTCCACTGTAAAGACCATTCTGTGCAGAGCAGAATAGATCTTTTTAACGCTGTGAGGTTCAGCGTAACATTAAGGGGCGTTCACACAGCTTCGTCATTGTTTTGCAGCCACGTTGAGTAGGTCAAGAGAAGACGTAACTTTAAAGACAATAAAGTAAAATCTACGCAGTTTCCTTGGTAAACTTTAGGATTATATAATAATGGGAATTGGTACATGAATGACACTGCCAAAACTATCGAATGCCAATTGTAAATATGCAACGTTGCCTAAACTAGTAAAGCTAGCATGCTCCCGCCACATTTAGGAATACATCGTTTCTTGCGTCGTTTCATGACTGAAACGTAGGCACGCCTGTGAATACTGTAGGCTGGGTGAAGCTGTTGGCGCAGAACCAAATTGAAACTGTGAACACCATGTAGGCAGTTCGCTAATTAACGCAACTCCATCTTAACTGTGTACTTCCCACCATACCCGCAATAGTTGAACGATCACACCGCCAAATTTTTCTCAAGGTTATAGTACTAATATGTATGAGCTTCAGCAAACGACAGGAGCAAGAAAAAATCACCGCCCAAGCATTATGTACAAATGGTTTACCAGCGAAAGCTGGAACGCACGTTCTCTGTGTTTAGCACTGGGTAAACCCGACGCTGCACTGAAGCCTTTCGCAATTATTGGTTACATGTTTGTGCTTCTTAATGAGGTTAGACACACGTTTCGCTTGATCTATACAGTGTTTATTTCACATGGTTCACATTGTGCCTCACATTATTACGGTCATGGAAAGATTTTATTAGCGCCTAAATGCATTTCACATCACGTTAATCGCATCGGTTGTTCTCGAACCAGAGGCGATTGCAGACGTCGCCGCCGAAGCCGAAATGCCACTGGAGAAACTCCCGTCGAAAGTGGTCGTTCACCCAAACGAACACGCTCCCGGAATCGTAACGTCGACGCTGTCATGCCCGAAACGGCGCTTGTGCGGCGTGGCGTAGTTGCAATCGTTTGACATCGCGAGTTAACTCAGCAGCCTAGTTTGCTGGATAAGCCCGCCACCAGCGCTTGCTTTCCTCGTAACTCGCGATTTAACGTGGCTTGGAAGACTTCCGGATCATCGGTACGCAGTTTCTGTCGGCACTCGCCCTCCCGGGCTTGTTTTTATGTCTAGACTGCACCTTCAGCCAGGCCAAAGCAAGCTCCCTCACGTATCAACTGTCAGCACTTTTGAAGAGGTGTCCGTAGCTTGCTCATGTGGAAGTTTTCTGCAAAAAACTGCACCGTGCGTGCTCGGCGCCGCGATTGCGACGGGATAGACGACGTCACTCGCAACGCAGCGAATGGCGCAAGAGCTCTAGTACGACGCTGAGAATCGACGTAACTGGTAGCACAGCCTATGGAGACCACTCGTGACACGATGCCAAATGGTTGCTCGCTTCTGCTAGCCATATACCGCTATCGCTGTAAAAAGTTGCAGCGGCGGCCTTTCTTGGCGCTAGGGCAAATATGGTATGCCTACCTCTCACCCTGCGCGACGCTAGAGGACCTCTCTATTTAACTATAGGCACAAAGAAAGGCGAAATGCAACCACACGTGGCGCACCAGTCGCGGCGGAAAAATAACGCTGTTAGCGGCAGTGTCGAAGCAAGCAAACGAGGCGACTTTTTTGTTTGCGTTTGCAGCGTGCGAAAGTGTCCTAATGGATTCGTCTGATATTCTAAAGGATCCAGTGAGCCTATTTAGGATATCATGCGATCTGAAACGTACCAGAACGAGTGATGTGTGAAATTACTTTGGTAACCTTCTGTGCGTAAAAGACAGGAAACAAAGAACTATAGAAGACCAGTACTTTTGCACCCTTTGTCTGGACGCTGCGAAGCAGAAGGATGAGGAGACACCATGCGTGGAGTGCGTAGCCTTTTTCTCACTTTTCCCATTCTAAGCTCCTCAACGTATGACTTGGTGGCGTGTCATGTTAATTCTACGGACAAGATGGTGCCAGTTATGCTGGATTATTGCCATCTGTACCGCACACGGCCACCAGAGAGTCGCTGATAAGCCATTTAGACTGCAACATAGTAAGCATGCTGCAGGGTAAAAATAATATACATGTGAAGAGAAAAAACAACACCGATATGATCTGTAGTCAGCGTTGCGCTTTGATGTTAATGTAATTCCATTTTCCCTTCCACTTTTCGCTCGGCAGTTGCGGTGTAAAACATAACTGCTGCGGGGGTTAGCACCACGAACCTCCAGAGACCTTTAACCGATGCTCACAAGGTTCAAACACAAAAGAAGAAGCCAGCAGGAACAGACTTCAAAACGTTTTTCTCAGCAGTGCCAAGACCCGAGGGCTCAAGCAACAGGAAAAACCTACTTGCCCGAGACTTCGCACTTTGGCTTACGAAAGACCTGTTGCCATTCAGTCTTGTGGACGGAGCTGGATTACAGGTAATATGAACTATTACACTGAAGCTATTGTTTATAATTTTGTGTCCCCCGTATCGCGTGCATGTGGGAACTAAGCAACCCGACGCCTTGGAAAAAAATGCATTGCACAGGATGAATCACTTATTATTCTTTCGTGGCTCAGATTCTTGCGTATTGTTGTAGTTAACTTTAAAGCATGTCCTCACCAATAAAAAATTATTCGGTAATAAATATAGTATAACTAATACCATTTATTTCTTGAAAAATTGGTAATTTCTAAAAAAAATTTTATGCACTTTTCTTCACTCAATATGTCTCTCCATCATTTATTCTTGATTCATTGGCATTGTGACAACTTTCACTAATTTTATGTTGACGTCATGATTTTGAGTGTAGAATTTATAGGTTTTTGTTATCCACGTGCTAGTGAATCAGCTGCCCAAACTTTATAGTTCAAGTGTGCTGAAAAATTAGGAAGTGAAAAATTGACAAAGGAAGGGCAAAAGAGCAAAGAAGTAGTGATTAAATAAGATTTTTGTGAACTGAAGAATCAGTAATCTTGTCTTCATAAAAAGATCAAAATAAATCTGAAAATAACTACTTTGAAAACCCAACCGATGTGTGGCCCGCTTAAAACATTCGTAATACCACCTTTCTAACATAGTCAATTTGAAGTGATGTTAAGATGATTACGTGTACGCCAAAAAATTTTTATCCTTTCTAATTTGTTTTCAGAATTTCCTTTTGAACAACAACGTGGTCAGTTCGAAAGAAGAACTGCCTAGTCGGACGACGCTTGTCCAAGGAGCGCTTTCTGACATTTATGAGCTCGTAAAAGCCTCAGTGGAGGACATAATGAAGACAGGACAACGCTTCTGCACGTTGACGTACAATCTCTGTACAGACAGCTACACGCGAAAGAGCTACATTACCTTCACCTGTCACTTCATGGCAGGTGTGTGGATTTTCAGAAGTGCTTCCGCGTTTTAGTTGTACATATACGATTATGTGTTTGAAAATGTAGCTGTGTTATTGAAATTAGAGAGAAAGCTTTGTTCACTGCTCAAATGAGTCCAAGAAAAAAGGACACTGAAGTGCTTTTAAAAAACGACGTTTGCGTGTAATATTATAGTGCTTTTTGCGAAATACCACGTTTAAATTGGCATAACATAGCATCACTAAGTGCATTTTAGCAAAAAACGCACTGCATGTGCCTAAAAGCGGCACTGCAAATTTCTCCATTGCGTATTTTTTCCAAGCTTCGCGACAAACCAGGGGTGTCACCATAGTTGCTTAAAAGGTTGCGCACAGCGGCAGACGATCACGCGTGTCGAGTTGTTTTAACATGACAGTGTTTTACGCCGGGATCCACCATGGCTTCGCTGCCGTATATCTGTCACGCATATGACGTAGTAAAAATTTCTTTAAGAAATCGCGAATAAAATAACTAGAAGAAAAAAATGGCCCCGTATCTGCATGTAATCTGCAAATCTCGTCGAAAGACGGTAGTCTTGCGTGTGGAGAGAGTGAACATAACGTTTATTTGATGGTTTGCGCAAGAAAATCCGTGAGTGGTATTCCGGAAGTGCCGCGTTAGAGTGCCCCGAGCGTGCAGCGGAGGCGAACGAGCGCATCAAGTCAAGTCACACGTGAGACATGAGTGCCATTTGGCAGTTTCTTTTGGAAAACAAAAGCGCGTGGCCGTGCACGTCCTTATCAGAGGTGATAAGGTGTAGAACGCGTAGCGACGGGTAGGTGCCACGTACCACCATCTCGTCTTAGCAAAGCGTTGGAAACACTCCCCGTTCCGTGCAGGCGTTGCATGGAAGCGCAGCGTGATAAGCGCTATGGTCCTTAAAATTACCTATGTATGCGTTTTCTTGTAAGAGATGCATATGCAGAATATATGCGTGTTGTTATGGTACCCCATACATGCACAATTAATGCTTTTATAATTGACAATTGCACAAGCATGAACGCTCAACGTTGAGCAACATTGGCGGTCGCTGCGGATGGGGTCGGCCGTTTCAAGTGATATACAAAACACGATATTTACCCTCCGAAATGCTCATGACCTGCTGTACGTGGTAGATATATATAGCTTGCTTTTTGAGCGATGAAGAACGTGCTTGTCAGTAGCTCAGTGGTTAATGCCTCACATTCCCGACTCGGAGGTTCCACTTTCAATACTGCACGCCGGAGTCCTTTACAAACTTTATTTTTTCTTGCTTTTTAATATATATAGATACGTATACACATACAGTGCATAACATCGACGCCGACTGCCCACGTCCACGCCGAGGCCGGCGGCGAAATCAAGCCGAGACTGTTCATATAAGTGCTATCGCAATAAAATACAGAGGAAATCGGTTAAGTTCATCTTTAGTTACTACTGCTGGGAGGCATCAGTCCCCTCTCTTCTAGAAACGGCTGAGCTTGGAAAATTGGCGAAATGGTGATACCGTTAACTAATAAAACTATTTCAGCTTCTTTATCATGGACAGTTAGGTATTCAAAAAGGATTCATATCTAAAAGACCGTCACCGGCGGCCTATTCGGCCCCATGATAATAAATAAGTAGCCGAGTTCTCTAGCATGTTCCAGTGCTCTTTTATCTTCAGAACTGCAACTGATTGGAATTCGCTCCTCTCAGCTGTGGTGGAATGCCCGTCGCTTCCATGATACATGGCCTTCAGTTCATAAGACCTAGCTCTCACGTAGTTTTACATGAACCCTGACGTTCTTTTTCTTCCATCTTTTCATGCATTCATAGTTTCACTGGTTATTTAAATATATTGCTGCTTTGCTTTACAAATTCGTTGTTTTCTTTTTATTTTCCTTTTTTGTTGTTATCGCCACGATGCCTCATAAGTTTTTACTGTAACCATCTCTTTTATACCCTTGTACCCACTCCTGTCTAAGGTCTGGAGATCCAACCGGCATTATTGTTGTATATAAATAAATAAATGAAAAAAAACGCATAAAAATGAATTATTATTACATAAATAAATAAATAAATGCCCTCATCTTGCACCGCGTAGCACGCAGAAGCATATCACGAGTGGTAGGACGACATAATATATTAATAATGAAATAGTACGAATTCGCTGACAATAAAACAAAAGAGAAAAGCTTTCGCTATGAAGAAGTACGATCAACGAAGCACGGAGGACTTGCCGTGAAAGCCAAGTAAAGTTCCGATTCATTGGGCCTTTTTGAGGCTACGTGAGCATTTTCTCGGGTCAATAATAAGTCAAAGATACTTACTGTTTTCTGGCTCCTTTTTTTGTGGGGTGCCTCTGCTGTGAGTTCAGATTGAAAAATGGCTATTGCGCCCAATATTCCTGCAACGATGCGTTCGTACACTCGCGAGCTGCGGGGCACGAGCTGAGGCAATGCTTTCGCGAGCGGACGACACTCTGCAGGCGCTCCGGCTCCTCATATTGCTTTGCAGCCGCCGTAGGTAGCGTACGTCAGTTTCTAGGAAGGCTCATTTCTGCAGTCCCAGAGGCAGGAACTGCGTCACCCGCGAATAGACCAAGGTCACTCTTTTCACCAGCGAATATGTTCTTGACGTATAGGTTGACGGCGTCACAGTACTCGCTCTTGTCGACAATGGCGCTGCCGTCTGAGTCATCGGTGCCACACTGCCACTTGCTAAAAAAAACGTTATGCCGCCACTAGCCAATATATCACTTTGTACAGCCAGCGCACAGCACGTGACACACGTCGTTGCCTGTGCCACTAGATTGCGATTGATGGCATCATCTACGTCTTCGAATTGCTATATAGTGTTGAATTCCTGCTCCTATATGACCTCATTTCGGGTCGGGACTCTGTTAATAGGGCCGTCATTGACTGCTCTCGCGCTGAGGTGGCATTTGAAGTGTGTGGCCAGGCTACGTTATTTGACGATCTTGAAACCGGAGACAAACAATTTGTTGTAGAAGACGTCGCACTCGTTTGCCCTTGCCTTGACGTCTTGTAAATATTTTGACGAGTCGAGTGCCTTTTTCACGCTGTCTGCCGTTTTCATTCGTCGCAAGTGTTCGCCGCTACTTTATGGCCGCTTGAAACTTCATGACAGCGTCAGCACACTGGTAATCTCGAAGCTGTTGTCATGTACTGTAACATTGCTTCGGGGTGATTGCGTCGGGCGTGTTTACAGTCTGAACTCTTCTACATTTATCGACATGCCAAGGTCCTTCCATCGAACACGAAGTCGCCGGAGTGACCTGTGCCTCTTTGCCGTGTACTACTACGCACGATGTACTGAGCAGCTACTATTATGATCAGCCTGCCTGACTTGGCACCGCTTGCACGCATGAGACGTTGCGACTGAGTCTACCCTAATTTCTTGCCGGTCAGCGCTTCCAGAGATGCACCAAGAGCGGCGACAACACAGAAATCATTCTTCTATTTTTCTTGGGCCGTCGGTGCCCCTCGTAAAATTCCTTTGGACATGCCTGACCGACTGACGGACTAGGAAGAGTTGTTGGCCGCCGAGGCAGCTTGCTTTGTCGTCAAAGTGCCCTGGACAAAGGGCCCAGCGTCTGAGAACCGTCTGCCGATGCATTTCCAACGCTCTCCGTGGTGCCTTAATGACACTGCTTCCACAACCCGTAGTCTACCTGGCGCCGCATACCCATCACCGCAACGAAGTTCAATTCCACGTAAGCCTCAACGCCTTCGTACTGTGGTGTGTCGAGCGCGATGTGCATTGTTTTCTGCTTCGCCATGGGACGAACTTGCCGTGCCTCCTCCCATTTCTTTCGTAGGGAAGGAGATGGCATTTCACCTTTCCCTTTTGGGGTCGGAGGTGAAGATAGCAAAATTCATTGGACTGTTCCGGCCTCCATTGTATTTTCTCGGCAGGGAATCCTGGGAAGGCCAGAGCGAAAAACGCGAGCATTGAGACGCTCCCGGCAAGATCCCTGAAGCTCTCATCGGCTTCCACCGAGAGATGCTCCTCTCATTATGTAGGAATGCGCTACCAGCAAATAGTGTAAATAAAAAGTTACTGTTTACAGCTCCAGGCATCTCTCCTCGACATCTCCTTGAGACTCTAGCTGGCTCCTGTAATCTGAACAGACCCCGATTTCATCTCTACATCGCCGAACTTTAACCTTTTCACAACGTTCCCAGCTTCTATGACTCGTGGACAAGTCCAGTTCTTTTTCTAAGTGCCTACACACTTCCCTCGGCCACACGTCAGTTGTACGTCACCGCAAAGACAAGGGTAACGATGCACCACTGCTCAAGACCGTATCGCGTTTCCGCGACAAAGCGCCATGTTATTGACGACCAACATGCTCAAGCGTGGCGCCATCCCGCAGCCCTCCATTGGCACCTGGGCATCTCCTGTCGTTCTCGTCAAGAAGAATAACGGGTCAATTCGATCATCTGTTAACTACCTTCGTCTTAAACCGACTCGAAAGGATGTTTACCCCTTGCCGAGAATTCACGATGCTCTTGACTGCCTCCGAGGCACGGAGTTCTTCTCCTTTCTCGACTTACGGAGTGGCTACCGGCAAGTCCCTACAGCACCCGAAGGTGAACCTAAGACTACCTTTGTCACACCCGATGGCCTTTTCGAATTCAGTGCCTTGTGATCTTTGCAAAGCTAACGCAACAGTCTAGCGAATTATTGAAAATATAGTCTAAAGTGTAAAACACACCTGTGCTACTTAGATGACGTGGTTATATGTTCACCAGATATTCCTACGCACCTCCGCAGGAACTACTACAGTGCCTAACAGACCAGGTATTCAGCTCAACCTGAAAATTGCCACATTGGCGCAAGTCAATCACCATTCTCGGCCATGTTGTCTCTAAAACGGTATTCTACTTGACGCAGCCAAGCTTCGGATAGCTGCAGAGACTTTTAAATTTACGTCTCTAAAGAAGCTGCGCAGCTCTCTTAACTTCCGCTGGTATTTCCAAGGCTTTATTCAGAATTTTGAAATAATCACCACCCCCTTGAGGAAACTTTTACGCAGGGAGTCGAAAAGTTTTGCTTGGTCCCCCGCCTGTGAGGATGCTTTCGAAAAGTTGCCCCGCCTGTTAACCTCACCGCCAATCCTGCGTCACTTCAACCCTACTACTCCGACTGAGGCACGCACCGATGCCAGCGGTGTAGGACTCGGCGCCGTGCTTGCGCAGCGCAGATTCAGATTCCATGAGTACGTAGTCGCATATGCAAAGTGAACCCTCACTAAAGCAGAGAATAATTGTTCTGTGACAGAGAAGAACCGTTTGGCAATCACTTGAACTTTAAGTAAATTCAAACCATACCTATATGGCCAGCCCTTTAACGCACAGACACCGATACCGGTGCCCTTTGTATGTTATCCATGTTCAAATACCCCTCCGGCCATTTAGATCGCTGAGCTTTCCGGTTTAAACAGTTCGACATGCAGTGTTGTCTACAGGTCTGGCTGACGTCACACTGACGCCTACACCTTATCGTCCACACCAAAATCACATAAAGCTTTGCCTGCCTATCGACCGTGGACGAAATAGTTGCGTTCCCAGTAAAATCCGATATAGCGCCTGAGCAGCGTGAGAATGACTGGGTTAGCGCTCATCTGCAATCTCTTTCAGGCCCGCCCATCTTTTCGAATATTTGCGCCATCAAGCGGCTCACTTTGAGATCCGCGATGGCCTCCTTCATCATAGGAATTACATTCTGATGGTGGAAAGTGACTACTGGTCACCATCTTTGTGCTGCCATACGTTCAGCTCTCCACGCGGACTCTCAGTGCGCACATCCGGACGTCTTTAAAGCATACGCTCAGCTTTCCTGCTGGTTTTATTGGTGAGGCATGTTCACCTTTGTGCGCAAGTGCATTCAGTCATACCCGCAGTGCCGAATGCGCAAAGCTCTCCCTCATCACGCCTGTGGTCTGATCCAGCCAATCCCTTGCCCAGCCAGGCATTCCGATCGCGTTAGAATTCATCTGTACGAGCCTCTTTTATTCATGGCTTCCGAAAACCGAAGGATCGTTGTTGCTGTCGACTACTCTACGTGATACACAGAAGCAGCCGCTCTGCCGGCTGCCATAGCGCGCTACATATATTTCTTCCTGCGGAACATCACTCTCCTTTATGGCGCACCGCGTGAAGATCTCAGCGACAGAGGACGTGCGTTCGTCTCCAATGTCCTCACCACACTTCTTGCTCAATGCGGTATCATTTACGGGACTACCACCGTCAACACTGAAAAAAAAAATCTTTATGGTTGAAGTAATACGCTTGTCCTCTAGCGTCCCCTCTATTCAAAATAATTTCTGCTCTGAACCTCTGGAGCTAATTTTTTTCTCCGGCGGACCGGAGGAGTTGCGTGGCGTATCTGGAGAACTTTTACCATAAATTTCACTCCGGCCAACCGGAGCGATTGCGTTGCGCCGCAGAAGTGCGTTTTTCTGGCATTTCCCTCCGGCTGGCAGGAGTGAATACATGGCATCCCCGGAACATTTTAGATTTGTGGGGTTTAACGTCCCAAAACCACCATATGATTTTGAGAGACGCCGTAGTGGAGGGCTCCGGAAATTTCGACCACCTGAGGTTCTTTAACGTGCACCCAAATCTGAGTACACGGGCCTACAACATTTCCGCCTCCATCGGAAATGCAGCCGCTGCAGCCGGGATTTGAACCCGCGACCTGCGGTTCGGCAGCCGAGTACCTTAGCCACTAGACCACCGCGGCGGGGCCTCCGGAACATTTTGACAGATTTTTCACTTTAGTTACCGGAGCTTTTGTGCGGAACCTCGGGAATATTTTCGATATGTGCTTACTTCCTCCAGACAGAATTTCAGTGAGGTGAATTGGTGAATCAGTATTTTTTAAGTGTTTGCTGCGCTGTTTATTTATTGTATCCTCAATGTTTCACGCGTAAGTTCGATGAAAACAGTCCCAATTTTCATGCAAGCTGCGTAGTGTTAGCGTGTTTTTTTCGAAAGAGCTCTAGGAGATGAAATGCAAGAAAAGACTTGAGTTCGTATTTTTTTGATTTATTGATAATCAGTTGAAGTTTCTGGTTGATCACCAAGCCTTCAGACAAAGAAAACACAAAACATACATGCAAAAAGCCACTAAAAACAAAACACAAAAAAGACAGATCACATGAAATTAAAAGCACGCAAGTTTTAAGCACAGTGCTTCGAAATGAACCTCAAAATGCTGCAAAGCGATGCACGACAAACGAGAAAGCACGGCCACCATGAACAACTTCACCATCCTCGAAGGACCACTCATAAGATTTATTGACGACGCAAGGATTCAGCTGATTGCTTTCTGCAGAACATAGCAAAAAAGTAATGAGTTATTTTTATTGTATGTTTATTCATTTGTTTGGCAATAAATGATTGCACATGTATTGTGGCATATAGGTGTACATGAGAACTGCAAATCAAGCGATAGGCACGAAAATTGAGAACACTGAAGCCACGTACACTCCATATAGCTTACACAGTCTGCGAGTCTATGAGAACAGCAGTAGCTGACAACACACACAGACAAAAAAAAAAGACAGGATGAGCATTCAGTGTTAAGAAGCACATCGCATGTACTCCGGTGTTACACAGCCGCTTCATGATGAAAACACACTTTCGTGGCGCGAACCAAGTTCGAAACCGGCCAAAGTTTTCTATATATTTTTCTAAATCAATAGCGCTGCCTTTGCTAAAACATTCAAAAGCGAGTTTTTTACCTAAGTAATCAAATTTTGGTACTCTCGTAGACGGCATCAGAAATGCCCCTCCCGATGATTTCGTAATTTTATCAAATACAATTGCTGATTATTACAGTCGCATTTTCATACGTGCTCATCATCGTACTTCTTGCAAAGTAAGTCATTAGAGTTTGCATGAATGCAGCCTGCACTAAAAAAAAAAGCGTAGCTTCATTTCCTCTGCAAAATATTCTTCGAGATAGATTGGCATTGTTTTTTTATTTTTTTAGGTTGCACTGTCCGCCCTGTTTGGATAGTTGTCATAGTGAACATTTTTTCAATGTAGTTTTTGCATGAGCATGTATTTTTTCAAGACGAACAACATCAAGCCCGAAATGAATAAAACTTTATTACAATGCAATAAAATAAAAGGTACAGACATTACACCACCTAAGACAACTGCAATTTCACATATACTGGCAGAAAAAAAAAGGAAGTCTGACCAGTTTCTTCAACTTGCAGGTCTGTGCAAACGTTCGAAAGCCATGAAACGCAGCACGCGTGGAGGTGTCACGGCGTACGTACCAGGCTTGCAGAAATTTGGTTTTCCCGTCGTCTGTTCACGGGCCAACGTTGTTTCACTGTCCAGGTCAAAACTGCGTCACAGCACTGTTTTTATTCCCGTCTTGCGCAAAAAAACACTGCAGTCATAGCCATGGCAGCAGGACTGAAAAAACAAAAAAATGCAGCAGAAGCTCTACCCTCTCTTCCATTATTTACACAAAAAAACACGGCTTGTTATTCAAAAGATTGTCTTCTTCTTTCTCTATTTCTTTCACTACCATGTCTCCTCCGTCTTAGAATGTTGACCCAGGCTGCCCTATGAATTAAGTTCTTGGATGCACATTAAAGAACCCCATGTGGTCGAAATTTCCAGAGTCTTCCACTAAGGCGTCTCTTATAATCGTATGGTTGTTTTCGGGCGTTAAACCTAACATATCAATTATTGCTGAATTAATTTCACAACCCTCTCCCCCTCGCTCCACAGAAACGTCAAGCGCTTCACGACTCAGAAATTTTCTTTTCTTTTTTGCATTCCTCGTCTTCTGCGTTGTCAGTTCCTTTCGCCATTTATTTCTTGTCTTGAAGCGCCACGTCCCCCGCAAAGTTGAGTATACTTATAGAGTAATGTCTCAGATACCACTTATCTGATCAAAATAACTTTTTCTCCAATATGAGTGCCTGTGTATGTTCTAAAAGTCGTTACCAACCAACCTCAATTCACAGCATTTATCGCCCTACCTCAATTTACTGCATTCACAAAAAAAAACTACCACAGGTTTCAGTTATTAATGTGCAATTAGTTCAGCTTACATGTTAGATCAAAACAATAAGTACGCAGTGGTAAACTCGACCGGGAATTTATCGATATAAAAAGCGGGAAAATATTGACATTCATGTGTACTGACATGGCCGAAAATGTTTTTAAACAGTTGGGTTTATACATTTCGATTGCATGAACCCAAAACAATGATATTTTTCATTATTGCACACCTACTAAGCGCTCCACTAATTTCAGTAGCTTGATTCCATTTACCGAAGTTACGTTAGGAAAAAAAAAATTGGCAGATCCCAAGTACATTGGGTATCGGTGATATGCGAAGCACGAATAAGAAAGGTTGATATGCCACTTTAAAATCATCACGACGTTATGATGCAAATGTAAATGATTCCGTACATGACTTCCCTGTCATGATCAACATGTTTGGATGTGTCATTTACATTCGTCATTTATTCACGTCACGTGATACCAAATGTAGTAGATGTGGAGCTAGCAAAATGGCCGCGAGCAAGCTATTAGCGTGGTATGTTTTTTATGTTCTTACATGACACGCGTTACAGAATGAGTATGTTTCCACCAGTCATATACTTCGCTTTTTATTGACGTCACGTAACACTAAATTTGGTAAATGTAGAGCTAGCAAAATGGCCACGAGCGCATCATTCAGGACCTAATACACTCCAATGTAGCGTTGACGCGCGCGCACGCTGGGCACAGCGACGCTACGTTAGCAAAACGTGATAACATTATGGTCAGACCCCAGGCGCGAACCGGCGCTACCAATGTCTGTCGGTGTGGCCCTACGGCAATCGGCGCGAAATTCACGACGATGCGTTACCCAGGCAACACTGCGTCTCCATCCTTTTCGTGGCAGAGGGACGCCAGATGCCCTGAAACGCCCATGCGTCAAAGCAACACAGTGCGGTGACCACCTGCGAGTACATGGCAAATCCGGCGCCTGGCGTCGCAACGCCGGCGGGACGCAACGAAGTGGACACCGGCGAGCACGCCCATCGCCTCACGTCGAAATGTATTTCACTTCACTTTCCTTTATTACCTGAATGACCCCTCAAGGTGGTGTTACATAAGGGGTGGGTTGTGCAGATGTAACTAATGCCACAATTAATCAACGAGACATGCACATAGATACTTTGAACAAAATGTGATAAACAATGTGATAGAAACGATTCCGCGGGGAAGGCCATTCCATTCTGCAGCTACGCGCCAGAAAAAAGATGCAGAGAAGGTAGTGGTGCTAGAATGGGGTTGGGAGACTTGAAGTGGATGGCCCGTACGGGGGGAAATGCGCTTGGCTGGAGCGATGTAAGAAGGTTGGCTGAAGGAACTGTGATAAAGCGTGTGGTAAAGTGATAGTGTAGCGATTCTGCGTTGAGACGAAAGAGTGGTCAGCCCAGATTCATTTTTAAGGGATGACACATTGATATCATTTGAATAGGAAGAATGGATGAAACGCGCGCCTTGACTGTGGCATGTACTCATGTTCTCACATGACACGCATCTCAGGATTATTATGTTTGCACCAGTCACATACCTTCGTCATCCATTGACGTCACGTAATACAAAAGTCGGCATTTGTGAAGCTTGCGAAACGGCCGTGAGCGCATCATCAGTGTGGCATGTAGTCATGTTGTGACACGACATACATGTCGTGATTATTATGTTTCGATGCACCATTCACCTATGTCATCTATTCGAGTCACGTAATACCGAGTTTGTACACGTGAAGCTAGCGCATCACGAGCGCATCATGAGCGTAGCACGTAGTGATGTTGTTACATGACACGCATCTCATGTTTATCATGTTTGCACCAGTATCATACCTTCGTCATGTATTCACCTCCCGTGATACCAATTTGGTTTATGTGACGCTAGCGAAACGGCCGCGACCGCATCATGAGCGTAGGCATGTAGTCATATTATTATATGACACGCATTTTATAATTTTCATGTTAGGATCGGTCGCTTGTGTTTGCCATGCAATCATGTCATACCAAACCACTTTTGAAACATGCCATGTGAACGAAACCACCGCATGAGCTGCAGGACCGTAAAATGTAAATCATGACCTTCATGACATACATGTCATGACTAGTCAAATATGTTCCCCATACAGTCATGTTATGCTATACCAAGTATGGTATCGATACCATTATCGAAACAGCCAGGAGAGCTAATAGTGGTAGGTGGCTAGATAGATCGGTAAATAGATAGATAAATAGAGAGATAAAGTAGATAGATAGATAAATAGATAGATAAATAGATAGATAGATAGATAGATAGATACATAAATAGTTAATAAGATAGATAGATAAATAAATAAATTGATGGAGAGACAGATAGATAGATAGATTGATACTTAAATAGACAGATAAATAGATAGATTGATACTTAAATAGACAGATAAATAGATAGATAGATAGATAGATAGATAGATAGATAGATAGATAGATAGATAGATAGATAGATAGATAGATAGATACGCTCAAAGTCATCGAAGTTCGCCAAAAAATGCTTCGCATTTAAAAACAAAAAACACGTAGCCCAAACAACGCTTTATCGGGATTCCGCTGACTTCTTACTGACGTCTTGTAAAAGTAGCCTAATATTGAACACTGTTGCGAAGCACGCCTCCGACGACGTTACGAAGGGCGCTACGAATCTCACCGCTGCAACCACTGTTTCGAAAGACGGCGACGCAAACACGGTCCCGAAGGCGCCACTGCTTCGAATTCCACCGGGAAGGTCACCAGCCGTTGGGTAGCGTAGGTTTCTCAGCTCGCGACTGCTTCTGCGCAGAGCTGATAGACGAGCGGACGAGACGACGGTGAGTTAAACAAGGTTTATGTACAGCATATATACAGAGCCGTTACAAATTCGGCACTGGGGCCGACAGAGACGCGAAGAGGCGAGCTCTTCTCTCTAACACATAGCTCTACTCTCAAATGGGTCTGCTCTCGACGCACCGCAGGGCATCTTTTATATGCACCGGGTCCAACCGAAATGTCCAACCAGAAGCGCCGCTGGTCGTGAGGTCAGAATCCTCCAATGGGGTTGCCACTGGGCCGCGTCATTCTTTCTCATCGAATCTGGAGGGGCTGCGCTGCAGGTGGCTGCACCCAAGGACGAGTCACGTCGCCAGGCATTGCGTCACCCGCCAGACAGGAAGGCGCCGATTGCTTGCTCGACGGGCTCGCTTGCTGAGGTGACTCACTGCACGTGCGGGACAGAAAGGCGCCGTCGCGTGTTGACGCTGTTGAGTTGTTCATCGCGTCAGGTGGGCTCGCGTGCTGGCCTTGACACAGATTTCCTTTTTTCCGAGGCATGGACGTTCGCTGCGGACTCGCAGGCATAACAACACATGTTTGGTTTATCAGGCCAACATTACCCGATCTTAGCGCTACTTCACAAGAATAATATGGGTAATTCAAAAAGAGCTTAGTGACCAGTTTTGCGCCGCACCAGCGATCGTTGGGTTGCTCAATACTCGCGAGATCACAAAGTGTCGTTCACTGCCCTGAACCATCACATGAATAGGGTTCTAACAACTATCTTCTGTCGCTGATAGCCTTTCTTGTCAGTTGTAGTCGCCTGTGATGTCCAAAACGTACACACAACGATTTGCTTTTCCTGAACGTGGCTGAAGGCACAATCCTCACTGTATTGGCTTAATCTGCACTATGTTTGTTTGTGGGGAAAAATAGCCGCCCGGTGGTGAGGCTGGCGATGTTCCTTCTCAAACAGCCAATGAAAGCCACTGAACAATGCGCCGGAGCAATTACAAAGCACGCACCGGAGCCGTTGCGTGCAACCACTAGAGCATATTCATGGAATTGGCCCCGTTTTCCTACTGTTTCCTTCGACCATCATCCACCGGAGGCAAGCAATGAAAAACGAATGTATGTTCTCCGGTACATTATGGTTTGAGTGACGTCACTGGAGCAGAGCGGGGGCATCATCCCCAAATTGATCGCAGCTGGGTATGTTTTTGTTTACAGTGTACTGTGCGGAAGTTACGGCACTCATGGAGCTTGTTTTCTTTTATTGGCGGTTGAAGGGTAAACCCATGTTTATGCTGGGGCACAAGCCTACATGAAATCCAGGCCTTTAGGGAAAACAATGCAAAGCTGAACATGACCGCAATGGTAATATGTCAAAGGCGAATATTGGTGCCATAAATGTAGACGAAAGGACAAAATAAATAATGCGTGAAAATGAAGACAGCTGAAGTAAGGGGCAGAGAACTTGGCTGTGAATTTATGTATTTTTCTATACACTGCAATCGACTTCATGCAAGGATGCCGGACATTAACAGAATTTGTGTGTGTGTGCACTCGTGTGTGTATGTGTGTGACTGAGCGTGTGCGCGCGCATGTGTCTGTGATGAGCCTTGTGCCACACATGTCCCCACCGGGTTATCAAGAGGACGCTCATAGGACCCATCCAGTCTTCCATTTCTTACGCCAAAAAATGAACATGGGACATTACGTGTTCTCTCTTGATGTGAAATGACAAAATTTGTCTCTAAATTGAAAATAATGAAAGCGGCTCCACTAGTCATCTAAAAAAACAAGTCTCGATCCATTTCTCTGCTTTCACACTGTCTTAGCGAGGGCATCATCCCGGCTGAATCAATGCATCAAGTAACATCAGAAGGTCCTTTCTTCAACAGCCTCGTGCGAAGATGATCAGCCACATAATGCGCTGAGGCCAAACTGGCGTTCTACATTTGCTTCTTTTAGCTACCAGCAGTGGCGGATACAGAGGGAGAAATAGTGTGTCGGCAACTGCTTCCCCTCCAAAGCCGATGTTAGCCCCTCCCCCTTCCTTGAATGCATAATGATATGTGCGGTTTAACGTCTCTTAACCCCTATATCGTTATGAGAGATACTATAGGGGAGGGCTACAAATATTTTGATCACCTGGGGTTCTTTAACTTGCACCCAAATCTGACCACACGGGCCTACAGCATTTTCGCCTCCATCGAAAATGCAGCTGCCGCAGTCGGGATTCGATCCCGCGCTCTGGGGGCCAACAGCGGAGTATCTTACCTACTAGATCACCACGGTGAGGTCCCTTGATTGCATCCAACCTGTATTTCACTGCCCATTCTACCTTATTATTAAAAAACGCGCAGCGCGGAAATATTTGTCTATCACTGAAGTGTGATAGTGTGTCGTTTCTTTTACGTCTTATACTTTCAACATCCAAACTTACATGAAATTTGATGTGATAGTGTTGTTTTGATAGTGTAATAACTACTAAGAAGAAACGAGTCAGAAAAAGCCCTTTTGTGGTTTTCCTTCACCATCCTCCCACTCACTATTATGAGTAGCGGGAATCGACCTTTGACAACCAGTGGCCCTGTTTCTAACACGGCCAAGTATGAAGAGCACAAAAATACCTTACAAAATGCATGCTAAACTTCCTGAAGAAAATAGGTGTGTCGCACATGTGGAGATTGTTTCAGTGTCGGCACCCATTTGTGTTTCTTCCTCATTTCCTATTTTTGCTTTGTGCCCCGCCGCGTTGTGGCTAAGGTACTCGGTTGATGACCCACTGGTCGCGGCCCGAAATCCCGGTTGCGGCGGCTGCATTTTCGATAGAGGCGAAATGAATGTAGGCCTGTGTGCTCAGATTTGGGTGCACGTTAAACAACCCCACGTTGTCTAAAGTTCCGGAGCCCTCGACTACGGCGTTTATTGTAATCATATGACGGTTGTGGGACGTAAAACCCCTCATATCAGTATGAATCTATTTTGCTTTGTCTATCGCTCCTCCAGTATGGATGCCCTTTAATGGCTCTTTCCGAAAAATTAGGAAGCCGTAGTGCCTTCCCTGATTCATCAGTTTGCTTTTTACCGAAATTCGACACCCAGCGATGCCAGCTCTGGATAGTTTTAAAATCACTGGTCTCTAGACTGTTCTCGGTGCAGAAGATTTTGGGACCTTGGGCGTGTGCTCAATAGCGCCGAAAGCGACTGAAGCGCTACTACAGTATTTGAACACAACAAACCTGAGCGACCACCTGTAGACTACGCGTGCTCCCCGCCGAGTGTGCTCGTGATTGTGTGCATCTTGCTTCCTTCTCTCCTATCTCTGTTCTCCCCTTCATTCCTTTCCTTATTGTAGGAGCAGGGTAGCAAGCCGGACGTGCGTCTTCTTATCCTTCCTGCGTTTCCTTGCATCTTTATATCTCTCTGTCTCACGCATTTGTCCTTCTTTAGTTCTTTGATGCTTACACACATCACACAAAAACAGACAGCAAGATAATAATAATAATAATATTAATATTATAAATATTATTATTACTAATATTACCAATATTATTATTAATATTTATTATGATAATAATAATATTATTATAATATTAATAATAATAATATTTTATTGTACACATTTATAAGAAATACAAAGAAACGGGCCTGTCTAAGTCTCAAGGACTTGTGCGACTAGGGCCGCCAGAGCCGGTTACAGCCGAGTGAATATAAGGAAAACAACAACTACTGTTGCTTCTTTGCCAAAGAACAGACTAATGACTGACACCATTCCTTTTTTAGAAGTAGTAAATAAAAAAGGAGAACAAAGAAGGGACCCGGGGCATACGTGACATACAAGTAGACCATGTGATTTTACAACTCGGCGAGTAATTTCTTTCATTGCTTTTATGAACTCGCTGAAAAACATTCTTTCGTTAGTGAATTGAAAATAGTTGGAATATATACACTTCTACATGCTTCCCCATATCTATTAGAAAACTGGGGTACAATAAAACGTTTTTTTTTCTCAGAGTCGACGCGTTACATATGGCACTTTAAGGTCATCACGCCAATTGTAACTCAGTGCAACTGTTTTATTAAACACATCCAGGAATCCACAAAAGCCGAAATCCCGAAAAGTAGTACTGGCATCTACCTTACTGTTATGTCCTTTCAATGTGTCCCAGTTTTTGGCAAAAATTGCAGGTCGCTGTCTTGAATCGACATACCTGGGGATCGTGCATGTCGTCGCATCGCCAACAGCGCTGGGTCTTTCTGCTTGATTTCGCCTTAGACGTGGAATGACCTGACTGCTGACCGGTGTGATGCACAGGCTCGACGTTCCGTCGCATATCCCTCTGCTGGTGACCGGCGCTCTCCGCTCGTTGGGCGATGTCGTAGGCTTTGGAGAAGGTGAGACCCGTCTCCGCGAACAGGCCTTGTTGTAGGCCTGCATCACACAGTCCGCACACAAAACGGTCACGCAACATAACGTCCAAGGGGAGCATAGTGGTGTTAGCAGGTGTGGCAGTCGATCCTCCCTCCTGCGCAGTAGCTGCAGCTGTCGCGGTCAACGTCCCGGAATTGCAGTCAGCAGCGAGCGTTTTGAGAGCCGCTACGTATTCGGCCACTTTTTCGCCTTCCAGTTGGCCTCGCCGTTGGAAGCGGGCTCCACAGTAGACCTCCGATGGCCTTGGGTCATAGTGCTCTTGTAGCGCTGCTACGATGTCGTCGTAGTCAATGGCTGCTGGAGTGCGTGGCTGAATCAGGGCACAGACTGTGTCGTATGTCTGCTCCCCACACAGCGTTAGCAGGTTGGCCCTGTTCATTGCTGCATCAGTGATGTTGTTAGCCTCGAAGTAAAATTGCAGGCGTCCAAACCACGATGACCATGATGAGCCGTTGAATTCGGGTAGCCGATTTTGGAGCCCGTGCGTAGCCATAGCTTCTAGCTTGTCAATATCGTTGCGTAGCGTTGGTCCAAATCCACTTCCTCGTCGCCACTGTTATGCCCTTTCAATGTGTCCCAGTTTTTGGCAAAAATTGCAAGTCGCTGTCTTGTATCGACATACCTGGGGATCGTGCATGTCGTCGCATCGCCAACAGCGCTGTGTCTTTCTGCTTGATTTCGCATTAGACGTGGAATGACCTGACTGCTGACTGGTGTGATGCACCGACTCGACGTTCCGTCGCATATCCCTCTGCTGGTGACCGGCGCTCTCCGCTCGTTGGGCGATGTCGTAGACTTTGGAGAAGGTGAGACCCGTCTCCGCGAACAGGCGTTGTTGTAGGCCTGCGTCACGCAGTCCGCACACAAAACGGTCACGCAACATAACGTCCAAGGGGAGCATGGTGGTGTTAGTAGGTGTGGCAGTCGATCCTCTCTCCTGATGCATCTCGAAGCGAAAACAGCTCTGACCGAAGACTTCAGTGCAACAGAACAACAAGTTCGACGGACCGGAGGACCAGACGCAAGATACAAGCCGAACAGCACTAACGTCATCGGCACTATATGACTTAAACGCCGTTGTGAACCTCGGAACGAGACCGAAGATTACAATTGAAATTATGGTACACCAGCGCCCTATCAGGTTTGAGGTGGACTCCGGAGCAGCATGTACGGTCATCAGCGAGGACATTTTTCGCGCTACTTGGCGTGAGAACGCGCCAGCTCTCCAGCAAGACGACACGCAGCTGAGAGCGTGGTCCGGACATTCCCTTCCACTGCTGGGCTGTGCCAACGTAGACGTGTACTACAACGGGCAGACCCATCAGCTCCCCTTGCTAGTCGTCCACGGTTCTGGATCAAGCCTTTTAGGACGAAATTGGTTCACCCCCCTTGGAGTGGTCATTGGTGGAGTTCACCACACACCTAGTTATCCGTCAGTGGAGCAGCTTCTAAATAAGTACAAAGCGGTTTTCTCCGAAGAAATACCAGGGAACAACAAACTCGTACATCGCACTGGGAAGAAACACCAGAACGCCGACGCACTAAGCCGCCTGCCGCTAGACACCACAATAGATGAACCACCCCCCCCCCCCCCCGGGTGATATACTAATGTTCGAGGCGCTGCCGAACCCTCCGCTAACAGCTGACACGATAGCAGCATCAACGCAGGAGTGCACTGTCTTGAAGGAAGTCTACGCAGCTATACAAGAAGGCAACGTGCAGAAGCTAAAGGGTGAACACTTCAACGCTTACCGCAAGCGAGCTGCGGAGTTGAGCACTCATCGCGGTTGCGTCACCTCGGGATCAAGAGTTGTAATTCCAGCGGCACTTCGCGAACAGGCCATGTCGCTTGTCCACGCAGGTCATCGAGGCATTGTTGCCATGAAAAAGTGCGCCAGACGTTAAATGTGGTGGCCTGGTATCGACCATGATATAGAATTAACAGTTCACGATTGCCAGCCTTGCCAATGCAACCACAGAAGCCCGCCAAGAGCCCCTATTCCTGAATGGGAAAGACCAGACACGCCTTGGCACACCCTGCACATTGATTTTGCTTGACCTATCGAAGGGTGTTCGTTTCTGGTGGTTGTAGACGCATACACCAAGTGGCTGGAGGTAAAACAAATGGCTACAACGACATCGGCAGCAGTTATCGACACTCTGCGGTCGTTGTTTGCAACGTTTGGCCTACAGCGCAAGGTGGTCTCGGACAACGGCACTCCGTTTGTGTCCACGGAGATTTATCAAGTTTTACAGCGACAACGGCGTCTCGTCTGTTACATCACCTCCTTACCACCCGGCTACGAACGGACAAGCCGAGCGCTACGTGGCTGAGCTAAAGCGCGCCCTTACTAAAGACCAGACAGGGACAATGCAACGCCGCATCGCGCGCTTTCTCTTCAGACAGCACAACACTGTTCAAAGCACAACTGATCAAACGCCAGCGAAATTGATGTTCGGACGAGAAATGAGAAACCAGCTGACAGCAATTCTCCCGGAGCCCTCAGCGAATGCACCGTCGGTGGAAGAAAAGCTCAAGTGTAGCAGGAGAATTGAAAGTGGACAGCGCATATACGCCCGCCAGTTCCACAGAAAGCCCGGCTGGGTTGAAGCGACGGCACTCAAACGCATAGGTTTGCGGTCATGGCTCGTCGACGTTGGTGGAAAGGCCACACGCCGCCACCTTAATCAGCTACGCCGTTTAGGTAATTTTCCAAGAGAACCTCCCATTCAAGCAGCCACCTCGACGGAAGCTTCGTTCCACTTAGCCTGGCATCTCGCACCAGATGAATCGGCGCCGCCACCCGCCGGCCCTGAACACAAGAGAAACGACACCCAGCGAGCGGAGGCTTCTCTTCCTAGTGCGTCCAAAGCGTCTACGCGCCCACGGCGGCCCCCAGATTGCTTCCAAGCGACAAGCTAAGGAGGGAGGAGATGTTGTGTTCCAAGCACCCCTGTGTCACGAGCGCTCGAAACCCGCGAAGGACCGGTTGCTGAAACTGCTTCCAGATGTTGACTCCTCCCGTTCCCCCGCTCGGCGCAAACGAGCCATCGTCGTTTCCTCCGGCAGTTGGGCCGCCGCCTCCGTCCGAATAGGAATAAATTTGTTTTTCAACCGTTCGAGGCTGTCTGAGCTTTTTGGACTACCGCGACCAACGCGTACGTCTATGGGCCGACGACAACACCGGACATAACAGTCAACACCGGACATAACACTTACTATCGCAAGCTACACTTTTTAAAATATTTCGAAGTATCTAGCAACGCGTGTTTTCCGGTTTTCTGAGCAAAACGCGAAAACTGTTATCCCATATCTCACCGCACTATATGCTAACGAATGAACCAATATTTTTTTTCTACTGGTAAAGGCACCAAGCTTTTTATATTGAAAAACGGACATGCCACACTTCTCAATTCAATTTGGAACAAAAAAATGCCATGTGATGTTGCCAAGACATACCAATATAAAAATTTATGCCTAGGCATCTGAATGTTTCGGCATTTTCCACTGCATAGCATTTGCATAGGTTGCAATGCTTGGGGTGAAGAAAAATTGGTATATTTATTTTTTGTGCTTTAAAGGGCTTCGAAAGCAAGTAAGTTTTGTTTTCTTTTCGTTTACAATTACGAAGTTTTCTTCAAACTATATCATTGCATTATAAAATTCACTCGGAAGAGCATTAATTGCCCCTTCATAACGTACGTGACGAGTTATTATCAGCGTATAATCTGCATACTGGTACACATTGGCTTTACAAACTCCCAAGGGGAAGTTGTTCATAAATAAATAAAATAGCAATGGTGACAACTCCGATCCTTGTGGTACACCAGCAGTAATATATTTTCTATTGCTAATTACTTCCTTACAGCCCACAACAACCTGTGACCTGTCTTGTGAGTAATTATAGAGTTCATCATGAAAAGGCTCCCTAAAGCCCAAACGAAAGAACTTTTCCAACAAAATGGTATGGTTCACTATTTCAAACGCTTTTGGCAAGTAAAAAATAGGACATACTAAAACAGGTATTTGTCTAAAGCCGAATATATTTCATCACTAAATTCTTCCAATATAGTTATAGTACTGCGATTAGCAATAATAATAATAATAATAATAATAATAATAATAATAATAATAATAATAATAATAATAATAATAATAATAATAATAATAATAATAATAATAATAATAATAATAATAATAATAGTATTAATAATAATAATAATAATAATAATAATAATAATAATAATAATAATAATAATAATAATAATATTATAGTCATTACCATCATTAATAATATTATTAATAACGTTTGCGCTTGCTTATTATTTCACCTCTTCCCGTTGATAAGCTAATTGCAATACGCAAAGTTATAATTTGTTACATTTCTGTCCAATGCCCGTGGTGCCGATCTGCGTTGCAGCCACGTAAGAAATCGATTTGCCTCCAATACATATTGGTACGAGCTCTCTCTTTTATGTGAGCTAGCTTCACTTTGGCAATATAAAGAGTATGGCCTTGAAGGGGTATACAGTGCGGATTACCGCACCGGACAGAGAGCACGGCGAGTCTACTTCATGAACCTTCTTCGGGAATTTTGTGCGCCGTTTTGCTCAAACGATCAGCAATAAACTCGCTACATTACGCACACACCGAGTTTCATTTTAGTCATTTTCGTGTTCTTACCGACCTTGTGGTGTTGTAGCATTTTTCTTCCTATTTTCCACAAGTTTTGCAATGCTAGCCCTGCTGCGTAAACAAACAAAGAAATGGCAATTCTTATTATATGTTTATAAAAAGAAGAAGCGCCATCAATTGAAGCACAACTAATGAGAAGCGAAACTGCAATTCAGTGTCCTGTCGACGAAGATTAACTTGAGCAGTTCTGGGCTGGCTTCACTGATCTGCCCGCGACCCCGCTTAAAGCCTGCGTGAAGCTCTGCTTACTAAGCACATAGTGCGAGCGTAAGCACCGCTCTAAGAACTGCAATTCGAACAAAACAGCGTGCGTGTATCTTCACAGAACGTGCGGCTAAGCCCACCACCCGCTGCTCTTCCCCGCAAACTCCCAGGGGGCGCACAATAGAGGCCTGGTAGGCTGCTTGTGTTGAGAATAACCACCACGCGCACACGAATGCACGCTCAAAGCCCGGCGAGGGAGCAGAGGTTATTAAGGGGCGGCTGGTCTGTTGTGGCCCGCACACTTCACTGAGCGGACAAACGTCCCGTACACTGAAAGCATTCAGTGTGGAAGCTTTTTATGGACTTCCTTCCGCCATGAGAATCCGTGTGCAAGCGTGTTTTCTGCCCGAGTCCCGCGGTATGATCTGAGGCTTGCGTCCTCATTCATGGCCAATCTGTGCGACACCGCAGGGGTGGCCCCACCTCGGCCCACCAAATGCTTGCTTTTCAGTCGAAAGGTGGGGGTGACTTTAATCCCTAAACGGGCCAACAATGACATCAAAGCTTCTATTCGTTGTTGGTTTGTGGCCCCCCGGGACTGCTACGGGCTACTGGAAAGAAAAGCGCCCCTGCGTAGAATGTGTCCAAAGAGTGCTAAGTGTGGGCACGATGTGCGTTCAAGTCAGGCCTTCCAGAAGATGGCGCGACGAGGAGGCTTGTGATTACTCGGTTCGCTCCATACACTGGTTTATTGAGCGGAAAACGGGAACAGCATCGCAAGGTGTGCAGCGAAATTACTCGTCGCTTCACGCTGCTTTAGCGCCATGGTCCCAATGAGTGTATCAAAACAAAGTCAGTGCAGAAGTCAAAACATTGCTATGTCGGCACTTTAAGGTAAAAAGAGGCAGAAGCTGTTGTTCACACCGAGGTGGAGCAGTGGGTATACGGTGTTCTTCGGCAGATCTGCAGGGTTCCATTACCGTCATGGTGATCGTATTTCGATGGAGGCGAAATGCTGGAGGCCGTGTAGTGTGCGATGTCAGTGCAGCACAGCAGTTGGGACAAATTTCCGCAGCACTCTACTTCGCCGTCTTTCATAGTCATATCGTGACACTCAGATGTCAAACACCACATATTATTAGGGGCGAAGCTTTTTATAGCGGCACCCATTCGTCCCTCCTAGTCGTAGTGTGAAACAATTGTTACATTTTGACCTAAAAGGTGGTGCCGGTGGGCAGATTTTTTTGTGCGTTGTTGAACAATGAAAAATAATGCTCAATGTACATGCCAATGGCTGCTTATGGGGAATGAAAGACAGGAGCATTTGGCTTTTAGTTAACGCGCACGCTGCGATCCCAAATAGCAGCCATTGGCATGTATATGTGCATTGAGCACTATCTGAGGAAAAGGGTTGCAACGTTATGCTCGCTGGATGTAACCTCTTTAGCTCTAGAAAGGTTTAGCGAGCGTTGAGCCGCAGTGCCACGAATACAATGAACTAGTATATACCATGAACTCGAGGTGGTTAAAGGTGGGAAGTATATACGAAGCGCAAGCCGTAAGAAAGTAAAAGCCGAATTCTCCTGTTTCTCATTTCCCATTAGCAGCCAATGCTAATGGGAAATGAGCACTATCTTACAGACATTGAGCACTATCTGACAAGAAAAGGTTGCTACGTTATACGCGCTGGGCGCAACCTCCTTGGTTTTAGAAAGGTTTAGTGAGCGTTGGGCCGCAGTGCCATGAATACAGTGAACTATAGTATATACCATGAACTCGAGGTGGTTAAAGTTGGGAAGTAGACCCGAAGCACAAGCCGTAAGAAAGTGTGCGTGTGCCACCCCTCGTTTAGTCCTTGGAATGTCCGCTGGATGGCGGTGCTTCTATATGGGGAATATATGATGAAAAGATGTGAGATGGTGGTACTTGGAGTGTTGAATACATTGACGAACGGACCCACAGACAGATTCATAGATGGACGCATTAACGGACGCAGGGGCGGATGCATGGACGAACGCAGGGACGGACACACGAATAGACGCACGCACGGACTGGCGGATGGACGCAGGGACAGTCGCACAGACGGATGCATGGACAGACTGATGCAAGAACGAATGAACGGACGAATGCTTCGCCCCACTCTCCATTATTCACTCCGTGGATATGCTGCCAATTTTTTTCGTAGAAGCCGCCGACCACCTATTTCGTTAGAACTGCGCTCTCGATATGATTCAGTGTAAAGCTGTCAGGTCCATCTGCTCTAATTATTGTAGTAGTGACTTTCCCTCTACCTTAGTGAGACAGCCTATAATTGAAACACTTGAGTTGCGTGGAAAATTACAGATAATAAAGTTTCTGTTCTCGCTTAGTTTTGATATAAAACGAAGTCATTATTTACCACCACATAATGGTCATAGAATCCAGAATCATTGCACCAACTCCTTAACCATAATGCACATCGGATAGGAGCAAATTTGTACAGCCAATTCCTTCTTTACACGCACCATAACGAGTATGTACAACCTAGATCTCACGACGATTTTTTTTCTAACGTGTTAGAATTTGACTATATATACAGTCCTTCACTTTCTACTTTTGTGCCTTCACTTGTTGCTTATTTCGTTTTCCCTGATCCTTAGTCTATTAGGTTAAGGCAACGATTTCTTAAAACTGTCTTACTTCTTTATTTTTTCATGTGCATGTGTACTTCTATGTATGACGCACTCGTGTTCGCATTAAGTATGTGAAATATATATGGAATAGTGTGTGAAATTAAGTGTAATTCTAAGCCCCGCCGCGGTGGTCTAGTGGCTAAGGTACTCGGCTGCTGACCCGCAGGGCGCGGGTTCGAATCCCGGCTGCGGCGGCTGCATTTCCGATGGAGGCGGAAATGTTGTAGGCCCGTGTGCTCAGATTTGGGTGCACGTTAAAGAACCCCAGGTGGTCTAAATTTCCGGAGCGCTCCACTACGGCGTCTCTCATAATCATATAGTGGTTTTGGGACGTTAAACCCCACATAGCAAGTGTAATTCTAAGTATGTGAAACTTTTACGTTGGACTGGGTCGCTACATCGGCAAGCTTAATTTTCAACTATATTATTTATCTTTTAACTATTTTATTAGTTATACTGTGTATTCCCTAATTTCACTAATTCATGTTTGCTTTTGTTGTATTTTCAGTAATATTTTTGCTTGATATGTGTCCGTAACACTTTCTGTTCGCATTTCGCGTTGTCCATATAAATTTTTATATATATACATTAGGCCCCGTGCGTGGGCCAATTTTTGAAATTGCAGTATTCGGCAACTAATTAGCTATCAAACTAAAAATGAATAAATCAACAAATAAATTAAAAAATTGCCACATATATATAGCTACCTTTAACGAAAGATATATACTCATACGAGGATGAATATGTTCCCTCCACAATGCAAACAGCTATCACATGATGTGGACCTGCCATTAGCTGTGTTCACACCATAAGATCTTTTCATGCAGGCTCAACGAGGAAACTGTCTGT
This sequence comes from Rhipicephalus annulatus, assembly GCA_013436015.1. Lineage (NCBI taxonomy): Eukaryota > Metazoa > Arthropoda > Arachnida > Ixodida > Ixodidae > Rhipicephalus > Rhipicephalus annulatus. The sequence continues at coordinate 51,351 of WOVY01001347.1, forward strand.
CACTCAAGGCGACCTCCGACATAAAAAAATAAAATAACAAAGCATTACAAGCTTTCACTGTAGTGCGTGTGTTTTAAACTGGGACTCCAAGCTCCGAAGGCGAGTGTCTTAACCACTACCACGATGGACATTGTGTTGCTTTTTTGACAGGATAGCGCTACAGAGCTTCTTTCGCAAACATTCTGGTATCGAGGTCGTTGGTTGTGAGCGAGAAGTCTACGTTGCCTACGTGCGAAACTTCCTAACGAAAGCTAATAAATATGCACTAAAATGCCTTCGCTTCATGACTTCGGGACGCCTTTGCAGCAGAGACAGTTCATTAGAGGACCGTCTTAGCTATCTTCTTACCTGCTAGGCGCAAGTTTATCGCAGCTCTTTTTCTGATCTACTGCTTTACAACTGCATGATCCTGCTGCTACTGCGGGCACCGTGTTCTGGACTTAGTGTTAAGAAGAGTGTTAGAATGAGAGACATATGTGAGACCTGTACACAGCACTTTTCTTAAGATGAAGTTGTCATAAGATTCACAGAATGCCGGCACTGGCGAAACGTCGGGGAATTAATTAGTATACGTGAGCGTGCCCATATAAAAGCGAATAGGCAATGAGTGTCACAATATGCTGTACCTATATACCGTATTTGGATAGGATTCAACGTAATTTATATGAAAGCCAAGCAGACACACAGAACACAGACGCGCGCCTACTTACAACTGAGTTTTCTGGCACTTCAACGAGCGTTTTTATGCGCCAATACCTGCCTCTATCAACCTATACACAGAAGAGCGAGTCAAAGACGATGAAAAACGATACGCATGATATATAAGCAAAAATATCGATCCCCCTGAGTTTGTAGATGCCAATATTCCAAGTAGCATCGTCATCATCGTCATCAGAAAAGAAAATAAAAAAATGAAAATGCTTACAATGGGACAAAATTTTAAATATCATGCACACCTATATTACACAAGGCAAACAAATCTCTGAAACCAAGATGGCGCAATATTTTATACTCTAAAAAGGGCCCCTTCTAAAAAGCACAAAAGAAAAGGCCGATCAAGCGCAGGGCGTAAAATGTCTATTTTGTTTTGGTGATAAATAAAGTGGCTGTTTAAAAGAAGGAGGGATCAAAAACATCCACTTTTTACCAGGACAAGTTAGTGCCTGTGACATTGGACGTCCCATAGGGCTCATTAGTAGGCCTGATTTCTATCAATGACATGGCAAGTAACATTAATTGCAAAATTATACTCTTAGCAGACGATACATAATGTATAGAGAAATACACAATAGAGATCACGTTCTGCTCAATAACACATTAACAACAATAACCGAATGGTGAGATGCATTGCGAATGACCCTCATACAAGCAAAACACTGTGCATGACGGTAACGTGGAAAAAGTACCCGTCACTCTTTTCATCTGAAATTAACTTTCACCTCGTAACTGGAGTAGAAGAGCGCAAGTTTCTCGGCTGAATAATAACATCAGACCTAAAATGGACATCGCACATTAACAATGTCACTTCTAAAGCATTGAAAAAGTATTTTTCTTAAAAGGTGCTTGTGACTGGCACCAATTAGCGTGAAATTTATGATTTATGTGACATTTATTACACTTGTTCTTGAATATGCTAACATCGTATGGTTTCCACACACTAAAACTCATACAAACATTTAAATTGGAAGGCTTTCAAAGAAAGGCAATTATATTTATTCATACAAAATACCTGAGTAGTAACTCGCGTATATTTCTACTAACACAGTCAAGGATTTCAACCTTAGCTATTTGAGCAAAAGTAGCTCGTCTGAAATTTCTCGATCAGATAATACACAAACACCTAAAACTTGATGCTTCAAAATGCATTTCCTTACATCAGTCATGCATTGCCTGCTAGATTCACTTATACAAACTAAAAGAGTTTTTTTTGCTTTATTGATACCTTTCGGTTTTCTTTTCTTCCATGGGTTGTCAATGAGTGGAATAGCCTGGATTCAACCATACCTAACATCGTATGACAATCAGTTTTTGCTATGTTATTGGAATAAGGTATAAGCATATAAAAATAGCTTGTGTAATAATGCTTTTCAATTTACATTATCAGAAGCAACATTGTTCAACTTCCACTTTTATGAACTAAACTTTATTCTTAATTTCTAGGCGTTTTTAGTTGCATATTTTATTTTGTTGCAGAGTTCAGTTGCATATTTTATTTGTATATTAGTGTGCTAGATATCAGTGTCACTGTAGTTTAGTTAATTGAATTTGTTTGTTGTATCTTCACAAAGAAAAAGTGCTGTATTTGTTAATACCCTTTGTAATGAAACGTGTATTTATGTAAATGATACGTCCGCCTGCTATGGTCTCAACATGAGACTGACCGTAATGCAAATAATATTAATAAAAGAAAATTAGTTGTAAGTGAGCGCTGGTTTGGGCTCTGTGGGTCTCCTCGGTCTTCGTCTCTGTTTTGCTGAAGCCTATATGAGTATGTACCAACGGACCCTAGTTTTAGTAATTTATTCATATATACCCTAAAGGCCCATTCGGGCATTACATAGGGGAGGCGGGGTAGTTAAAATACAGCAGGGCTATGTGCAAAACAGATTTATTTACACACAACACGAAAAAAAATATTAGAAAGGTAAATGCAGAAACAAATTTCGCGTAAAAGAAGACACAGTAATGCAACGTAGCGCTCGGTATAGCATGAAACGAGGTGTGCGATAAATGATGTAATATTGGCACTAGACTAAACAAAAGAAAGCCACAAAATATCACGGTTCTACTTTCCACATCTCCATTATTCTGTTTATAAACGTGTCGTGATCACGCACAGTTACAACGTCACTTGTTAGTTTATTCTAATATTAATCGCAAAAAACAATGGTGAGTCATGAAGGAAGACAGTACGGGCAAACATGGGTTGTATTTTGTAAGCATGATCCACACGTGGAAAGATGCGATGAGCTGGTTTAATCTGTGATTGTAAGAAAGATGGCTCGCTGAAATAAAGCTTGTGGAATCGAGACAGCAGTGCGATAAGCCTACGTATTTCTAGAGTAGGTAATTCCAACGACGTTTTAATAGCTGTTCTGCTATAAAGCCGAGAATAATTTCCTGTGATAAAGCGGGCTGTTTTGTTTTCAATGGCCTCAAGTTTATGAATAAGGTATTGCTGGTTTGGATTCCAAGTAAGGGCGGCGTATTCCATTTTTGAGTGAACTAAAGTTGTGTATGCGAGAAGTTTTGTGGATTGGTTAGCGGAGTGCAAATTTCGCGCAATAAATCCTAGAGCTCTTAAAGCCTTACTGGCTATTGCCTCAACATAAGCATTCCATGAGAGGTTGTCTGCAAGATGAACTCCTAGGCATTTTATTGTGGTCACATTTGCCACAAGCCTATTGTTTATCATGTAAGAATGCAGCTCAGGTTGCGTAGTTCTTGTAAATTGATTGTACTTTGTTTTTGAAACGTTAATTTCCATTTGCCATTGGCAGCACAGCACCATCGGGTGATTTGGTTAATGTCAGACTGCAGCACACTCATATCGATATGACTAGTAATTTGCCTGTAAATTACACAATCATCTGCAAAAAGTCTGATTGAGGATGACAATTGGTTACTTATATCATTAAGGTAAATTAGGAATAGGATTGGCCCTAGCACGGTACTTGCGGAACACCTGATTTTACCTTTACTAATAGAGACAAGGTACTATTAACAAAAACAGACTGATAGCGATCGGACAGGAAATTAGCAACCCATTTACAGATATTAAGGTTGATGTTGAGGGCGCTCAGTTTCATATTTACGCCGGCTTATGGGGGACCTTCTCGAAGGCTTAGGCGAAATCTACAAAGAGAGCATCAACTTGTGTTTTTTTATGCATTGCTTCGTGAATATCGGTTATTAGTTAGAATAGTTGAGTTTCGTATGAAAGGCCACGCTGGAAACCATGCTTACTTGGTAAGAAGAACATGCTCGTGGATAGATATGTCATAACTGCAAATGATATATTATGCTCTAAAAGTTTACATGGTATGCTCATTAGTGAAATTGGTCTATAGTTACTGAGCATAGAGGGGTCACCTGATTTAAAGATGGGATTGATGTGGGCAATTTCCCAGGCGTCTGGTGCGCTACCACTATCAATCGATTGCTGAAACAAAGAAGCTAGAATGTGAGAAATAACAGGCTTTGTTATTTTTAGCATTTCGCTGCAGATGCCGTCTTGGCCGGGTGCCGAATTGTTCGAGAGCCTTTCAATAGCTCGTTTAATACCTTGGTGTGAAATAAATAAATAATTCACGACCGAATCTAGAGTCGTGAAATTAAAGTCAGACGGAATGGGATTTTCTTCTGTGAATACTGAACAAAAAAAATTATTTAGTTCCTTTGCAACACATGATGGTCAAAGACGTACACCATCCTTGTAAATAGACACTTGTGATGACGAAGATGGTTAAGGGTTAATTACCTTCCAAAATGTTTTTGTATTTTCTCTTAAGAGCGTTGTTATATTATCGTTCAAGAATTTGTCTTTGGCTTCTTCGATTTTTGCCTTACATTGCTTGGATTGTTCACGGTACCGCTCCCGATCACTATCGGATCCCGACTGTCTGGCTTTCGAGTAAAGTCGTTTTTTTTATTCATGCTGCGTTTGACATGCAAGTTGAACCAGGCACTCTGGGTTCACGCTTTCACTTCAATTTTAGGGATATACTTTTCTTTAGTTCGGTTAGCTGCGTCTGTATGAGATGTCAGTTCTCATTAGTTGTGCGGAGTGACAAGGTGCGCGAAAAGTCTAAAGAAAAAGACAACAGTTGATTTATAATCATATCAAGATTAGCATGCGTGTAGTTGTAGATTGTTTTTTTTTGCTTTTCTGGCTTTTTTCTCTAAAGTATAATCACAATGAAGCACATTGTAATCACTGATATTGCGTAAACATTCACATGTACATGATCGGGCTCCGTAGTCAATACAAGGTCTAAAATAGCATCACCGCGAGTCGACAGTACAACCATTTGTGTCAAATTGAACAGGGCTAGTACATCAAGAAATGCCTGACGGTCAGACCTCCCTGCGCCGCCTTCGGTTGTACACGTCCGCCAGTTTATGCCTGGGCGATTAAAATCACCTGACGAAAGAATAGGTGACCGGGGATAACTGCATTGTATGAGGCTGAGCGAATCATTCAGTTTTTCATTGAAGTCTGCTGGCGAGTTTGGCAGATGGTATCATACTCCGACAGCACAGGTTACAAATTACGGTAACTGTAGTGCCACCCATAAAATTTCAATAGTAGCCTCTGTTTCAACTATGTGAGCGTGGAAGCTGTTTTTTACAGCAACTAACACACCACCGCCCCGAGAGGTTGTCTACCCCGCAGGGGCGCCTGCGCGAGTAGGCGTTTGGTGTGTAGCGACACCACGGACCCGAGCTAACGGGGGAGTTTCGGCTCCCTCCCACGCCTAGCCGTGCGTGGCTTTGCCGTGTCCGGGGAAAAGGGGATCCTGGGGGTTGAGCCGACGCTGGGTGATTGGACCTTTAAGGCCCCCCGGCAGAGGCAACACACCCCTTTGGCCCCGGCTTCACGTAGACGGCACCCCTGGGCTGACCCACCCAGGGGAAATCGGTAGTCGCCTTTTCCTATTTCTCTCTCTCTCTACATCTTAGTCTTTTCTCGTCTTTAAATCTATCCTGTCTTCTTCTCTCTTCCATTTACTTCCGACTTTTCCTGGCGGCAAGGGTTAACCTTGTGTATGTGTTCTGTCTTGGGCACAATACATTTGGTTATAGCGGCTTTGTACAGCTGACGTTGACATGCCTCATATATATTTAGGACTTGTCACGTCCCCGTGTTGGGCTCCATGGTGGGCGGCTGGCATGGCTGCCGAACTCACATTTAGTTTATGGCTTTTTCTTCTCTCCCTTCATTGCATGATCGTCCTCTCCCGAAGAGAGGGCGCACCGAAGAATTTTGCAAGTATTTCAGCAAACCGAAAGAAACTTTTCCCCGCTACCATGTAATCCATTGTGAAACCGCTGAAAAGAACGCCAGAACTATTTCGCCTTTCGTTGTTTCCAAATGCCTCACCACTACACTTGGACCAGGTTACCAGGCTACAAGAATGGCCAGTGGGGATCTCCTCCTCGAGGTAAAAAGTCAGAGCCAGTACGAAAACATCTCAAAACTAGAATCGTTTGGAAACATACCTATCTCAATTACACCACACCGCTCACTCAACACTTCCCGAGGCGTTGTATCTGATCAAGACTTGCTTGACCTGACTGAAGGTGAGCTCCTCGAGGGCTGGAAGGACCAGCAGGTGACACAAGTACAAAGAATTAAAATTAGGCGTGATAAGAAGGAAATCCCAACGAAACACATAATTGTGACATTTTGCACCAGCACCCTGCCTGAACATCTCGAAACAGGATACTTGAAGTTGAATGTGAGACCTTACATTCCCAACCCACGACGTTGCTTCAAATGCCAGCGTTTTGGTCACGGCTCTCAGAGTTGCCGCGGCCAACTCACCTGCGGAAAGTGTGCCACCACAGGACATGCTACGGACGAGTGTAAGGTGGAGGATGGGGCCCACTGCGCAAACTGCGATGGTGCCCATCCCGCATACTCCCGAACCTGTCCAACATGGAAAAAGGAAAAAGAAATTGTTACAATCAAAATCACACAAAACATTACTTTCCGAGAAGCCCGTCAACAAGTATCTGGTCTTTTCACAAACAAACCATCGTTTGCCGATGTAGTGCAAGAGGGGGCAGCACTACAACGGCCTGCGGCAACTGCCCATGCCAGGCACAGTGTGCCCAGGCGGTCGCCAATGCCCCCACCCACGGCGGGAACAGCCAAGGCTGCCCTGCCACTCCTCCCCACGGCGACAACCAAGGCCGCTGCAAGCTGTTGCAGCGGCCAGGGTATCCCAGCACCAAAGGAGGTTCCTTCGACCTCTAGCCCAAGAGGACCGAAGGTTTCGCCCCCTGAGGTGAAGGAGACCCCAGGGTCAGCCGATATGAAGGCCTCGTTTCACCAGGCGAGGTCCCAAGCCCAAAACATCAGCTCGCAAATGCGGGCACGCAGTGCCTCTGAGGAGGCAATGGACACCACGGCACCCCTGGTGCAGAAAGATCGGCGTAGCTCCCTGGAGCGCGCCAAAAGAAATAAAAAGCCAATAACGGGGCCCGGCGACGGCCCTGTTCTTTGAGTCTTAACGCTTAGCTTAAGAAGCAGACACACCCATTGTTCCTTACACACAGCACTACGTTACCTCCAATATGGCAACACAAATAATACATTGGAACGTCAGAGGACTCCTTAGAAACCTCGATGATGTTCAAGAGCTCTTTTGCAAACATTCGCCGAAAGTGCTGTGTGTACAGGAAACTCATTTAAAATCTAAAAACACGAATTTTTTGCGTCGGTATGTTCTTTTCCGAAAGGACAGAGATGATGCTGCGGCATCATCCGGCGGTGTAGCCATTATTGTTAATCAAAAAGTAGCATGCACACATTTACCACTAAAAACAACACTAGAGGCAGTGGCTGTTCGAGCAGTTCTTTTCAACAAGCTCGTCACCATCTGCTCTCTGTACATACCCCCACACCATCGTCTTGGAAAACGAGAATTCGAGTCCTTAATAGACCAACTACCCGAACCTTATCTGGTCCTTGGTGACCTGAATGCTCATAGCAGTCTATGGGGTGATTCTCGCTGCGACGCACGAGGTCGTCTCATTGAACAGTTCCTTTTTTCCTCCGGCGCCTGTCTGTTGAATAGGAAAGAGGCAACATATTATAACCTTGCCAACAAAACCTACTCTTCCATAGATCTCAGCATCGCGTCTCCTTCACTTGTACCATTACTCCAATGGAAAGTTCTAAATAATCCCTATGGAAGCGACCATTTTCCTGTCGTTTTGAGTACACAAACATCATACGAATATCCTCCACGAGTTCCCAAATGGCTTATACACAAAGCCGACTGGGAACAGTTTCATAACAAAGCTCACTTATCTTGGACTGACATATGTGGGCTAAGCATAGATGAAGCTGTGCAGTACTTCACAGCTCTCCTTATTAACACAGCAGCCAAATGCATCCCACAAACATCTGGACAGCCCGGCAAGCGACACGTCCCATGGTGGAACACAGAGTGTCGTAATGCGCGAAAGGAACAGAACAGGGCATGGAGGTTGCTGCGCAACTCGCCGACAGCGGAAAATCTTGAGAGCTTTAAGAAAATAAAGTCTCAAGCCAGGAGAACGCGTCGGCAGGCCAGAAGAGAAAGCTGGCACAAGTTTTTATCAGGGATTAATTCTTATACCCAAGAGGCTAAAGTCTGGAACATGGTTGGTAGAGTAGCAGGAAGACAAGTGCATTCACTCCCACTCGTGAACACACAGGGTGACAGCCTGGAAGATCAGGCGAACTTCCTCGGTGCACACTTCAAGCAGGTCTCTAGCTCTTCACACTATACTGAAGCTTTTCTAAGATACAAAGCAAAAATCGAAAAGCAGAAACTGGAATACAAGTGTACAAAATACGAGGCATACAACCAACCTTTCAACTTAGCTGAGCTACAAACATCACTAAATTCCTGCAGTAATTCTGCCCCAGGCCACGACCATGTCATGTATGAAATGTTGAAAAACCTGCCGCTTGAAACGCGAAAAACTTTACTCTCCCTATACAATGCTATCTGGCTTTCTGGCACCATACCTACTTCCTGGAAAGAAGCCATTGTTATCCCTATTTTGAAACAGGGCAAGGACCCTTCCTCTGTTTCAAGTTATAGGCCAATTGCACTAACCAGCTGCCTTTGTAAACTCTTTGAAAAACTGATAAACCGCCGACTTTTATATTTCCTTGAAACACACAATCTGCTTGACCAATACCAACGTGGGTTTCGAGAGGGTAGATCTACCACCGACCATCTGGTGCGTATCGAGGCACAGATCCGAGACGCTTTCGTCCACAAACAATACTTTCTTTCTGTGTTTCTCGATATCGAAAAGGCTTACGACACAACATGGCGTTTTGGCATATTAAGAGACTTGTCTCACCTGGGTGTGCGCGGTAGAATGCTTTCCATAATTGAGAGTTACTTGTCCAATCGTACATTCCGTGTCCGAGTGGGCAGTGTTCTCTCACAAACATTTGTCCAGGAAACAGGCGTGCCACAAGGTGGTGTACTTAGCTGCACCCTTTTTATTATCAAAATGAATTCCTTGCACCTATCTATCCCTCGCAATATGTTTTATTGTACATATGTCGACGACGTTCAGCTTGGCTTCAAGTCCTGCAACTTGGCAATGTGTGAGCGGCAGGTTCAGCTGGGTTTAAATAAGGTCTCCAAATGGGCAGATGAAAACGGATTTCGACTTAACCCACAAAAAAGCACGTGTGTTTTGTTCTCTCGAAAGAGAGGCATGCACTCGAAACCTGACATTCGCCTGAACGGGCAACGTCTGTCCGTCAAAGCCGAGCATAAATTCTTAGGCCTAATCCTTGAACACAAGTTGACATTCGTGCCGTACATCAAGTATTTAAAAACAAAATGTTTAAAAGCCATGAATGTAATAAAAGTGTTGTCATGTACTACGTGGGGTAGTGATAGGCAATGCCTCATGAACCTCTATAGAAGCCTCATTCGCACCCGCTTAGATTATGGGGCCGTTGTCTATCAGTCTGCTACTCAAAGTGCCTTGAAGATGCTGGACCCCGTGCACCATTTGGGCATCCGCCTTTCAACGGGTGCTTTTCGCACCAGCCCCGTAGAAAGCCTTTACGTTGAGTCAAATGAGTGGTCGCTTCATCTGCAAAGAACTTACATGTCCTTTGTTTATTTCCTTAAGGTGAAAGCAGACAAGGAGCACCCCTCATACTCTACAATTAATGATTTGTCGAGCTCAACTCTGTTTGAAAACAGGCCTTCGATGAGGCAGCCCCTCTCAGTTCGCCTGAAAAGTCTAGCTGAGGAAACTGGAGTCTCACTTGAACACAGTTTAATGGCTCCTGTAGCATACCCGCCACCGTGGCAGTGGCAGACTATAGACTGCGATGTGTCTTTCCTAGAAGTTACAAAACATGCACCTCTTGCCCACATCCGAACATACTTTTTGGAACTTCAACACAAATACACACGTCCTGAGTTCTTCACAGATGCCTCCAAGACTAACTCCTCTGTGTCCTACGCTGCTATCGGCCCATCCTTTTCGGATGCTGGCCCTCTACATCCATGCACAAGTATCTTCACAGCGGAAGCTTACGCGATACTTGTGGCAGCTAAACACATCAAACAATTACAAATACAAAAAACAGTAATTTATACAGACTCCCTCAGTGTGGTAACGGCTCTGCACAGTCTTAAAAAACAAAAAAAAACCCGGTCCTTGTCTCACTTTACTCCATTTTGTTCACACTCTACACACTCAAACAACATGTTGTAGTGTGCTGGGTGCCAGGGCACCGTGAGATCCAAGGCAACGTGAGGGCGGATCAGCTCGCTGCATCCGTCCATGAGAGCACTGCCATTACATCCATATCAATCCCGGCCCTTGATCTTAAGCCGTCTCTTAAACGAACCCTCAGGGACTACTGGCAGAGCAAGTGGGATACACAAACACAAAACAAACTACACGTTATTAAGCCACACCTTGGTCATTGGCTGCCCGTATCGAAATCGCGTCATACAGAGGTAACACTAACGAGACTCAGGATAGGACATACATACACGACACACACACATCTTTTGTCCGGTGGTGATCCACCATTGTGTGATAAATGTGGTGAGGCATTAACAGTTCTTCACGTTTTAATCCAATGTAAACAATTAGACACTCTTAGAAGACAACACTTTCCATTACCCTACCGACAACATATACCTTTACACCCTGCAATGTTCGTCGGTAGGGAACCACTTTTTAGTCACAAATCATTGTTAGCGTTTTTTAAAGAAATTCATAGTTTTCATGTCATATACCCGGGCATCCCGTAGCATGACCTCTCCCGAGAGGTTTTTGCTGCGGTGATTACACAAGAAAGCACGTGCCTCACGGCCCTTGGACGCAAGGGTATGAACTTGTGAGGCACTTGTGCTAAAGCCACACATATCCACCATCGTCTTTTATTATCACCAACTTTTGTCATCTATTCACACCACACACACATTTCACGGCATGGTCATCATTTTATTACTTGTATGTTTTTACCCGCCTTACCGCGAGGATTTTTATGGCCCTTATACAGCCGCTAATCACAATCATGGTCCACATTCCATGTCCCATGAATTGGCGCTCTTTGGCCATCAAATGGCCCTTGCGCCAAAAACACCATATATCATCATCCGAGAGGTTGTCTATTTTTTCTAAAGAGTAGAAAATTATTCGACAGTGTCAGTTCAAAGTTGGCCACATCCGGAGACAGCCATGTCTCTGTACGAAGTGCGATGTCGGCAGAGCAGCCCTCGATAAAAGAACACAGGTGGTCCTCTTTATGAAAAATGTCTCTGAAGTTCGACACGATCAAAGATAAGGGTCTACTTGTGCAATGCTGTTTGGGCCACGTAGTTGGCGCAGGTGCGTCCCGCCTCGAAAGTGGGACTACCGTATCGCTCCAGTTATTACAGGTATACAGTTTGTTACCCAAGAACAATTCATCGAACCGCAATCTGTACTTTTCGTTAGGTTTACGCTCAGCGCGTGCGAAGTCCCGAAGCCTTTTCCTAATAAGTTGAATTCGTGGTGAGAAATGTTCTATCCAAACGGATGGAGACGCCACCTTTTCAAAATTTGACGCACTTTACAAGATGGTGCTCTTGTCCTTGAAATTCAAGAATTTCACAATGATTGTGCGATTCTTACCGGGTGTTTGTTGACCTATTCCGTGTGCACGTTTAATTTCACCAATGTTAAGGCCAAGGTTACGCAAAACAAGCTTGTTTATAAGTTTTTCCGTATCGTCCCATTTTTCACCTCCTTGTTCAGGCACTCCTTTGAATATAACATTATTTCGTCTAAGCCGGTTACTTATATTGTCAACTACAATACTAGCTTGTTCAAACTGTCTTGAGCCAGTATTTTAGAGATGAGTTTTGACTTCTTCAAGGACGGGGCGAAGTGCCAGCACGTCGGAGCTCTTGTGGTCAGTTCTTACATCATCTAGCGCTGAGGTTAGAGCAGCAACACCTTCCCGAAAGATGACTATGCCTGCTTGCATATCCTTTACCCTACCTGTTACACCCCTTTCAAATTTCTCGTTTGAAGACGCCAACTCCTTCAGAAACGTTAGTAGCTGATCTATCTTATCCAGCCCTGGATTAGTCTCAACATCTTCAGCGCGAACAATGAGGTGCGACAGGCAGAACACGACAACAAGAAGCCGACTTTATACCCACACCCAAAGAACGGCAGATTGTTCTCGGCCGGAGCCACACAAGTGTATGTGTTTGGACGTGTCTACTTAATTCTATGAAACAACCAATTCGAACATTGTAATTGCAAATATCAATACTCATGTCTATTTAGACAGTATTCACTCGGTGGGATTAGCGACCAATAAGCATGAGGTTAAGTCGGTTACAAGACTGAAACTCACCTAAAAGAAGCGAGCAGACTTCGTTAGTATCAGTTGCCTGGCCGCAAATCACACTGGCTGGTAGCTAACGTGGCTTCTTATAGGCAAGAGGCTTGAGGGCGCTCCAGTAGGTGATAGAAGCACTGCTACGATGATGACGATGAGTGGTGTCGACCGTCTGCGCAGAGGAAGCGGTCGAGACCTTGCCATGGGCCGGAAGCAGCACGTGTGTACTGGTCACTGTGTAATCACCTGGTAGCGTCAGTATCAGCAGAACGCTGATATTCCCTCAAAGATTATGGTGCCTAAAAGAAGCGAGCTGATTTCGTTAGCATCAGTTGCCTGGCCGCAAATCCCCCGCAAAGTTAAAGTGCTATATACCGTATCCGGGTATGTTCCAGCTCGCTCAAGTAAAAGTGCTATACAGGGCATGGTTTAATCTCTGAACTCTATGCGATCAAAGATCGTTCTGGTCCATCAGCTTTAAGGGAAGCCCGAAACTAGTGACTTGTTGAAATTAATGAACGCTTGGCACAACTGGTGATGAAGCTCGATGACCTTAAAGAAATAAATGAAACTCTATTGTTTGCGTTTCGTGTTGTCTATAATATTTTCTATACATTAGTGCTCGTGCATGGGCCTGTTTTTGTACCTGCAGTGTTCCATAACTAACTCTGCTCAACAAAACCTAAGATGTCGAAAGCTTGATTGAAAAAGGAATGTATTTATTACATATGTAAGACCAATATTAGAGCATTCCTGCCCGCTATGGGATCCATCGGAAGCCACTCTCACCGTTCAGAGAGAAAGTATTCAAAACAGAGCGCCCAGGTTTGTACTGGGAAGTTACCATTGACCAGACAGTGTCACAATGACAAGACAGTTTCACGGTAGCTTAGCCCGGCCCCCCAGGCTAAGCTACCGCTGCACGCTTTGGACTCATCAGCCGGGATTCACCGTCTGCATTGTGCCGTGGATACCCTGCCGCCCGAACCGCACGAATGCCCTTCAATGTTCTCGCCTGTGCCTCCGTCACTGCTGCCGCTCTTCCCCTCATGATCACGAAGCACGGAAACAGAACTGACGTCACACCGCTACGATAAAAGCTTCACCAAAGGCCGCGCGCTCTTCAGTGGGCTCGGCAGCACCCCAGCGATGGCCCGCACTCACATGCAACGCCTGCTTTTTGCGCAGGTAAAAAATTCCTGTTGCCTATTCTCCAAGCGTACCAAATACGCTGCATTGCTAGTGCTGCCGAGCCCAAACTGTTGCTTAGAGGTTGTTTCTAGCTGTATTCGTGCCCTGCGAGTGCTGTTGCTATTATGTGGCGACATCGAGACAAACCCTGGCCCTGCAACTCAGTCCTCTAATACTGAAACCCCTAACGACGTTATGTCTGTCCTCAATGCTATTCAGTCCGGGCAGGCAGCCATCCTTAATGAAATGAAATCTATACGTTGTACGCTCCTGCAACACGAGCAAAAATTTGAAGAAATTACTAAAAGACTTTCTAAAATTGAAGACAACTGCTTTGTTATAGCCGCGGTAAAAGAAAAGGTCGACGGCTTACAAACACTAACCGAGCAAAACTGTGGTGATATCGCTAGCCTTGTCGCCAGGATGGACAACTCTGAGGACCGACAGCGACGATGCAACCTTGTCTTTTACGGTTTAGAAGATGCCAGTGACGAGACTTGGGCACTATCTGAGAAGCGCGTCATGAATCTATGTTTTGCCAATCTGGAAGTTTCAGTCCAACCTAGAGACATTGAACGCGCTCACCGCATAGCGCGTTTTCAACCAACTAAAAATAGACCCATCATTGTCCGGTTCTGCCATTTCAAGGATCAAGAACTAGTGCTGTCCAACGCCAAAAAACTAAAAGCCAACAATTCCAGCATTAGCGGAGATCTTTCCCCCAACAAACGCAAGGCCCGTAAGCACCTCATTGAATTTGGTAAAGCATCTCGCAGGGCCTATAAACTTTGGTACAACAAACTAACCATTGATGGCACCACTTACGTTTTCGATCGCTCTTCTGAAAAAGTAATCCCCCTTCGCCCACAGCTACCACCTCCCACCTCAGCGAATCCTAAATTAAACCCTGAACTTTTGTCAATTGTACACACTAACATTAGAAGCCTCTTGCCAAAACGCGACTCGCTCTTTAATCTTATCTGCACGACAGAATGCAACTTTGTTCTCTCAACTGAAACGTGGCTAAACCCTTCAATAAGCGATTCCAAATTAGCACCATGCTTTCCTGGCTTTACCATATTTCGGCGAGATCGCGATAGTAAGCGTGGTGGTGGCGTCCTGATAGCTGCTCACAGTCGATTAAATTGCTCCCCAGTGGTCATCCCTTCCAGCCTTGAATTACTCTTTGTCTGCTGCAGAAATTCGTATTCTCCGGTTATCATCGGAGTCTGTTACCGCCCCCCTGATGCAGATGCTTCATTTATCGCTAATTTCCACAGTGCTTTTAACTTCCTGAAAGCCTCTTATCCTAACATACCGGTTATTTTAATGGGTGACTTTAACTTCCCAGGAATAATCTGGTCTAACCTCGCGCTCACGATATCTAAACACACTATGGAAAGCGACTTTGTTAACACGTGCCTAACATCTGGTTTATCTCAACTTGTTTCATTCCCAACGCGAGCTACTGAGCACTCTTCAAATATTCTCGACCTCATTTTCACGCCACAACCCGACAATCTTGCATCCCTAGTTCCTCTCCCAGAGATTAGTGACCACGCTGTGCTACACGCTTCGTTTTCTAATCAACTACCAGGCAAAAGCTATTCCAAGAAAACCCTCATACTCTACGATAAGGGTAACTATGCCGCCATTAAGAACGAACTATTCATATTTTGTGAATGGTATTTAAACGACTTCTTCCAACGCCCCCTTGAAACTAACTGGTCTTTCTTCAAGTGCAAAATCGATAATTTGATCAATAGATTTATACCCATCATTACAATTACGGAACGGGCGTCTTCACCTTGGTTCAACGTATCTCTTAAGCGTCTTAACAATGAGAAAAAGCGATTATATCGCTCTGCTAAACTGTCTAATAGCGCGAGCGCTTGGAACAAGTACCGCGGAACGGCAAAAAAAATCTGAATCACTTGCTGCGAAGGCTAAGCGTTCTTTTTTCTCTTCTACATTATCTAATATGCTACGAAATAACCCTAAACAATTTTGGGGTGCAATTAGGAGAGCAATTAACCCCAAATCCACTAAAACGTTATCCTTACTTGATGAACACGGCGATCCTATTCCAGAACATGTTACCCCTCAAGTACTAAATACTGCCTTCTCTTCCGTATTTACCCCTGAATCTTGCAGCCCGCTTCCAGACTCCCCGTTTCTTGATCATCCTGTCATGCCAGGCATTACATTCGATTCATACGGTATTGCAAAACTAATTGACGAATTGAAACTAACGTCATCCGCGGGAATGGATGGCATCAATTCCAAAATTCTGAAAAACACTAAGCCTATAACGAGCATTATTCTTTCGTACATATTTCAGCAGTCCATTTCATGCGGAATGGTGCCGGAAGACTGGAAGCTTGGTAAGATTGTTCCTGTCCCGAAAAAAGGTCTTCATCTTCACCGAGTAATTATCGCCCGATATCCATCACAAGTGTATGCTATAAATTAATGGAACACATAATTTATTCCCACATAGTAATTTTTCTACGTTCAGTAAATTTCTTTCACCCTAACCAACATGGTTTTCAAAAAGGACTTTCATGTGACACTTAACTCGCCCTGTTCGTTAACGACCTGAGTTCTAGCTTGAATAATAACATACCTGTAGACGCCATTTTCATTGATTTCGAAAAAACCTTTGACAAAGTTTCTCATAACAGATTATTTTTGAAGTTTTCACGTCTTAACCTTAATTGCCTTGTTTTTAGTTGGATATGTGACTTCTTGACTAACCGTAAGCAGTTCGTTTGTGCTTATTTTAATAACCACCGCTCCTCCCTATCCGCTGTAACCTCCGGCGTACCTCAAGGCACGGTCCTTGGTCGTCTACTATTCCTAATCTATATTAACGACCTCCCCAATAACTTAGCGTCTAACACTCGTCTGTTCGCAGACGACTGTGTCATTTATCGTCCTATTCACAATTCTAACGACCCTGTCATCCTACAGTCTGATCTTTGTTTGATTCAATCATGGTGCGAAAAATGGCTGATGTCCCTTAACATAAAGAAAACTTGTGTCATTTCCTTCCATCGCCGTCAATCCTATTCCTCCAATAAATACTTCCTATTTGATTCTGAAATAACAGCAGCTAATTCATGTAAATACCTCGGTATCACTCTAACTTCAGATCTGACCTGGTCATCCCACATTATGAACATCACTAATGACGCCAACCGCGCGCTTGGCTATCTCCGAAGAAACTTACGTCTAGCCCCACCTTCTGTTAAACCTTTAACCTATCTAACACTAGTCCGCTCGAAGCTAGAATACGCATGTGCCATCTGGGATCTCCACCAAAAAACTCTAATTAAAACGCTTGAATTTATCCAAAATCGTGCAGACAGATTCATTTATTCTGACTATTCCTATTTTAGCAGCGTCACCAAACTAAAATCTCAAGCTAACATGGTTAACTTAGCTTCACGCCGCAAAATTTCAAGACTGTGTTTCTTTCACACATTTTATCATGCATTGCACCTAAACCATGTTATCTTTCCAGCCCATCGTCTTTCATGCCGTATCAGCCACGCGAAAGCGGTTTATCCACCCCGTGCACATACCACTGCCCATCACTCATCATTTTTTGTGCAAACATCAACAGAATGGAACGATCTTCCTGCTGACATCGTGCACCACTCCAGCATCGCCCATTTCAAAGAAGCCATCGAACAAATCATCTGTTTGTGAACTGTCTACCTCCTCATGTAACACCCCATGACTGGTGCCCTTGAGGTATTATAAATAAATAAATAAATAAATGATGAAAGAATAACTAAATTGGGAGTGGTTGTCTTCGGGCAGACGGAAACTAAGGTTGAATATGTTCTTTGTAATATATGACAACAGGAAAAGCATAAACAAGAGTGCCTACATAAAAGACACACGTTCACATTTCTAACTACAAAGATCACAAACTCAAAATTCTGGATTACCTACCAGGCATTCATGTTCGCTAATTCTCTTGTTTTCTTGCGGTGTGGGAAAAAATAAATAAGCTTTCCGAAAAACAAGTATGTTGTGCAAATGAAGGCTAATTTGTATCCCTGCTGTAACGCCTAAGGACAATGCGGGGTAATTCTTCAATAAAGGTTAAAGAAATATCATTCAACATTACATTCAACGCATGTCAGATACGCATGAGAAGCTTCTTGAAATCAGAACAAGGCATGAGATAGATAGCCTCCGGAACAGAGTGAAAACTGTGGAACATAATTTCGACGAGAAAAAAATGATAAGGTAAATATAGAGCTAAATTGCTTACAGCAACACAGCCGCTGCAAGAATCTGCACAATTATGACATGCCGTTCCTAAAAAGAACATACCATGAGAGCTTGCATATTACTAGTGATTATGCACAAGAATTACGGAGAGGCAAAGAGAAAGGCTGAACGGCCGCTTGACTTCAACTTATTTTAATTGTCATGAAAGACAGAATATCTATACAGCATTTTACTTCGCACACGCAGGCTCCAGGCCAGAGACACCTTATTTTTAAAAGGAATATAACCACTGACTATCTTTGCCTCCTCAACACACGTAGTTTTCGCTTACACACACTGTAAAATAGATTACTGCGAGGTCGGAGGAACCCGCCTGTCCTATAGCGTCCCCCTATTCGGAGCAATTCTTTCTCCGGACATCCGGAGCAAAGTTGTAGCTCTGGCTGGCCGGATGAATTGCGTGGCGCGCCAGGAGTACTTTTAACAGACAGTTTGCTTCGGCTGACCGGAGCAACTGCGGGGCGCCACCAGAGTACTTTTAAGTGGCATTTGCCTCTGGCTGGCTGGAGTGATTACGTGGAACCACTGGAGCATATTTTGAGGGTTTTTCACTCTGGTTATTCGGGGCTTTTGTGTGGTACCTCAGAAGTATTTTGTTAGTGTCCTTATTTCATCTGGACAGAATATCAGTGAGGTGTATTGGTATTTTTTAAGTTTTTGGTCTGCTTTTTATTTATTGTATGCTGATTGTTTCACGCATTGGTATGATGAAGGATGTCTCAATCTTCATGCAAGTACTGCAGAGTTACTGCGTATTATTTTCCACTGAGCTCTAGTGGCTCGGACGGTGCGATAAATGGCGCGTTACAGGAGGCAGCTAACGTTGTGCAAGCGTGTGTTAGACACAACGGGTGAACATGCTCCCTCTCGAAGTCCGAATTCCTAATATTAGAAGTAGAGCCAAAAAGACGCCAGGCACGGACGCCCAACAACAAGCAGCGATAAAAGTTATGTAGAAAAGCGGCCCGGTTCCTCCGGTTCTTACCGTTAGAGTGCTGGGTATGCTCATTCAACATAACTCGCCAAATACCATGGCCCTCACAAAATTGCAGAACACCGCCAAACAAAATGGTGGACTGCTCAGTAGAGCGGCCAACAGACATAGAGGCAGAAAGGAGATTGACTTGTGTAGGTTCATTCAGGACTTCCCAATCAGCCACATAATATACTATTTCCCCAATTATCATCTCAGGAAATCAGGCAAAAAAATTGAAGCTTTAATTCGACAGGTGTACAAATGGGGCCTAGGTTTGCCTGTTTATACCAGCACCGAGAAGCTCCTCCAACTTATTTTTTATATTTACAAAATACTGCAGGCCCATTTAATTGCCCCAGCAGGAGGGGCAACATCATAACATTGCACACAGGTGTAAAACAGCAAGAACAATAAAAAGATACATCATATACAAAAGATACAAAAACATAGGTCATGGTTAAATACGCTCAAGTGCCTCTACAGAGCCGGTTAACCATTGAGGTAGGCAGTTCCAGTCGTTTATGGTTCGAGGAAAGAAGGAGTATTTGAAAATGTTTGTTCTGCCAAAATACGGTGTTAATGAATGGGTTTGCCGATACCGGGTTTGTCTTGTCGTAAGCGGTTTCAGATACAAACCACGGTTTACTGACAGCTTGTTGTTATTTAAAAGAAAAATAAATTTGAGCCTGTGAGTTTTACGACGTTTTTCAAGTGTGGGTATACTGTTCTCTTTCATAAGGTTTGTGGGGGAATCAGTTCTTCGGTACTTGGAGTAGATAAAACGTACCGCTTTGCGTTGGATTAGATCGAGAGCCTCAATGTTTCTTTTTGTGTGGGGGTCCCAGACGATTGAGGCATATTCCAATGAGGGGCGTATAACAGCCATGTAAGTTAGTTTTTTTACAGTAGAAGGAGCATGGTTTAAATCGTGTCTCAAAAGACCAAGTTTACGGAAAGACGACGAGCAAATATTAGGGGTGTGCTTATTCCAGCTGGAATAACTTATTCCAACTTGGAATGCATAACACTCTAGAGGAGCTGATCGAAGCACACAAAACAGCACAAATAACACGGCTTTCAGACACTATGACGGGACTACATATCCTGCATAAACTGAAAATTCTGCCCATACACACCGCAGGAGGCAGAGCACCACTACCTCACGCGGTCAGAAATTACCTAGAGATCAAACCAATACCCAAAAACACCCTGGCGGGCAGACACGGCACCAGGATAAAATCCAGAGCAGATAGGCTAATTGAAAAACCCAAGCCAGAAAAAACCGTGGTCTTCGTCGATGCCGCCATCCATGGACACAACACATACACCCTGAGTGCCGTGGGCGGAAAACCTAAAATCGCAAATGTGGCTTCCACTAGTGCCGCATCAATCAAAGAGGCCGAAGAAATGGCCATAGCGCTGGCCGTTATGCATCCAACCACCCACACTGTCCTTAGCAACTCTAAGAGCACAATTCTCAGCTTTGCAAGGGGAAGTGTGGGACTAAATACAGCCAAGATCCTGAGACACGCCAGTCAGAATGATCCCGATAGGAGAGGCAGTGACCTCATATAACGAACTTACGAATATGTATAACGATGACAGGAGATTATATCCCACACCGCAAAGCAACTTCACGAGAGCGCAGGCCACTATCCTTCACTGAATTCAAACGAACAGCATAACCACCCCTCACCGCTTAGTGATATTCACAAGTGGAGAGGTTGACTAAACATGCAAAAATTGTGACAAAAATGCCATAGCAAATCAAAGTCACATCCTTTGGGAATGTGAAGGCCTTCCCCCACCCAGATAGCTTCTGCCAGCTCCCTCCGAAACGACATGAGAGACCTTAATACAGTCCCACAACAAAAAACTGCCGAAAGCAGTCATTGCATGGGCACAAGAGGTCACCGCAGAGAAGCGGCCAGCTAGAAGCCCATGAAATCTCTTTTAATAAAGTTGTATCCTCCTCTTCTAGCAGATAAAATTCAAGGAACACGTCAGTTCTTCTTCTTTGATTTATTCAAAATAAGCTGCCATTTTTAGTTGATTACCCAGAATTCGGGTAATGAAGACAAGAATAAACAAACATGCAAAAAAGCCACCAAAAAGAAAACACGGTAAGACAGATAACATAAAATGAACAGCATTCAGGTTTGAAGCGCAGCGCTTCAAAATGACGCCCATGATGCTGCAAAACAATGCACGGCAAACGAAGAGAGTGCAGCCACAGGCAACAGCTCTTTACCATCCCCGAAGGACCATCCGTCAGAGTATTTGACGACGCAAGGGCTCAGCTGATTTCTTCCTGCATAACTTACCAAAAAATATATAAATAAATTAATAATAAAATAAAAAAAATAAAAAGAGGCACAAAATTTGTGAGCCCTCAAGCTATGGGCACTCAACAAACCCTATATATTCGAGGGTATTCGAGAACCAACTTCTAAAATTCAACACACACACACGCACACGCACGCACGCACGCACACGCACGCACGCACACGCACACACGCACACACGCACACGCGCACGCGCAAACGCACGCGCACGCACACGCACATGCACGCACACGCACACGTGCGCACGACACGCGCACACGCACACGCACCCGCACACACACACACACACACACACACACACACACACACACACACACACACACACACACACACACAAGACAGGATGAGCGTTCATTATCATGAGGCACATTCCATAAAATCCGGTGTGAGAGAGCTACAAAATTATAAAAACACACCTCATGACGTGCCAAACTTCAAAACCGGCCACAACTTTCTAAAAATTTCTAGATCGATTTCTTTCCTATTGCTGAAACATTCAAAAGCAGTTTTTGGTAAAGGAATCATATTTCGGTATTCTCGTAGACGGCAACAGGAATGCCCCTCCCGATCATTTCCAAAGTTTATCAAATATGAATGCTGATTATTATAGTCGCATTTTAGTGTGTGCTCATCGTCATTCTTCTAGCAAAGTGAGCCTTTACAGTTTGCATGGTTTCGGCCTGTTTAAAAAAAAGCGTAACTTCAACTCTTCTGGAAAACAATTTTCGAGATAAGTCAGCATTGTTTTTTTTTTCACTGCCCACACTCCTTTGATTCTTGTCGTAGTGAACATCTTTGGGTAGTGATTGTATGAGCACGTATTTATTCAAGACGAATAGACTCAAGCACAAAATGAGGCAGAAACCTTACGCCACCTTAGCCAATTGCACTTTCACAAAAATAAGGGAAGGTCGACCAGTTTAGTCAACTTAAAGGTCCGTGCAAACGTTCGGAGGTTACAGAAGGTGATGCGCGTGCAAGCGTGATGGCAAGCGTCCTAGGCCTGAAGAATTTTTTTTCCCTTATTCTCTTCACAGGACGGCTTGGTTGCATTGTCCTAATTTAAGCTACGTCTCAGCACTGTTGGTCCTCCTGTCTTCTACAAAAAAAAACAAAAAAATGCAGTCGCAGCCACGACAGCTTGATTGAAAAATAAAATAAAATGCAGCAGCAGCACAATAATCTCTCCCATCGTCTTTCACCGCCATGTCCCCTCCATCCCAGAATGTTGAGCTGGGCTGTCATATGGGTTGACTTCAGTAACCCCCACCCCTTTCCCACTGAAACGTCCAGCGCCGCGTGACACGTCCTGCCAAGCAACACCTTTTTTTTTCTGTTATTCTTCTTCCCCAGTCTCGTCAGTTTCTTTCGCACTTCTCTTTCTTACCATGAAACAAACGCGTTCACCGAAGAGTCCAGTATACGTCTAGATTCATTTCTCAGCTGCCACATATCCAACCAAAGTAGCTTTTTCACCAGTTTGAGAGGGTGTATGCGTTCTAAAAATCTGTACCAAAGACATCGCCCACCTCAATTCATTACATTCAAAAAGAATTGACGTTTATTTCAGTTATTCATGCTCTATTTGTTTAGCTCACATATTATTTCAAAATATGTTTTAGTTGTAGACCTCGACTTTGCGTTCATTGATATGGAAAGCGGAGAAATATTACCGTTTATGTGTACTGACAAGACGAAAGATATTTTTAATCACTTGGCTTTGCCTATATCAATTATTACAGTTAAAGACAATCAACCCGAAACTATGATATTTTCTATTATTGCCTATAATTTAACGCTTCAAATATTACAGTGACTTGATTCAATTTACCGAAGGTAGGATGGCGTATATGTAGCGGAAAAAAGGACTAGGACAAGAAAGTGAACACTACAAGCGCTTGTGGTGTTTACTTTTTTGATCTCGTATTTTTTTGCGCTACATTCATGCCATAATGAATCTGTACCAACACACTCGCCTCTCTGTTTTGCTTTACCGAAGTTAAGACAAAACATTACGTAGTCGAACGAACGCATTATAGGAATCTCGTTGACTTTTCTCTGGCGCAAACGTAGCTCAATTTTGATCACATGTTTGGTTTATCAACCCGACATTATGCAATCTTAGCACTACCTGACAAGAATAACATAAGTAATTGATGGAAAGCTCACTCACCTTTTTTTCGCCGCACCAGCTACCACCAGGTCGCTCAACACTCGCGAGATCACAATGTGGCGTTCGCTGCCACGAACAATCACACGATTGCCGTTCTCCCAACTTCGTTCTGTCGATGATAACCTTCGTTGCTACTTGTAGTCAGTTGTGATATACAGAAGGTGCGCAGAACAATTTGCTTATCTCGAATGCGGCCGAACGCTTTTCACAATCTTCCCTGCACCAACTTGATGTGTGCCATGTTGGTTTTGTGGGGAACGCCCTCCGTGGGGCAAGGCTGCCTACGTACCTCCTCTAACAGCCAATGAATGCCGCTGAGCGATGAGCAGGAGCGATTGGGGAGCATCCACAAAGGCAAAAGCAATGCCCAGGAGCATTCCCGGAGAAACCATGGTAGCATAACCAGGGGATTGGCCCCGTTTTTCTCCGGTTTAATTCGTCTGGTGCCCACCAGAGGAAAACGGTGGCAAATGAATGTATTTGCTACCGTAGCAGAGTGAGCGCATCGTTCCTCGATTCCTCCCAGCTGGGCATATATTCGTTTACAGTGCGGGTAGTCTTAATTCTTTTTAGGGAGAAGCTCCTTAGGGCGTGGGTCTGCACATCCCATGGGGCTTGTTGTTGGTGATGCACCTAGCACCGGTGGCACATACTCGCTCTAGAGCTTGTATGTGCCACAGGGGATGCGAGAGGGTGTTCACTAGATGGACGCAAGGACGAATGAACAGACTAGCAGACCGATAGACGGATGGACGGACGCACGAACGAATGGACAGATGGATGGAAGGACTCAAGGACAGACGGATGGACAGACGGACGGACGCATGGACGAACCCATGGATGTAAATCGCATGACCATATGATACCAACCACGATCTGAGGAACATGCATTTACCTAGTATTTGCAAATTCACCCTTCATTTCACTATCCATAAAGCCGTCATAATGAAAAGAAATCGCAAGCCATCCATCGTCTCTAGGAACAAATAAAAGTTGCTTTCTATATATACACAGACAGTGCTTTTCATGATGTCTTTAGATCATGACCGACTGGGTGAATTACACACGGTATATTCACGGTTTTACCGATTATTCTCTACGGAGCTTCGCCCACTCGTCATCATTCACCCTGTGGATATGCTGTGTTTTTTTAACAGAGCAATCGATGGTGTGCCGACACTTGTGCCACCCACACTGTGAATTTCAATAGCCTTTATTTTCTGCTTTTCCATACGTTACCCTCCTACGCGTATTTAAGGAGTATACCGTGATATGCCGGGATACAACCTTCTCACTTCTCGCATCATCATTTACGCTTTCCCGGCTAGTGGTAGAACCAGCCACGGGGTGAGGTCATGGGCGTGATGCTCCCTGCGCCGTTCATTGACGCATCTGCCTGTCTCACCTGTATACATTTTGCCACAGGCAAGTAAAATGGAGTACACGACTCCTCTTGGACGCTGTAAACTTCGACTGGTGTTTTGTAGAAAACCACGGCTTCTTAGGTTCTGGCCCTGTAGAGCATATATTCACATTAAGCCGTCCACGAACGTCTGTACGGACGCTTTCAAGGCGTCCGTGCAAGTGTCCGGAGGTCATGAAAGGTGATGCAAGGAGGCGTACTGACGTGCGCGTCAGAATTCCAAGAATTTTCTTCTCACGTTATGGTGACAGGTCGGCATTGTTGCATTGTCCCGGTAAAAACTATTCTGGTATTCGAGCAGTGTTTGTCAGAGAAAGATATAAAGAAGCATTTTATTAGAGAAAAAGGGCATAGAAGGCGAACAAAAAAAAAAACTGCATTTACGGCCACGGCAGCAGGGCTTGTGGTCGTCTATGATTGTGGTTAGAGAAAGGCGCCTAATTTCTGCAGTCTGGTAGGGAGCACGGCACAGCGCCTGTGGGTAGAGGGAATGAGAGAACACTGAATAGCAAAAACGTTAGAGGTGTTCTTTTTCTTTCCTCAGAACTTAAAAAAAAGTAATGCAGCAGCGTGGCTCTATTCTCTGCCTTCATGAACACAGAAAATGCGGCTAGTTTTTTGAGAAGGCGACCTCTCTTTTCTCTTTTTCATTACCATGTCCCATCCATCCCGCAACGTTCAACTGCTCTCTGAAACGTTTTTTTTTTCGTATGATGATGATGATAAAATAAACATTTATTTTTCGAAACAGTGTTCCTGAGTTTGTGAGCTCCTTTACCATTAATACGTCGAGCGCTCTGCAACGTGTCCAGCCAAGCGACAATTTTACCTGTTTGCATTCTTTTTTGCAATTCTCGTCACGGGTTTAGTCCACTCCTTTCGCCCTCTCATTTTTGTCCTGAAAGCACGGTGGCACCCAAAGTATTTCAATGCCACTTATATAATCAAATTGATTTTTTCAACCAAAATGAGTGCGTTTGTGCATTCTAAAAGCCTGTACCAAAAACATCGCCCTAGCTCATTCACTACATTTATATTAAACTAAAGCTGTTTTCAGTTGTTCGTTTTGATCCGTTCAAGTTTCACAATAAATCAAAATAATCTATCCGCAGTGTTAGACCTTGACTTGAGTTTTAATAATGTTGAAAGCAGACAGATAATACCACCTATACTCACGGACAGGACAAAATAATTTTTAACCAGCAAGGTTTCCTTAGAACAGCTGTCATGTTTTCATAAAATCAACCAACGACCGTGATCTTTTCTATTATTGCATATCAAAGCAGTTCTGCAAATATTACATGACTTAACGAGCTTATGGCGCGAAAAAAGAAAACATGAGAGAAGGACAAGCGTTAAGAATGAACCTACTCGCCCAACAAGACACTCTGCTCAATTGTTACAGTGGCGTAAATATTATTACCAACGTCATTTTAAAAAATACACAAGGTGTCCCAGGTAACTTTAGCCAGAGTTTAAAATTATGCTGGCACACGCGATTACGACGCGACCAAATGCACGTTGCTCACCATTGCCTGGAGTTAGAACATTTTTGCGTTTTGAAATATTGTTTAAATAAATATGTTTAATTAAAAAACTTTTCAAGAAACGAAGATAGATAAAAAATGTCACCGATAAAGTGATAGATCGGTTTGCAAAACGTCCGATTAGACAGTATTGAACTTTATATCTGTTTGGTATAAGTGTTTTTATGCTAATTATAATTGCCCGCGAAGTAAAAAAAAATAGCACGTGACAAACCCACTCGTGGGTCAGTGCGCACACTGATCCTAGTCTTCCCTAATGTACTGCGTACGAACAGCCATATAGCATTTGCCCCATTGAGCTGTCTCAGCAGGACCGCAACGATGGTGGTGGATTTACGATGAACAAGTTTTGCTATCGGCCACAATAACGATAACAGCTGTGACTGCTTATCGCTATCATGAAATGGTGGGAGGGAAGCGTGTCGTTTGTACATGGAACGTTAGGGAGCACTAGAATCATCGTGCGCACTGACGCACGAGCATGTTTGTCTCATGGTATTTTTGGTATTTCGCTGGCATTTGTACTTAGCAGGAAACGCTAATACTTAACTGATATGAAGTTCAAAATTATCTATATGGAAGTTTTCCAAACCGTTGTAGAACTTTATCATTAAAATTTTTACTCATCTTCGTTCTTAATAAAGTTAGTTAAACAAATTTAATAAACAATGTTTGAGAACACAAAAGATAGTCTGAGTAGCCCCGCCGCGGTGGTCTAGTGGCTAAGGTACTCGGCTGCTGACCCGCAGGGCGTGGGTTCGAATCCCGGCTGCGGCGGCTGCATTTCCGATGGAGGCGAAAATGTTGTAGGCCCGTGTGCTCAGATGTGGGTGCACGTTAAAGAACCCCAGGTGGTCTAAATTTCCAGAGCCCTCCACTACGGCGTCTCTCATAATAATATAGTGGTTTTGGGACGTTAAACCCCACATATCAATAAAGATAGTCTGAGTAACTCCAGGCAATGACGAGAAATATGCATATATGCATTTGGTCGCGTCGTAATTACGTGTTCCGGCATATTTAGAAACGAAAGTCTGGCTATTGCTATGCGGAACACCGGAACACCCTATATATATATATATATATATATATATATATATATATATATATATGTAGTCAAGTATATCCTCCGTGAGCGGTCACAATCAGTCAATCAATCAATCATTTTATTTCCTTTAGATAAGGTGGAGTACAGAACTAAAAGCTCAAGAGCTTGACAAGGTCCTGACCCCGTTCACAAGCTGACAAAGCAGCAGGAATGGCAGTCAACAATGCACAACAAATATGAAATAAACATACAGGTATAACATCAAAAAAGTAATACAAAAAGTTCATGAAAACAGTGCTAAGATAAAAAGAGAGTAGTTCAAATGTATGGTCATGAAGTGGCCTGATCATGAAAAGCAATAATAAAAAGGAAAAAAATGGGCATAAATTCTGAGAAATGTATATTAGAGGATAATGTATCAGTTGGGCGAAGTGTTTAATCTGACAGTTTTGTTTAGAGGAAGGATCAAAATCTTCGTGGTTTAAAAAGTTTAACAAAGAAGAATGTCTGTAGGGCAATGATTGTTTGTCATAAAAACTTCTTGGGGTGGGTACAGTCCAAACTTCTTTGTGCCTGGTGAGTCGGACACTTGTGTTTACGCTAAGTTTAGCAAGATTTATTGTGGTATTGGTACCATGTTTGACAAACTTTTTATAGCATAACATCAGCCTGTAACTGTACAAAAAGAAAACAGGAAGAATATCATATTAAAAAAAATAAGTTTTGTACAGGACAGATAGTGTTCAGCCGCAATATGCCGTACGGCCCTCTTCTGTAGTAAGTGCAACTTGCGCAAATTAGTCACACCGGTTGTGCACCACACTAAGCTACAGTACTGTAACAAAGATAATACCAGTGCATTGTATATCATAATTTTCTCCTTAGTGGGAAGAAGAGATTCAGCCTAGACGTTTCGACGTTTCGGCCTAGAGTCTGGCCTTCATCATCCTGATGAAGGACAGACTCTAGGCCAAAACGCCAAAATAAACCACGTTGTGACCGCTCACGGAAGATCTACTTGACTATATGCAACGCTACGGCCCCGCAAGCACCATGCCTGCCTAAATATATATATATATATATATATATATATATATATATATATATATATATATATATATATATATATATATATATATATATATATATATATATATATGGTCCAAACAACCTGATATCGCAAATCTAGCTCTTTGATCGCATAAAGTTAGCCTAATATTTACAACGTGTTCTATCATCAACCCAACATTACTCAGTCTTAGCAGTACCTGACAGCAATAACACAGATAATCAAAGATGAGCTCACTGAACATTTTGGAGCCGCACCAGTGACCGCCAGAACGCCCAATATTCGCGTGATTACAATACGTCATCCACTGCAAGGAACCGCCACACGATTACCATTTCCACTACTCACTTCTGTCGATGACAACCTTCGTTGCTGCGTTTATCGCTTCTGATATCCACAACGGCAACAAAATGATTTCCTTTTCGCGAACGTGGCAGAAAGTTTCGCGCGATCCTCACTGCACCAACTTGGTGTGCGCCATGTTGGTTTGTGGGGAACGTCCACCTGGAGAGACTGCCTGCGTCACTCCTTCAACAGTTAATGAAAGCCACAGAGCAATGCACCTGACCAATTGCTGAACATCTACCGGAGCATAAAAAGGGGGTGGCCCCGTTTTTCTCCGGTTTCCTTCGTTTGTCAGCCATCGGAGTAAAACGGTGGAAAACGAATGTATTCGCTTCGGTACACTCTGTTTTGAAAGAGGCCACCGTAGCAGAGCGTGTGCATCCTTCCCCTATTCCTCCCAGCTGGGTATACTTTAGTTTACAGTGTAAAGAGCGTGCGTATGTATCACTTTAGCACAACAACGGCGCTGCTTTTGGAAACAGGAGTAGTAGACACGTGATATAAATATTTGCCGAAAGAGGTCGCATTTGAATAAATCATTATTGAAACCAAAGCCCACACCAAGGCGCCGCTGCAGACAGAACGCCAGCAATCAAGCAGGGCTATATTGAACAGGTTCCATCAAAGCATGGCAGCTTGGGACTTGTGGCACCCCTCATGCGCGAACGCTCCCCTCGAGAACACGACTCGCTGAACCAAACTCGGGGTGTTGAGTAGCTGTCGGTACTTTTCTGTTGAATGCCAGCTTCCCCTCAGTTCTCCCGTGTCAGCGCTCTTACAACGCTCCCTCTTCGTCGGTCGATGGGAGCCTATCATCGCGAGATAATCGAAGCACAATGCCCGATCGTTCTCTCACTGCTGTTGCCCTCCCTCGTTGGTTCGATCGCTCCCCAAACTGCTGCACTAAGAACGTATAGGTGGCTTAACTATTTTCTTTTTTTAAGTTTGCTTGCTAAACAACCACGCTTTCTTTATTCGGCCTTCCTGTTCGATAGTGAGTTGTGACGGCTTAACGATGTTACAAAGGAGTGTATTCACGCTCTCCGCGCCCGCGCATGTGTGCCGTTCCATTGTGCGTGTTTTATAGAGTACCGATATGCTCGGCGAACCATTGAGCAGAGCAAAATACAATGCGATTGTTATGAGATTCTTGAAGCGAAGCGAATGGTCGCGGAAACTCGACAAAACACCCAGAGGTAATAAAGCATAATGTCATAGGAAACAGTATGTAGTGGCACGCCTGTCTTTGAAGTCTCTGTAAACTGTCTGACGTACGCCCACCCCATGCAGAGGGCGGCTTTCTATGTTTTTTTTTCTTCGCTGGAAATATTCCCTTGACGTGCAAATTACTCTGGAGCAATGACAAACATTTCATAACATCTAATACATATTAGGTGTATTTAACAATTTCATTTCGTTTACTATATATATATATATATATATATATATATATATATATATATATATATATATATATATATATATATATATATAGAGAGAGAGAGAGAGAGAGAGAGAGAGAGAAATTGAAGGGAAGGCACAACAGGTCTCGGTATTTTCAGTATTGAATGAACTTGCAGATCGAACGTTTGAAAAGGAAATTGTATTTACTAACGTTTCGGCTGTGGCAATGCCTTCGTCAGAGTGATATGTGTGTGTGTGTGTGTGTGTGTGTGTGTGTGTGTGTGTGTGTGTGTGTGTGTGTGTGTGTGTGTGTGTGTGTGTGTGGAAAATGTGTATACCTAAGGGCTCGTTTTTCCGTGTTTGACAGAGTAATTAAGGGATCTATCAGACAATAAGGCCAAGGAATCTATTGGAGAAGTTATTAGAACAAATTGTGATGTAAATGTGAACAAGGAAAAGTGGGTGAAAAAAAGACTTGCCGTGAGCAGGAACCAAAACTCCGAAATTAGAATAATGCGTTCGATGCTCTACCACTGAGCTACCTATCGTCATCCCAGCCAATTTATGAGTGGTATATATATATATATATATATATATATATATATATATATATATATATATATATATATATATATGTATAGCCACTCTATCAGTGATATATAGATATATATATATATATATATATATATATATATCTATATATATATATATATTATATATATATATATATATATATATATATATATATATATAGTGGACATTCGTTATGCGCTTCTTCTCATATATGCATTTTCATCATCATCATCATCCGTATGGGTTCCTGTCCTCATCTTCACAAGGTGTCGCCACAATCATCATCGGATGTGCGTGCGCTCTGTCTTAAACTACCCGTTTACTGCTGAGCCCTTGGCTGAATAAGTGCTGTTAATCCCAGACGTCATATGTGGTGGAGGTGGATTTTCGGCCATCGGTCCTCTCCCACCTCGTTCAACGTCCTGGAAATGCGTTTAGGCCACCGATGCCCCCCCCCCCCCCCGTCTGTCAGCGTGTCACAGAACGATCCTGCCGGCGCCGCTGCCATGTCTGCCCCGCGTCTTCAGCCACGCCTCCTGTTTACGTACACAGGCACCAGCGTGATCCCCCTCTTTTCGCCGGTCCTCGCGGGGAACACGTGGAGGACTGGCTCGATGAGTACAGCCGCATGATTTTTGCTGATCGCTGGGACGATAGAGGCAAGCTCCAATATGTCTCTTTCTACTTGTCCGGTGTGGCGAAGACGTGGTACTTTAACCGCATCATCGGCATACCCGACTGGGGGACCTTCGAGCAGCAGCTCCGTCACGTTTTTGGCACACCGGCCATTCGGTCCGCAGCCGCGAAGAGAACCCTCGACACTCGCCAAGAACATTCCGGTGAGTCGTACACGTCGTACATCGAGGACGTTCTTGTGCTCTCCCGGCGGGTCAATTCATCTATGCCGCAGTCCGTCAAAGTATGCCACATTTTGAAGGGTATAGGCCCTGTTTCCTTCAATTCCCTGGTTACGCAGAACCCAGATACCATGGCCGACGTCGTCACGACATGTAATTGCCTCGGTACACCAGACTCGGTTTGTCTACAACCAGACATAGGCGAACAATCTAACAGACCTCTCCCTGAACTCATAAGAGACATAACAGTGAAGAGTTCAGAACATAGGTTTCCCGCCTTCTCAACCGTGTTCTCCACAGTATACTGGAGTGGCATCACGCGACATTATCTGGGAGGAACTGACATCTCTGAACACTCCAGCTCACGTCCAGTCACCCTCGTCTCGGCCCATACGAACCTACGCGCACGTCACTGTTATACCTCCCAGAAAGGTAAACACGACGTTGCCGTTGTCATCGTACGCGTCGGTTGCTACCACCTTTCCCGTGAACTTTCGTTCGATCTCGCCTCACCTTTCATCTGCACATCTAACCGCACTTTCTTCACGTGCTTCGCATAGTTTCTACACTTCCCCTTGGCGCTCATCTCGCCCAGTTTGCTATTACTGCGGGTATCGCGGCCACATTTCTCGTTTCTGCCGCAAGCGCCAGCAAGACGAGCGCCACGGTTACGACATGCGTGAACGAGATACTGTCTACTATCAAGGACAACGCCATTCATCACCTACACAATGGTCTCCCTCTCCGCCCGCATCGAGTGCACCTCGGAACAGCCGGAACTCCAGACGCCGTTCACCATTACCCTTTCGCCGCTCCTCCTTCCCACTTCGGCCTGCCTCATTCGTCACTGCCAGTCATTCAGAAAACTGAGTGATGCAGTTTCTGGGGGGAAAACTGCATTCCGAATAAGGACTGATGTTCCTCCACCAGACCCGGGCAACATTATTTCGGAGGTAGTGGAAAGAGTGTACGTGGATGATCTGGTAGACACGGGTGCGGCATTTTCTGTTATGCCTGTTGATTTGGGCCAAGGTCTGAAGAAAGTGATGACCCCTTACGATGGACCCACGTTTGTTGCCATCCAGGGGTATACCATTCGCCCTTCCGCTTTCTGTACAGCCCGCGTTATTATTGATGGTATCCGCCATCAAATTCATTTCGCCATCATGACTGACTGCTCTCACCAATTAATTTTAGGGTGGGATTTCCTTTCTTCTGCCTCCGCGGCTATTCGCTGTAGCCAACGTGGCGTCCACCTCACCGACACGGACTGCACGCTCAACGACGACCCCCAGAGGTCACTTCGTTTGACAGCTGCGGAAGATGCCAAATTAATACTAGGTCAAGAGCGAAATGTAGCTATTACCTCCAAGGACATCGACCATGGCTACGTCTTGGTCTCACCATCATTTAGTTGCTTCGGTAAAGGCATCACTCTCGCTTCCGCTGTAGTTCGGTTTTTCAATGGTTCCGCACTTGTCACCGCTGTGAATACAACATCCGAAAAAATTCTACTTCCTCAGAACACCATGGTAGCCTGCATGACGGATCGCGATCCTGCGTGCGTCGTGTCATTACATGCCCGTCTCCTCCAACGATAGCCCTAGGGGTGAGCCTGCTTCTTCTTCCGCCTTTACTGCAGCCATTAGCGACGACTTGACACTTTCACAGACGGAACAGCTACTTGCTTTATTAAAGAAACACGCAAGTTCCTTCGATGTTTACTCCTCGACGTAGGGCCGCACTACTACTACAACGCATTGAATCCACACAGTCAGAACATCTGTTGTACGCCGCCGGCCCTACCGCGCACATGTCTCCTGCTGAGAGAAAAATTATCGAAGAAAACTTAGCTGACATGCTCAAACGAGAGGTAATTCACCCTTCATCTAGCCCTTGCTCGTCACCTGTGGTTCTGGTTCGTAAAAAAAATGGCTCTGTGCGCTTTTGCGCCGATTAGAGGGCCCTCAACAAGATCACTCGCAAGGATCTGTACCCAATGCCTCGCATTGACGACGCCCTTATTTCTCTACAAGGCGCGAAATACTTTTCCCATATCGACATGCATTCCGGATACTGGCAAATTTCTATGCACGAAGAGGATAAATAGAAAACGGCATTTGCAACCTCTGACGGGCAATACGAATTCAACGTTATGCCTTTCGGTCTGCGCAACGCGCCCGCTACATTTGAGCGTATGATCGATACCGTGCTGTGCGGCATCAAATGGAAGACCTGCCTCTGCTACTTGGACGGCATCATTATTTTTTGGCAACGTTTCCTGAGCACCTGCAACGTTTGGATGACGTTCTGGCGTGCCTTGCCGCCGCTGGTCTCCAACTTAACAAAAAAATGCCGTTTCGCCACAAAAGCCACAAGGTTTTGGGCCACGTCGTGACCAAAGACGGAGTTCGGCCGGATCTAGCCAAAATTGATGCGGTGCTTTGCTTTCCGCGCCCCGAAAGGCCGAAAGTGTTGCGAAGTTTTCTTGGTCTCGCCTCCTATTTTTGCCGTTTTATACGAAACTTCGCATCAATAGCTGCTCCACGTACTGCACCAGCTTCTTGTTTCCGACGTAACCTTTCTGTGGTAGGAAGAATGTCAAACGGCATTCGACCTGTTAAAGTGTGCCCTCATGTCCGAACCTGTACTCCGCCACTTTGATGAGGCCGCACCGACCATCCTACATACGGGCGCTAGCGGCTGCCGTTTAGGTACCGTTCTGCTCCAACCCGACACCTCGTCAAAGACAGAGTAGTTGAATACGCCAGTAGAGTATTAACTGCCACCGAGAAGAACTATACCATAACTGAGCAGGAGTGCTTGGCTGTGGTCTGGTCAGAGCAAAAGTTCCGTTCCTATCTCCACAGCCGTCATTTCACGATCGTTACGGGCCACCACACCCTATGCTGGCATTCCACGTTGAAGAACTTCTCTCGAGGCTTGGGTCGGTGGATTCTATGCTTACTGGAGTATGACTTCGAAATAATTTACAAGTCAAATAGAAAACACCAAGACGCCGACACCCTTTCGCGCTGCCCGCTACCAAATACCCAGCTCAGCATCGGTCAAAGTTTGGCCATCATTTCTACCGCAGCGCCCACGCTCACCTCAATATACCAGCTATTATCGAACGACAAACGCACACTTCACTCCTGACAGTTGTCTGATCCGTACTGTAGGCGTATTATGGACCACTTCTCAGGAGCTTCCCATCCACATAACGCATGGCGTCATCGTCAACTCTTGCGAAATAAGCTGGAAAATGGAGCCCTGTACCGTCACATATACCACCCTGATGGTCAACGCTAGGTTCCCGTGTTACCACACTCTCTTCGACTTGACGTGCTTAAAGCCTTCCCCGATGACTTGACTGCCGGACATCTTGGCATTCAAAAAACTCACGACTGCATTCGAAGTCACTTCTACTGGCCCGGTATTTCTACTAACATCGCGCGCTACGTCAGTTCCTGGGTCTCACGCCAGCGTCGTAAAATCCAGACAACTGCACGGGCCGGGCCTCTGCAGCCAATTTCGTACCCCACAATGCCATTTGTGGTTGCAGGTATCAACATTTACGGCCCTCTTCCCGTCCCCTCCACTGACAAACGATGGATAGTGACCGCTGTAGACCACTTGACACGCTACGCGGAGACAAAGTCTGTATCAACTGCTTCTGTTTTGGAAGTTGCCGACTTCGTTCTGCACGCCATCATTCTGCGCCATAGTGCCCCTCGTGTATTGCTGAGTGACCGTGGAAGGATGTTCCTGTCAAAAGTGCTAAATAAGTATTGCGCGCCTCTGAAATAACACACAAGACAGCTTTAAGCTACCACCCTCAGACCAATGGTCTCACCGAGATGTTGCAGCATACTCTTGCTGTTGTGATAGCGGTCTACATCAGTCCAGATCACAAAAACTGGGACACTCTCCTACCATTCCTGACCTTTGCCTACAACACGGCTGTTCAGCGCACCACCAGTTATTCGCCATTCTACCTCGTTTATGGACGTTCACCTACTTTCTTCCTCATCATTTCCTTTTTCAACAGTGACGCCAACTCGTCTCCGTATTCCAGTGAGGAATACATTTCACGACTAGCCTGGTGTCGCAACTGTGCTCGCATCAACATGGAAGCGCGACAGCAATATCGAAAAGTCATTCATGACGCATCGCATTGCCTTGTATTCTTCCGACCTGGTGACGAGGTGTTGCTGTTCACACTTATTCGTACACCTGGTCTGTGTGAGAAGTTTCAGCCACACTTCATTGGTCCCACATAGTTATCGAACAGAGTTCGCGCGTCAATTATCGTGTGTCCCCACTTGCCGTTCAAACAAACCGCCGTCACCGCATCACAGAGGTCGTGCAAGTGTCTCGCTTGAAGCCCTTCAGGCGACGTTCTCTGTCACTTTGGCTTGCTACGGTCAGGCTGGCCGCTTCGACGTGGAGGGAATTAGTGTGGGCATTCAATATGCGCTTCTTCTCATATATGCATTATTATAAACATCATCATGCGTCTGAGTCCCTGTCCTCATTTTCACGGCGTGTCACCACAGTCATCATCGGGTGTGTGCGCGCTCTGTCTGAGACTGCCCGTTCGCTTCTGAGCCCTTGGCTGAATACATGCTGTCTCAACCCAGACGACATAATATATATATATATATATATATATATATATATATATATATATATATATATATATATATATATATGGGATATGGCACAACGGCAGCGTTGTCAACAAGGATAAATATATTTATTTCCCAACAGTTTCGGGAGGGGTCCTCCCTCCATCAGGGAATGAGATATACTAACATGAACTACCAAACTTCGTTGCTGCCGCGTCCCTCTCGCATTGAAAGATGTTCGCGAGAGTGAGATAGAACAAAAGAAAGAAAGAAAGAAAACAAGAGAAGAAAAAAGAAGTAAAGCAAAAAAGAAAACGAGAGGGGAAAAAGAAAAAAGAAGAAAAACCACTCTGAACACTGAGCACAAAACCAAATGTCGGTGTACGTCCGCATCCGGTTCTTATCCCGTGCTAGTCAGTTCTCGACGTGTGTTGGGCCGCCCAAGATTGTCGCCGCAGTGGCGGGAGAGGTCCGCGACGGCGTGCGTAAGGAAAGGGTTTCCCCTTAATGGGTCGGTCGGCTCTTTACCTTTCATCTTCGTCCGTTTCCCTTCAATGGTCATCAAGTGGTAGGCGAACGTAAACACTTTGTATGTACATGAGAAAAAAACAGAAAAAAACAAGAAAGGACAGTGTACACGTACGAGTCAGTCAGAAAAAAGACGCATGGTCTCCAGCTATCAATCTTTGTCACCAATTTTATCCTGGCTTACATCTCGGAGGCAGGAGAGTCTTCCGGGGTCCTCGTTGATGCCAGCTACTAATGTTCTAAATTTGAAAATAAAATATGCCTCACGCTGTTCGCGCTCGCGCCTGTTTGAGAAACCGGACTGCAAAACAGTTACGCTGATATTTTCAGAACTGTGGTTTGGCAGGCGCAGATGTTAGATAAAGGTAGCTTCGGCAGTGAAGTGGCGTGGTACCCGTGATTATTGAACCGCAACGAAAATGGCGTTGCGGCAAGAAATGCATTTAAAAAAGAAAAATTACAACATTCGAAAACGGGAGTTTGAACGAACGCCCTGCGTCATGACACGACCGCTTTCCCAACTGCGCGTCAAGCTAGTACGCCACGAATACAGCTAGACGGTGGCGGCTAAAACGACTACAAGATTACGGTGACGGGTCGCCTCATTTTACCATTACACTACGGTGACGGCTCCTCTCACCATAGTCATTGCTTTACGATGACGGAGCCATCGCTATAGCTACAATTGCTAATATGGCAGGCCCTGTCACTGTTACAATTTCACTATGGGTGAAAGGCCGCCTTACTTTAACGATAGTACTGCGCTAACGGTAATTTTTAAAGAGGATAGTCTTTCTTGGACACCTTCGACGGAAAAATTTCGGCCTGTCTGTCTGTCTGTACATTCATCTGTTTGTCCGCCCTAACGATACCTCAAACGAAACCAAACGGCCAACCCCATCCACACTGCCCTCCAATATTGCTCAAGGTTTAGCGTTCATACTTGTGCGATTGTCAATTAAAAACTCAAATATTACGCATATCTGAGGCGCCATAACAACATGTCTATGTTTTGTATGTCTGCCTTTATACTAGAAGAGGCACACACAAGTAACAGACTGTAGCCTTTAACACGCTTTGCTGACAGTACAACGCGATGCTCAAGAAGGTGTTTCCAACGCTTTGCTACGACGGCATAGTGGTGGCACCTGCCCGTCGCTTTCCACTCTACACCTTATCATTTCCGAGACTGGCGCGCATCTTTCTCCGCGGTCGCGCACGCCATCGTTTTAAAGATAACTGCCAGATGGCGCTCGTGTCTAACGTGCCGCTAGGAATTTCGGTTTGGACTGTTCGATTGACTGCGCAGATAAGTTGTTTTGCATGTTTCGAGCTTGTCTTTATAATTATAAAACAGCAGTTAAAATGCCTGTAGCACTTATTTACTTGTAAGGCTTTTTCGGGGGTCAGTCACCAGGTATTTATTAGTTTGTGCGTGTGTGTTTTGATTTTCTAGTTTTTTGTTTTTTTGCCACCCCGTGGGGGAGGTGCACATACATTGAACACACAAATTTTTGTGGTAGAGCTTAGCCTTTCTCTTTTTCGTAGGGCAGGGCTCCAGTTTTATAATTATCGAGTGAGACAAGTCATAAAGACAATTGGTGTCGCAAGTGAGTAAAAACTTTATTGAACATGTCCGGCGTCATTGAGCGGGGTGGGGCTACAAGCACCCCGGCCTAGGTGACGGCCTCGAGTCCTTAGACCCGGGCGGCATCCTGGGCTTGCCGGACGGCCCACAGTTGATCGGCAAGGTCGTGGCTGAGAAGAGCCGCCTCCCATCGCGCCTCGCGGTTCGAGACTGCTATGTCTACCGGGTTCGTGGGGGACTGCTGCGCGTTACCGGTACATTTCCACAGCATGTGCTGCAGCATCGCTCTGGCTCCGCACGCCTTACACGCGTCGGACGTATAAATGCCTGGGTAGCAGAGGCGAAGGAT
The DNA here is from genome assembly GCA_013436015.1 of Rhipicephalus annulatus. Taxonomy (NCBI): domain Eukaryota; kingdom Metazoa; phylum Arthropoda; class Arachnida; order Ixodida; family Ixodidae; genus Rhipicephalus; species Rhipicephalus annulatus. The sequence goes on from WOVY01001347.1 coordinate 90,313, forward strand.
CACCGGATTCGGGTACGTGTGTGTCTGTAGTTGTCTCCAGGCAACCTGCTGTTTCTTGTTTAGTTTGGCGTGGGGTGGTGTATATTTGCATCTGTTCAGTCTGTAGTGTTGCGTGATGTCTCTGAAAGTGGTCATGCGATCCCCCCACGTTCATTCCCGCATCGTTGTCGAAGTGTGCGAGACATCGGGACTGTCGGCAGGCGTCGCAGCTCGGCGTGTAAGTCCTCGAGCCGCGGCGTGGGCAGTCGCGTTGCCCGCAAGCGGAGGGTCCGTGTGGGCGGGGGTCCATACGAGGAAATTGTCGTTTTTGCGGCAGATATTGCGTTCGTGAATTCGGAGGATGCGGGCCGCTTCGCGGGAGATCCGGCCGCTGGCGTAGTTGCGTATCGCCGCCTGCGAGTCGCCTATTATCACCTCGGCGTCCGTGGTGGCTATCACGAGGGCTATGGCAGCTTCTTCGGCCGCCTCCGTCTCTTACGTGCCTATCGTCGCACATGATCCGTGATCGCGACTGCGAAGCCGCGGTGGCAGTCGTAACGGGCCGCATCCACGTGAACTGTGTCTTTGCTATTGCCGAATTTCTTTTCAAGGTCTTGGGCGCGCCTGCTGCGCCGACCGATGTGATGTGTCGGGTGCAAGTTCTTAGGCAACGGCAGAACGACGATGCGCTCGCGAATACGCCTGGGTATCCCGACCATTTCGCCGCGCTGCCTATGGTAGTTGATACCGAGTGTCTCGAGGATGTGTCGACCAGTTTTGGGTCTTCGCCAGACGTTCGTACTGGGCGATGTGTTGTGCTTCGATTATCTCATCTAGAGTATTGTGCAACCCCAGCTCGAGAAATTTTTCCGTGCTGGTATTGGCCGGTAATCCGATTGCGCGTTTGTACGCCTTGCGGATGAGACAATCTAGTTTGGTGCGTTCAGTCGCCTGCCCCTTGAGGTAGGAGGCGACGTACGTTATATGGTTCATAACGAAAGCATGTACCAGGCGAATGGTATTGCTTTCCTTCGTTCCGCTATGCCGATTTGTTATTCGTTTCAGCAACCGGATTGTTTCATTGACCGCGCCCTCTAGTCTGCGAACGGTTTCGCCGTTGTGGCCGTTGGCGGACAGGCGCAAGCCTAGTACCATAATGGTGTTAACTTGTGGGATGACAGCGCCGTCTGATGTGCGTACATTATTTCTCTATATGCGCACTCGAATGCAGAATCGGCGTTCTTGGGTTTACGGCCCCTGCGCGAGGGTCTATAGAGCAGGAGCTCCGATTTAGCGGCGGAACATTCGACGCCAGTGTCGCGAAGGTAGTCCTGCACCACGTCGACGGCTTCCTGGTGTCGGAAAGACATGGTTAAGAAGACTGTAAAGTGTTCACGATGTGGGGCTGGTTTGAAAGTGGACCCAAGTGTAGAAGCGGAAGGAGAAGAGGCTGACGCGAAGTGTAGGCAATGTGAAGTCGAGGAAAAAATGGAGATAATGATGGTTACCCAGAGTGACCTGCTGATGAGAATTACCGAGCTCGAGACTGCGTTGGCGACAGAACAAGAGAAAACAAGGGCTATGGGAGAAAGGCCGAAGTCCGTCGAGGAATCACTAGCCAAGGTGAACACATGAGCAGCCTAGGGGAATAACAGTAGGGAACCGGCAACCAAAACGGCGGAGAAGAAAGATCAAGCAAGTTTGGAAAAAAACAGGTTCAGCCGGTTCAATTGTCGCAAGGTCCAGCTTCAGCGAAATAGTGGTGGGGCTGGGAGGGGACAAAGCAGCCGGCGTCACAGATGCAAGTAACCCCCAGGTGGAGGACGCTCCCGCTGAAGAGTCACAGCATGTGATAATCGCCGGGGACTCGAATTTAAATCGATGCACAGAAGCCATTAAAGAGAGGGTAAGAGGTGACAAGAGGGTTGCCGTAGGGGCATTCCCAGGACACAAGCTTGAAGCAGTCATGAGGCAAGCGAGCACAAAACCCAAAACTACAGCTGATAGACGAAACCTCGTGATCATTTCAGGTGGTTTAAACGATGTTTTAAATGAACATACAGCAGGACTACCAACCACACTGGCGAAAGGCGTTGATGACGTGCGCGCCACTTCTCCTAAAATACAGGTAGTGATATGCACGATACCGGAGGTACCGGTGCGTGATAGCAACCTGCAAAGAGCGGTTGTCAACGCAAACCAAGAGATATGGCGGATGAGTCGAGAGAAAGGCTTTGAGGTGGTGGAAATAAACAGAGAGGTGCATAGATGGGGTGGTTTTCCACGAGACAGAATTCACTTTGATGGGCGGCTAGGTCATGAGGTGGGTTGGTGACTTGCAGGACGCGCAGTAGCTTTTTTGGGGGGCAAGCGAGCCCTTTGGGGTGCAGGATAGCTAGTGACGAGGAAAACAACCAGGGAGACTCTTCGACAGGTGGTATGGACAGATACGATTCCAAAGTGGCCCCAGTGTTTAAGTAAGGTAGAGTCCGGGGCAGAATTAGACGTAGCCACGAGCACCGACAAAATTCAGACATAGAGTATATTACATGCAGGGTGGTAGAAACAGGCTGAAGTGGGAAGAGATAGAAGAACAGCTAAGGGAGGCGAGGCCGAAGGTATACGGTTTTGTAGAAACACATCTCAGGGACATGGCACAACCTCTTAACATCGTGGACTACGCGTGGGAATATTGTAATAGAACAGAAGGCAGCAGAAAGGGGGGTGGTATTGGGGCATTCATTCATAAAAGTACAGACTGGCAAAGGGTCAAGCAGGAGTGCAAGGAACATTTATGGCTAAAAGGGAAAGTAGCAGGGCAAATGACACTCCTTGGTTTTGTGTACTTGTGGACGGGAGCAAAGGCCAGAGAGGAAAACCAGGCAATGGTAGAGTGTATATCAAATAACTTCCAGGAGTTAGGAGGAGAGTGCGAGATAATTATACTAGGAGATATGAATGCGCACCTAGAAGATACTGATGGGTATACCAACCCGACAGGCAAAGTGATCACGGATATGTGTGAAAGGCTTTATTTGATTATTTGCCACAGTACCAAGAATTGTGAAAGGCAATAACTTGGGAGGTAGGAAGGCTGCAGTCGACGATAGATTACGCTCTGATGTGATATATGTATGATAAGCTAAGGGGAATGCACATAGATGAAGGTGGCTCCAGAAGTTTGGGTAGTGATCACAAATGTATCAAGCTAAGTTTCGGAAGAGCAGTGAAAGTGGGAAGGAGAAAAGATGAGAAACTACAAGAATATTGTTATCCAGAAAGGCAAATTGAAATAGCCACTAAACAAATGGAGAAAGTAATCGTTCAGTATATTAAAACAGTGTGGACATACACAAATTCAATTAGGCTGTTTGAGCTAGAGCTTGCTAAGGCACGTGACAAGTCACTCAGGAAAAGAAGACAGAAACCCAAAAGCTGGTGGGATGAGGAGGTTAAGAGAGCCATAGCAAAACGTCAGGAAGCCTCTAGGGAACACAGACATGCTAAGCAGTGAAGTGAACCGACAGATGATGTTGAAAGAAAATGGGAAATCTTTCTAAGCTGCAGGATGGAGGCATTCCTTCTGATCAATGAAAATATTAGAAGAAAGGGTACTCAGTGGCTAGCAGAAGTACATAAAAGGGACAGAAAGGCAGCTGCGAAATTTCGGAACCATCTAAACTCCCTAAAAAATGAGGCGAGCCTAAAGCAGAGGTTTATAACTACAGCTCAAGGTGCAAGGCTAGAAGGGGACGAAGCTATTGAATATATAGGAACAAGGGTGACAGAAAAATTTCAACAAAGAAGAGCTTTATGCACCACCATAGACAAGGTTAATCAAGTGACGCAATGGTTTCAATTTCACAACAAGAGTCGCAAAGGGCTGAGACAGGGTTCCTAGTAGTACGTCAACAGACCCAAATGGCATTCCAATTATGCTGATAAAGACATTAGGTCCGAAGTCTAAGCAGGTTTTGAGAGAGGCAGTGAGCAAAATAATAATTGATGGAGAAGTTCCCGATGGCTGGAAACTTAGCACGATGGGCCTGATCTATAAAGGAAAAGGGGAGAAAGCTGACATAAACAACTACTGTCCCATATCAGTGACGTCAGTGGTCTACAGGCTGGCGATGCAGATTGGAAAGGAAAGACTACAGGTACGGTTAGAAGATGAGGAGGTGCTGGGGGAACTGCAGAATGGGTTTCGGAAACACAGGAGGTTATAAGACAATCTGTTCTCACTGACGCAGTGCATCGAAAGAGCAGGAAAGGAACAAAGGCCCCTCTGGCTAGCATATTTGGATATCAAGGGAGCGTACGATAGCGTGGTTCAAGTGGAATTGTGGGGAATACTGGACACACTAGGCGTAGAAAATGTTGTCACTAATCTTTTAAAGAATATCTACCAGGGTAACAAGGTAATTATAAAGTGGAAAAAAACAGGTATCCAAGCCTGCAGAGGTAAAACGGGGGCTTAGGCAGGGGTGTTCCCTGTAACCCTTATTATTCATGATGTACCTACAAGGATTAGAAGCCAAATTAGAGCTTCACCTATCTTCACCAAATTAGAACTTCACCTTCACACTGGCCTTCAACCTATCTTTCATCAAACAAGGATAACTCATTGAACAGGCACTACCAGCATTGATGTACGCAGATGATATAGTGCTAGTGACCGACAACAAGAAAGATTTGCAGAGATTGATGGACATCTGCGGTAATGAGGGAGATAGGTTAGACTTCAGATTCAGTAAGAAAAATCAGCATTCATGATATTTAATGATAATGAACGTAGTTGGCTTACAATACAGGAGGTCACACTAGAGATAACAGATAAATACAAATATCTTGGCGTATGGATAAACAATGGGGCCGAGTACCTGAAGGAACACGAAATATACTTGTCGACTAAAGCTAACAGTAATGCAGCCGTAAAGAAAAACAGGGCACTGTGGAATTACAATAGGAATGATGTTGTGAGAGGAATATGGAATGGGGTCATGGTTCCTGGTCTTACGTTTGGCAATGTGGTCTTGTGCATGAGATCAGAAGTTCAAGCAAGATTATAAATTAAGCAACATGGAATAGGCAGGCTTGCCTTAGGAGCTCACGGGAATACACCAAATCAGGAATACAAGGTGATATGAGATGGACATCATTTGAGGGTAGGGAAGCTAACAGCAAGATAAAATTTGAGAAGCAATTGAGAGAAATGGATGAGGAGCGCTGGGCTAGGAAGGTATTCATGTACTTGTACATGAAGATTGTCAATACAGAATGAAGGAAGCGAACCAGAAAATTGACTGGTAAATACTTGGAGAACAGCAGGAGAACTTGGAGAACAGCAAACCAAAACGAATTATCGGTTAAGAAGACGGTGAAGGAAGCTGAGACCGATATGTGGAAAATCGGCATGATTATGAAGTCCGCACTAGAAATCTACCAAAATTTTAAGCAGGAAATTGCCAAGGAAAACGATCTATGATAATACTCTGTGTAGTTCTCTACTGTTTAAGGCCAGGAGGGGAGTATTGCGAACCAAGACACATTGAGCCAAATACCAAGGGGTAGACACGGTATGCAGTGCGTGTGGAGAGGAAGAAGAAACTGCCGAACACTTGATAATGTTCTGTAGAGGGTCTCACCCTATTGTCCAGGATGATAGCGCAGAGTTTTTCAAAGAACTGGTGTTTAGAGACAGAGAGGGCAAAATAGACTTCATGCGGGTAGAATTAACTAGAAGGAGGTTATCTGATTGGTGGCAAAAGTCAAGGTACGAATCAAAATTAAACCCTTCACTGCAAAGTACGAACTCTCAGCCTAACTATTTAAGGAAAAAGACAAATCTAGTTTTTGGTTCATTAGGAATGACAGCTTGGTGGCGCTAGCCACCACCCGATCCAAAGGGTACAGCCATATCGATCCATCCATCCTAGATGCACTTGTTCGCCTCCGTTACACGCTCGAGGCACTCAAACGCCGCGCCTTAAGAATACCATTCACCGATTTTCTTGCGCAGAACATCAAATAAACGTTTTGTTCACTCTCTCCAGACGCAAGAGTATCGTCTCTCGACGACATTTACAGTGTAACATGTGGATTCGGTCCAATTTTTTTTTCAATAAGTTTCCTTGTAGCTACCAGCAAGCCCGCATCGCAGCTCTCGTGCGCTGACGGGCCCCATCACTGTAGTCATATTTCCACTACGTTTACGGGCCCCCGCACTCTGAAGATAGTACTGAGTTCACGGGCCCAGTCACCAAAGTCACAGCAATAAAAAATCGCAGCATATCCCCGAAGTGAATGATCGTGTGTGGGATGAAGCATCCGTCAGTTCCATTGTTCGTGCGGTCTTGCTTCCGCGCGCCCACGCATCCGTCCGTGCAACCATCCCTGCGTCCATCCGTCCATCTAGTGAACATTAATAGGAACGCTATCTCCACCTCTTGATGATACATTCACCATGTACAGGTACCACCATCTAGTGAACATTGCAAAGAATAAGTGAGAACTAGCTATCTACAACTGGTACTACTACTACAAACGGCGAGGTAACGGCATTATTTACGCCAGAGTTGTCGCTGTCGAACAGCTCTGATACAATGTTACTCTCGGACATGTTAGTTGACACTCGACGCGCTCACCTCTGCTCTGAGCGTCTGGTCGACTCGGAATTCGCAGTTTTTATGCACCACGCCCACCGGACCAGTATGCCTTGTACAACTCCCGGTTCTAGGTTCCTACCAAACGGACCGTCATACGTGGACTGCATGCTTGGTTGCGTTTCATCTTTAGTGTTGCGTATTCCTGCTTATTAAAATTATTCTCAAAATTGCTGAGCATTTCAGCTATTAGGCGCGTGACAAGAGTGTGTCAGAAACAGTAAAGCACCATTACCTCTACATGGTAAAAAATCGCCGGAGATAACCTTGAAGGAATTGTCTCCCTTTGAACAAATAACACATAAAAGTATTTCCAATTGTCCACTCCTCGTCGCAGTTACAGTGCCGCGAAACCTTTATTTGTCATGATTACAATATATATAATCTTCATCGTCATCAGCCTGACTTCGTTCACAGCAGGACAAGGGCCTCTCCCATGATAGCCCAGTCATCTTGGTCCTGCTGCCACTTTATACCTGTAAACTTCCTAATATCGTCTTCTCACCTAACTTTCTGTCTCCCCTTCACCCACTTGCCTTGTCATGGAATTTAGTCTGTTACCCTCAATGACCAACGTTATGTTGCCTACGTGCTACGTTCCGAACTCGTGTCCATTTCTTCTTCTTGATTTTAACTATGATATCCTTAAAACGGTGGGTCTGGCCGTATGCAATGCTGTTTTTAAAACGGCGTGGATGATCACTTTGGAATTGAAGGTACTGTTGTCGACCTGTTGGATTTGTTCCCTGATCTACTCTGCTTTTTTCTTGTTTCTCAAGGTTACACCTATCATTTTCTTTGCCATCGCTCGCTGCGTCATCCTGAATTGAAGTGGAACTCTCGTTGTCAGTCTTCAGGTTTCTGCTCCGTAAGTAAGTACAGAGAAGAGGCAGCTGTTGGATATCTTCCTCTTGAGGGATGCTGGCAATCTACCAGTCATGATTTGAGGGTGCTTGCCGACTGTGTTCCACCCTATTTTTATTCTTCTTGTTACTTCAGTCTCGTGGTTCGGCTCTGCGGTTATAAGTTGTCCTAAGTTGACGTAGTCTTTCGCAACTTGAAGTGCACTATTACCTATATATTTTGAGGTGCACTATTAGCCTTTTCCGAGGTTCTTGTACATTACTTTCGTTCTCTGCAGATTAATTTTAAGACCTACCTTTCTGCTCTCTTTGTCTAATTTTGTAATCATGAGTCGGTAAACGACGCCAGGAGCCGATGGGAATGTGCGTCTCAAACGTTTACTTTGTCTTACTTCGTTGTGATGTCGTTTAAGTATTCTGTTAACGTTGGGGAAGTTTGTGTTGTAAGGTAAACAAAGTTTTGTCTGTTGCAGGTTGTGTTCTGGTGACCGCTTCATAAGAAGGTTTTCACATTTCAGTTTTCTAGCTTTTTGAACGGCGTCATCGCATGAAGAGGATATTTCTGTTTATCGATCATGAGTGTTAGCCTCTGTGAGCTCCAGTGGAAGTTAGCGTCTTTTGAGCAAATTCACTTAAAACGATGGGTCTGACCGTATGCAATGGTGTTTTTACAATGGCTTGGATGATCACCTTGACATTGAAGGTGCTGTCGTCGATCTGTTGGTTTCCAGTAGAGGGTTGCCCCGCCGCGGTGGTTGATTGGCTAGGTACTCCGCTGCTGACCGCAGGTCGCGGGATCGAATCCCGGCTGCAGCGGCTGCGTTTCCAATGAAGACGGAAATGTTTTAGGCCCATGTGCTCAGATTTGCGGGCACGGGCTCAGATTTTGGTTAAAAAACTCCAGGTGGTTGAAATTTCCGGAGCCCTCTGCTACGGTGTGTCTCATAACCATATCATGGTTTTGGGACGCTAAACCCAAAAAATCAATCAATCAATGCTGTAGATGTTTGCGAAACGTTTGTCAGCTTCTATTGTTATGTTGACGTCAAAAAAATTTACGGTTACTTGTGAGTAAGTGTGCGTTAAGTGTATTTTTCGATGCTACAGAATTGTAACCATCGATATAGCTTAGCTGTTCGTCTTCGCTGTGAGTTGAAATAAGAAAAATATTGGGAACGTACCTCCTGTATGGAAGTGGTTTCAAGAGATTTTGGGAAAAAAAATTGGTTTCTCGTTTTCTCATAGAAATGTTAGCATAGTTTGGCGCGAGCTTGGTACCCATGATGGTTCCACTGATTTTTTGAAAGTATTCTTGGCGAAACTCAAGTTACTTCAATTTCGAAACTAGTCTTGTGAAGCTTGTAATGACAGAAAAATCTTGGGTGTCAGGTTGTTTATGAAGTGTGCACGTGCCTTTTAATGCCACTATGCCATCATCGTGGGGAATATTTGTACACAATATGGACCAGTCAAGAGTATCTAAGTACGAATGTTTCAGAACGCGCAGGTCTGCAATATTTCGAAGAAAATGTGTGGTGATGTTTACATACGACGCGACAGTGCAAGGAATGTGGCCTAATAATTTGTCTACGTACCCCGATATGAGTTGGGTTACTGTGCGTATACCTGATATTACTGGTCGGCCTGGGTTACCAGATTTATGAATTTTTGGGAGTATATAGAAGCGAGCTGGACGAGTGTAAAGTCGTCGCATTCCTTTGCGCTCACTGCGTCGTTCTCCCCTCGTTCAACAGCTTTTTCAGTTCTGTTGTTACAATACGCGCGTATTTGCCTGTCAGATCTCCTGGGAAGCGTTAGTTAAATTTTGAGTCATTCAGTTCTCCGTCGCTCCTTTCTAGTTCCTCTCCTTCTTCTGCTTCTTGTTGTCTGTTGCTACCTCGTTCGCCCGCTTGTCTTTTTCTCTCTCTCTCTTTTTTTTGGAGGGTCTTTAAACTGTGAGGGTGACCCTCTGCTACGGGAACTTGTATCATTTCACTTACATCCTCCGAAGAAGGCTGGTCCACCAGCCGAAACTGTTAGGATTAAATAAATATTTTATTGTTTTGTTTCCTATACTGCACTATTCTCGAAGTTTATAACTTTTATTACGGTAGCTGGAAGAAACTCTGATCATCTATTTCATATATATATATATATATATATATATGAAAGTAGATACGCTTTCACATAACTGTTTTTTCTGCCGACGTTTCGACGGGAGCCCCGTCTTTTTCAAGGCATAATAATACTTACACATGTTCGGTGTCTTCTTATAGCCTGTCGAGACAGAAGGGAAGTGGTCAAAAGAAAAGTAAAAAAAAGAAAAAAAAACTGCGAAACGGGAGGAGAAACGTTAAATAATTATAGAAAATCTAGGAGCCCCGTTCTAATTACGACACGGCGTAATTAGAACGGGGCTGCCCCTTTCTGCCCTTCTAATTACGCCGTGTCGGTCTTGCTTCTTCTCGTAGATTTTCTATATTTATTTAAAATTTCCCATCCCATTTCGCTGTTTCTTTTTTTTCTTTGTACTTTTCTTTTGACCACTTCCCTCCTGCCACGACAGGCTAAAGAAGACACCGAACATGTGTAAATATTATTATATATTATATGATAATATTATAATTATATATTATTATATAATATTATGCCTTCAAAAAGACGGGGCTCCCGTCGAAACGTCGGCAGATTAAACAGTTTTAATGTGAAAGCGCATCTACTTTCATATTTACAACCTTGCGGCAGCCAAAGTTATTCTTCTGCATATATATATATATATATATATATAATATATATAATATATATATATATATATATATATATTTATATATATATATACCAGAAGATCTATATATATATAGATAGATAGATACATTGATCGCTGGGTGTTATTATCTTTATCAGTCTCTCTCTGTTAGATCTGTGGCATTTAACGTCTCAAAACTACCATATGATATGAGACACGCTGAAGTGGAGGGCTCTGGAAATGTTGACCTCTTGTGGATTTTTAACGTGTACCAATATCTGAGCACACGGGCCCACAGTATTTTCGCGTACATCGAAAATGCAGCCCCGGCAGTCGGGATTTGATCCCGCGACCTGCGGGTCAGCAGCCGAGTACCTTAGCCACTAGACCAGCGTGGTGGGGCAGTCTTTCTTTGTTGCGCTGTTCTTATCCTAAACTATTTCTTTACCAACATTCCCAAATTCGCATGCTTCATCAAGGTAAGTTTTAGAGTTCACAATTAAAACTAAAAGCCTCAGTAGTGAACTAAGGTTGCACGGCAAGCTTGTTGGTTATCAGCACACGATGTATAGCGCACTGAGGATACGACAGAGCAAGTGACACATAACACGCACACCGCTATGTGTGTGTATGCTGTGTGTCTCTTGTCTGTCCCGTCCTTAATGCACTAAACCTTGGACGCTTTAGCTAGAGGTCTGCTCACGTGCTGTCTTTTTCTGTGTCTGTGTCCGTGTTTCCAATACAGAGTTAAACTGTCGTGCGTGAACGTCAGCCAACTGGCCCAACTTGGTGCTCTTTTGTCGTTGTTGTTTTCCGTTTTTTTTGTTGCCACACAATCACTTGCCAAGCACCTGTATGAATGCTAAGTCGTTTTATAGTTCTTTTTTTTGTTCTTGTAGTGAAAATTTGCTTGCTATTGTAACAGAATGCTTTCTACCACCCACATTCTCTCTCCTTCTCTCTGAGCGCCAGAGTAGAAATTTAGTGATTATGCGGGCCAGAGCTTGTTTTTAATTGAAATAAATTCAATTTTTTATTCACCGTTAGTATGGAAAAAAGTCCGGGAGTTACAAGACTGTCAGCGGGACATCCTGTTAGTCATTTTTAGATATCAATAAATGGCACAAAATGGCAGGCAGCAGTTCATAGGTAGAAGAAGAAAAACATGTGAGAAGTAATAAAGCAAGGCCTATAGTAAAAAAAAACGAACAATGATGGAAAGAACCACCTAAACGTAAGGGTTTACAAGAAACGTAACTTACGAACAAACAGAACAGAACTTACAATAAACAATAAAGTTTTCAATCCACATAACTTATATTACCATAAGGGTTCATCAAGAACACCGTGTACAATTGATATAATAACAAATGAAACATGGTTGCAAATGATTTAACCGACATGAAATTCTAAATTTTTAGAAACAAGAAACAAAGAAAATTGAGAAAATAAAAAGCCACAACTTAGACATAAAGGCGAAGCACTGAACGCGATAGCAACAAATTAGAAAGTCATGCAAGAAATGGCAAGCACATTGAAACGCGCCCTGCGTTTTTCATGCACAAATGACGCAAGAAACGTACTCACAGGTACAGATGAACGCGAATAAGCGTATCAGTTCTTACTTCGCGGTTTCTGAAAACCTCGCCTTTTTCGCAAACAGAGACGGTGAAACGAGTGCAGTGACCTTTGTTCGCCTGGTAACTATAACACAATAGTTGCGGCGAAAACCCAAGGCGCACAATTGTCGCCACCGCGAGATGAGCGAGCGCATGCGCGAGTGTCCCCTCTACGCGGGGCCAAGTACGCGTGGGAGATGAGAGCGCACGCCGCCGCGTTGTTACGATCTGGCGACGCACGCTCATCACGCCATCTCGCCGGTAATGCTGGAAACACGATAGTTACTTCAGAACAAGCACCAAAATGTACAAACACTGAGAAAGGACACACGACGAGCACTTACTAGTAAACGAAAATGTTTATTTCGGAACGACTACTTATCTATGCATAACACGCGTGTACGGCATTTCAAACCACTCCTGCTATTATCCACAACGTTATATACCGAGAGTAATAAACGGCAGGCCGGCACGGACGGCGCAGCACAGTCATGGCAGAAGCTAGAAGGGCGCCCTTTCAGAGCCTTTCCAAAACACTAATTGGGGAATCGCTTCAAGCATACTTGCTGGGTACCCACTACGGCATTATTATTAATATTTTGTGGGTAGTAGGCTGGCATTCACTAGTTTGCGAACAAATCTGAAAGACCGGCGTGGCTCCGTGTTGAATATTTGGCTGGCACACGGCGGGCCCCGGTTTTGAATTCATTGCGCGCTTGGTTCTTAGTTCTTTTTTTATTTCTGCACTAGTATAACGGACACAAGTGGCGGTGGCGGACCACTACGGTGCCGTGCATGACGCGAGTTTTGATTTCGTAACAGCTTTCGCTGTAAAACCACTTCCATAAACGATGACACAAAACCGCAAAAAACGCGTGTTGCACCCATCAAAACAAAGAAAAGAATACGTTAAAAGAAAATGCACTGGGTTATGTTACGTCCAAAAAAGCAATCTCCGCGTCTGTTAATATAACAGACGCTCGACTGACGCACTTTTTACCTCGTTTTTTATTTCTATACGCTTCTATTATTCCTCTATTAATCTTCCATTTTTTATTAAGAAAGGAGGAGACAAGTGTGTCAGCGAAGCGTCTGTTCTGCTAACAGATGCGAAAGTTGCTTTTTTCGAAGTAACAAAACCAGTGCATTTTAGTCTTACGTTTTCTTTGCTTGGTTATTAGTGGGCTTAGCACTTTTTTTTTCTGTTGTGTGCCATCAATTATGCGAGTGTTTTTTTTTTCGGTTTATCATGTTGTTTATTGTAACAAAGGTGGTTTGAATTGACTTACAAGTATATGTGAGGTTTCGTACCGGAATAAAACTTTTTCGTTGTAAGTAAGTGCTCGTCTTGTGTCCTTTCTGAGTGTTTGTACTTTTCGGCGCTTGTTTTATTATGCACATATACCAGCATTCCCAACTGGCAGTCATCCTAAACAATAGTTCCCCCGAAGTGCCCATTGCCAGCGGTAAGTGGTAGATATAAATCGCTTGCCTTTTGATTGTTGAAGGAGGTGCTCCTTCGTGGCTCAGTGGCTAACCTCTCACATTCACAATTCAGATGTCGAACGTTCGATTCGGTGCGCCGGAATATTCTGGCGGATTATTTTTCTTTCTTGAGTTTTTATACACATAATACGTATGCATATACGGTGAATGACGCCGACGCCAATGTCGACAACGGCGGTAAAATCCAGCTGAGAGTGGCCGTATATTTGCTTTCGCAATAAAAGGTGGTATGTAACACATCAAAGACAATAAGGCTGTATTAAGGGACAACGCTCTGTGACAATGAAAATAGGGCTACAGAAACAAACCAGCCGTGTGCCGCCGCTGAAGATCACAGTCCCACAACATTTGCGTTTTCCTCACGAAGATAACCAAAAAATTACTAAATCTTCTACAGAATTCTGTTTATAAAGAAACGCCACCCGAGCCAAGAAATTATTAACATATCTTTTGGTTCACCAAGCGTAATTTTGAGTTTGTGCACATCTGAAACGTCGCGAGATTTGGGTGCTCCTCACATTCAAAATGGCATCTTCGACTTTAGGTGAGGGCTCGTCGCCCTCCAGCTAGTCTGACGACTCGCCGAAGGAGGATGTGTCAAATTTCACTCAAAAACATCTGTGTAAGAAGGCTTAGCAAACTCTATCTGTGGTATTATTCGAACACGGCCTGCATTCGAAAAGCAAGTTGAGCCGGACTTCTTTGCAGAGGACTATATGTGCTGTAGCTCCGCTCTCGCAGATCTCCCTTCAATGCTATAGAAAGTTGTCCCCGGGGATACAAAGTGCTAGGTACACTACATAAGCGCTAGCTACATGCAGAGAAACTTTAACCGATTAAGTAAAAAGTCGGGATCTTCTTCTAAAAAAAATGGCAGCATATCCACGGAGTGAATGATGGAGAGTGGGGCGAAGCATTCGTCTGTCCATTCATTTTTGCTTCCGTTGGTCCATGCGACCGTCTGTGTGACAGTCCATGCGTCCATCTGACCATCCGTGCGTGCATCGCTATGTGCGTCCGTCCCTGCGTCCATTCATGTTTCCATTCATGCATCTGCCTGTGTGTCCGTTCGTCCATCTGTTCAACACCCCAAGTACCACCATCTCGCATATTTTCATCGTATATTCCCCTTATAAAAGCACCGCCATCCAGCGGGCGTTTCAAGGACTAAACAAGAGGTCGCACCCGCACACTTTCTTACGGCTTGCGCTTCGGGTCTGCTTCCTACCTTTAACCACCTAGAGTTCATGGTATATACTAGTTCACTGTATTCATGGCACTGCGGACCAACGCTCGCTAAAGCTTTCTAAAACCAAGAAGGTTACGCCCAGCGAGAATAACGTAGCCACCATTTCCTGTCAGATAGTGCTCAATGCACATGTTAATGGCTGCTAATGGGAAATGAGAGACAGGAGAACTTGTCTTTCACTTTCTTACGACTTGCGCTTCGTGCCTACTTCCCACCTTTAAACACCTTGAGTTCATGGTATATACTAGTTGATTGTATTCATGGCACTGTGGCTCAACGCTCGCTAAACCTTTCTAAAACTAAGGTGGTTACACCTAGCGAGTATAACGTAGCAACCTTTTGTGGTCAGATCGTGCTCAATGTACATGCCTATGGCTGTTAGTGGGGAATGAGAGACAGGAGCATTCGGCTTTCAGTTAATGTGCACGCCGCGAACTTTTTATTTTTCAACAAAGCACAGAAGAAATCTCCCCCCGGCACCACCTTTCAGGTCAAAATGTACCTCTGGTTACACACTACAACTATGACTACGACAACGAAGGACGAACGGGTGAAGCTTTCAGGAGCTTCGCCCCTAAAATGTTCACAAGCGAAGGCTACAAAACAGTAGCAGTTGTACCATATCTAGATTACTCACGGATTCAAGTGCAACGGAAATACCTTTAGTGTATTGGCAAGTATGCGCAATTTCTCAAAGTAACCAAGTGAAACTGCCCCAAATCTGGTCTCTGACGATAAAGTTGACTTTGAATCACGCGTTCCAGTGTAAAATACGACGATATGGATCGAACTGAAGACGGTGATAGTGTGACAATGGTCGTTTTGGCCGTAAATTGTTCTGCATCAATCCATGAGCACTGCCCACAAGCTTTATGATGTCTTGAGCAGCGAACACAGCTTGTATTAGCGTGGAACATATGAAAAAAGAAAGGGGAAGATGACAGAGACGTCTAGAAGGGTAGGCGCTAGTCTGCCAACTGTTTATTTCATGCCAATAAAATCCATCTTATACATGCATAAAAACACAAAACACAACTCATATTGGACTTGGTGCCAATCAAGAAAACGTCATTTATTTATCCGTTAGTGCCATTATTAGTGAACTCACTCAGATGTTTTCCATATCTGCTATAGCTTCAGCTTCTTTTCACGTGTCAGATAATTTCACGTGTCAGCTAATTTCGAGACCGGCCGATAACGGTGCAGCTGAACAGATCAGGGGAGCATCCAGAAACGTTTGCAGTTAGCTGCTAGAAACCCTCCCGCTGAAAGGTTATTTCTTAATCTTTACAGCTGCATCGTTATTCCCTTATCTGTACAGATGCATCGTTATCGGCCACTCTCGGAATCAGCTGACACGTGAAATTAAAAAAGCTTTAGGTATAGCACATATGGGAAGCTAGTGTGTAGGTTTGCCATTGAATTGCACTTACGGATAACAAAATGACATTTCTTGGAATGGCACCACATACATGTTGAGTTGTCTTCTTACGCAAGCATAGGATGGATGCTAAGGACATTAAATAAAAAGTTGGAAGTTTAGCACCTACCTTTCTAGTTGTCTCTGTCGTCTTTACTCTTTTTTCATATGTGCCGCGCTAATACAAGCAAAGTACATGGATAATTCCAACTCGCCCAAGCCTGAAAACGCTTGAGCAAAGTTCTATTGCAAAACCCAGTGTCCGCAGTGTGATACCACTATCGTAAGTGAAGCTTGTGCACGATGAAAACACTGTTACACGCTGGAATTTGCCGGCTCTTTAGTTGGCGCACTGGGAAATAGCAGGGTCGTACTGGTAGTGGCGCTGGTGCATATTGGGAAGCACTAGAAACGCTAGGATTCTTATCGCAGTGCACTGGTGCACAGTGGAGCATACAATGTTTCTGCCAGTGCCACGTGCACGTTTTTGTTGTGTGTGCAACCGTATGTTTCGGTATCGTTGAATGTAAAACGTTTCATTCGATGGCATGCTTGTTCACTCAATCACAAAACTTTATTTGTGTCATCAAGCCCGGTTTTTTCAGACCGAGGTGGGCCGCGTCCACGTCGGTACCATGAGGCCGAGCCTTGTGGCGTCATCGTGGACCTTCTGGACTGCCCGTAGTTGGTCTTGATAAGACGCGCTTCGCACCATCGGCTGCCAGTAAAGCCACTGCTATTCGGGGTCGGCGAGAGTCGCAACACAGCCCGCCAGCATGTGTCTTATCCCAATGATGCACGCATCCCACTTGTCTTGAATTTCACTGTCAGGGAGACATTTATGTAGAAAATACAGAGTGGGGTAAGCTTCGCTTTGCAGTAAACGTAGCGTGACTGCCTGAGCCCTGTTCAATTTTGCGTGTGGCAGTGGGAATCGCCTACGCTCCAAGGATTAGTGATTTGTGATGTCGTTGTAAGTGATCAAATCATCTTTATAGCCCCCGAAATGGTAGTGGGCGTCCGATCGGGTCTGACCGGCACGGCAAGCGAGCCCTCGTGCCAAGTCATTCGTCACCTCGTTGAGGTTGACCAGAGTTTCATCCACTTGTCCCATATGCACAGTAAACCATCGAATTTCAGTATTGATAGGATTGACTTTGTTCATAAATTTAACCACAGTCCCAGCGACATAGCCCCTATCGAAGCTCGTATTTGCTGCTTTGGAGTAGCTATAGACATATGACCATTTTCTGTTCCTGATAGCTAAAACAATCGCGGCTTATTCCGCAACCGTGAAATCCATGGCATCCCGTTCCTCTCCCTGGCTGTCCACCACCACAGCCGTCTAGGATTCTTGGCCTTTCATTCAGGCTGCGTCACGACCGCCACCTGTTGTCCGACCTGTTCGATTTCTTTCAATAAAGCTTTCGCTCTCGCTTTTCGCCTGCTGACATTGTGTTCCGGTTGCATGTTTCACGGCAGGGGTGTGGTTCTGATTACGTCTCTAAGCTTCACGTTCAGCTCGACCTCGACCTCCTTGAGGTTCTTCGATCTATTGGGGACTGACCCGAGTGCCCTGAGTATCAGCCTACCCGCCCGTGTCCATGTTAGTTTTTCCTGCGGAGCCGTCTGTTTTCAGCCATTTCACGCATAGTATTGTGCACGCCTAAGCTCATGAGTTTCTCGCTCGACGCACTGTTGGTTAGACCTAGGGCAGCCTTGACTAACTTTCTGATAATCGTTTTGAGCTTGTTCAGCTCGGCCTGCGACCATCGGAGGAGACCTGCCACGTAGGTGAAGTGACAGAGAACGAAGGCGTGTAGTAGCCTTGAAGCACTGTCCTCACCAAGGCCCCTGTGTCGGTTGGTGATTCTCTTTATTAGCCTGAGTACTTAATCAGTTTTTTTGTAATTATGCTGAATGACAGTGAGGTTGATACCTAGCGCTTCTATGTAGAAGCCTAGAGGAGGAGGAAATAACTTTAATAAAGAAAAGAAAAGCGGCAAGATGTGGAAGAATGGTCTCCTTCTCCTATGTGGCAGCCATGAGTCCTTGAGCTCTGGCGGCATCCTCGGCTTGCCGAAGGACGTCGAGTTGCACTTCTGGGTCTGCCCTTAGCAGAGCGGTCTCCCACTGCTCTCTAATGCTGTATTTTTTATATTGCCTTGTCACTGAGGGGCAAGCCTGCATTATATGATTAAGATCCGCCCTTTCATTGTAGAACCTACACAAATATGAGTATATCTCAGTGTAGATGTAGTGAAAAATTACCGAGTTCGGGAACCTTTTGGTTTTTAAGAGGCGCCTTGCCTTTGCCTGCTGCTTGTTGAGCGAGGTATGTGCCGGGGGGAATCGGACCCTTCCTAGCCTGTAGTGTTTTGTCATCTCTTCATAACTAATCATTCGTTCCCTCTCCGCCCCCGGACTTCGCGCTGTGCCTGTTCGGTCGGCCATTTCTCAAGCCAGGTCGTGCGCGATTTCGTTTCCGGGGACGGAGCAGTGAGCGGGTGCCCATATAATATGAAACTACCCGCTCGTCGCAAAAGTTTGCCAGAATTCTTAGCGCTTCTGGTGGGATCCTTCCCTTGGCATAAGTTTTAACAGCGGTTTTGGAGTCACTGATCACGACTTCGGCTTGTGTGGAGGCTAGTGCTAATGCTATAGCCGCATCCTCCGTTACTGCTGCCCTATCTGTACGTACACTGCCACTGACGTTGGAATCCCGTTGGACACCGATCATGTTACATGGGAGTACGTCAAGTTGTTCGACGTAGTGTTTGAGTCTGTTGAGAATGACGTGTTCCATAGCTTTACCTAGGCATGACGTAAGGGAGATTGGACGGAGGTTATCTAGGCTGAGTGGTTTACCCGGTTTGGGTATGAGAATAGTATTGGCTTGCTTCCATTCCTTCGGATATTCTTCTTTACATAAGTCGGTAAAGTGATCCGTCAAAATGTGATAGATTTATTGTCTATATTCATTAACAGTTTGTTAATATTGCCGTCCGGTCCGGCTGCCGATCTGCTAAAAAGACCTTGAAGGGCAGCTCCCGCTTCACACTCAGTGAAAGTCGATTTTCTCGCATGGTGGTCCAGAGTACTCTATGTGTTCATCGCTATCCCGCGGTTGTTTCAGCGGGAGATATTTTCCCGCAAGCTGCTTCATGATTACCTCTTGAGTCCTGGACTGGCTCGCCTGATGTACTAGTTTCGCAATGACCGTTCGCTTGTTAGACTTAGTTTCGTTCTCGTTCAATAGGTGACTGAGGAGGTTCTAACTGCCCCCCCCCCCCATTCGACTATGCCGTCTGCCTGGTTGCAAGCTTCGTCCCACTGTTGTTTGGCGAGGGTCTCTGAGTGCTCCTCTAACTGTCTATTCAGCAACGCTATCTTTTTCCTGAGCTCTTCGTTAAGTCTTTGTGTTTTCTAACTTTGCAGGATGAATTGCTTGGCCTTGATCAGATGTGCGAGCCTACTAACTAGGGTCTCTATGGTGTCTTCCGTCGTAATATTTCTAGTGGCCTCCTGCAGGTCCTCTGCGAGCTGGTTGATCCAGGTCTGCAAAGACTGTCTGCCAGTTCGTATGGGTTCCAACTCTAGTGGTTTTGCTCTAGCTTTCCTAAAAAGGTCCCATTCGGTGATCCGAAAGGTTTTAGTCTGTTGTTTTGGCATTCCTGTACCAATGTGTATGATATAGTGGTCGCTACCTAGATCTGTGCCTGAATTTTCCCAGCTAGCCTCCTTTGAGTTCTTCACAAAAATGAGGTCTGGTGTAGAGTCTCTGCCCATGGACGTACCACAGCGGCTGGAAAAAGGCGGATCGGTGTTCAGGCTCAGTCCGAGATCTGTGGCGAGGTCCCTTAGCCATTCTCCTTTCTTTGTATTTCAAGTGTATCCCCTCGCCTGGTAGGGGGCATCAAAGTCACCTCCTAATATAAGCGGGGAGCTCTTCAAGAGAGCGAGTACCTTGGTGAAAAGTGTCCTGAAGTTCTGTTTCTTGGCGCTGGGACTGCTGTAAATGTTTAAGCAGACGATTCTGTGCCCCTTGCCCCCCTGCCTTTTAAATACGACTTCTATTAGAGTACACTTGATTTTAGTCAATCCAAGCGGCTTATCGTGTTCGATAAAAGATAGCTTTCTCTCAACGAGGGTTTCCAATCCTTTCCCGCAATGTTTTGCTCTACATACCGATTTGTAGCCGGTTATTTTGACCTGGTCCGATAAAGTTTCCTGCGGCATAATTACTTTTTTGTTTGTCCCCGATTGACCTAAATAATTGGTGCAGCGATGCCTTTTTGTTGAGAAATACGCGACAATTCCGCTGCCTCACACGAAAGCTGTGGGTGCCAGGCATAAATATTCGATGAGTCCAGTTTGCTGTTACCTGTTGTCGTTCTTTTTGGAATACTCCCCGACGGTACAGAGAGTGAATTTACACTTTCCGAGTCTGACGGCAACAATTCGTCGTTGTCATTTTTCGTTTCGAGTTTCTTGAATATTTTTTCTGCCGTCAACCTCCATTTCCATAGTTTGTCCACTTTAAAGTTAGCCCTTTCTGTCGCCTGTTTGATTTCTTCAAAAACCTCTTTCAGTTCAGTAAGGACTGAGAAAGCTGAATGACTTCGGGGGCTAACTGCTCTCTTTTTAGGAGCGGGGGAGCAGACCCCCTCACATGATTCACTACTGTGACTTACTGGCCTAACTGTTACTACGCTCGCAGGGCATGGCAGTGCCATCCTTTTGAGTTCGATTACCTGATTGGTCAGTTCTTCGTTAGCCTTCCGCAAAGAGTTTACCTCCCTAATGAATTAATCTATTCTGGCATCATTGCTGTCAGCCACCGCTGGCGCAACAGTGATACCAGCGACTCTCATGGTACCTTTTTCTATATCGGCCCAAGGGGATTCAGCAGCCAGCATGGCACCAGGCGCTCCGAATTCCGAGCTCTCCGGCACTACTCTCGATTTAGAAGGGCTGTTCTTCCTGGGTAGCGAGGGGCATCTGAATCTCGAGCAACTCTGAGAGGGTGAGCGGTTTCTGGGGCTCTTGTGTAGGCTTGGCGTCTCCATGGGCGCCTTCGTGGCCGATCGCGACCAGTCGCGTTCTCTTCGGCGAACCCGTACCACATAGAGTACTTGAAACCACTTCCTGCACGTTTTGTCTGCGGTGGGGTGGCCTCCTTCGCAGAACTTGCACGTGGGTGTGCAGATGTGGTTCTCTGGCGTGTTGAGGGCTCCACACCCTCGACACGAACAGAGTCCAGCGTTGGGCACACATCCAAGCAGTGTCCTACCCTACCACAAGTGAAACATACATCAAATTGTTTCCTGTAGAGGTAGCACCTTACCAAGGTCGGTCCGTAACCCATAAACTTTCGCGCACACCGTCTGTCGAAAAGGATGATGGCTGAGCGCGAAATCTTGAAACGCCTTGCAGCCAAAGCGAGTGGATTGCGCTCATGCACGATATTTGTTGCTATAGCGGACTGGGAATCCCTGATGTCGACTCGTCAAATCACACCTTTGCAATTGGCGTGTGGGGCTGTTTCGTACGCATTGACTTCATATTCCACTTCCACAATCTTGAAGAACTTGATTCTGACATACCTTGCCGCATTAAGTCGTTCAGGTGTGCTAACCATGACGATATTTTGCGTGAAGTTGGGGCACACCACATCTTCATTTGTTTGCTCTGCCGTCAGGCTGGAAGCCTCGATTACTGCAGTTCCGATCGCCAAGGTGCTCACTTTGCTCAAATTCAGTCCTTCCCGTGGTCGGGATATTATCTTGTGATGCTCCTAGGGCAGCTGGGGCATCCTCGAGGCTTTGACAACACGATTATTGAACGCGCCCGTGGTGTTTGCGGCACTCCTACCACCGCCGGTGGCAACATCTCCACTGGACGCTTGTGAGTTGCACAGCACCAGGTTGGCTGCTGCGCTGCTCTTCTTCTCAGCACGAGATCTTCGGTCGGCAGCAACTTGCCATCCGAAATCCTCCTCGTCGTTCTCAGATACGCCGGAAGCCCCATCGTCCATACGGGAATCCGTCATGTCCGAGGGGAACATAGGCCTGCTAGGCCTAACGGGCCCTACTCCTCGGTATAGATTGCTCCGCACGTAGGGAGGGGGGGGGTGAACAGGAAAGGTCCGGTAAAATTGTCGAAAAACGTCGCCCACCTTCACACTTGTTATCAGTCAATTTTCGGTAACTTCACGAATTGAATGGTGTGCTGGAAATGGTCGTCGCACCATGAGAAAGTGGCCAGTGGAACAACGAAAAAGACGGAGCCAATGTGACACGCGTCTGCTCCCATTGATGACGGCAGCGCCCACTCAAACAGACGTTGACCTGCTGCCATAACAAGTCTTGAGCATGCGTCACAATTTGTCGATTGGCACATATTGCCACCAGCACGTAGTGGGTTGACAGCAAGAGCGGCTCTCAATCTGGAGGAAAAAGAAGATCGCGTGCTTCTTCTCTGCTCGAGAGCCAGCCACAACTGACGCATTGTCCTAGAGATTGCTACCCGATGGTTTACGAAATCCCCCAGTACTTGTGACTCATCGTGACAAACTGGTGGAAGCGCTGGGTAGTCTAACGGATTCTGCAGACCCCCCCAGGAAGCCGTGATACGAGTCCAGTGCCAATCAATACTCCCGTGCATCGGGCCAGCTGCCGAATCAGGGGATCGCCTGCGGAAATCGACGATACTGCTCCAACCACATCGACAAACATGACCAGCGCTTCGGTGCAAACCTCGTCAACAGGCACGGGAAGCACGACGTCGAACTGCTATACGTTGGAAAGCCCACAGGAACCGGGACGTTCCATGGCACGGAGCACGAGGACGTTGAGGACTGGTTGGCGGACCTCGAGCGTGTAGCCACCTTGAATCAGTGGGACGATGCGGCGAAACTGGGTCGTGTCTATTTCTATCTCGAAGACGGGGCACGTACGTGGTATCAAAACCGAGAGGAGCAGCTGACGACGTGGCCCGAATTCTGTCGTAGACTTTTGCAGACCTATGCCAGTGCTGATCGCCAAGAACGAGCTGAACGAGCTATTCTGGCCCGCGTCCAGTTGCCAAACAAAACTGTGACCACGTACGTCGAAGACATGGCGCGCCTTTTCCGACGGGCCGATTCAAGAATGACGGAGGACAAGAAGTTGCGTCACTTGATGCGCGGTGGACCAGCTTTTTGCCGGCCTCGTGCGCAGCCCTCCGAAGACGGTCGCGGAGTTCTTGTCCGAGGCCGTGACAAAGGAAAAAATGCTGCAGCAGCGATCCAACCAATACGACAGGCAAGTCAGTGGCATGTCTATTGCCGACATTTTCACCGCCACTAGAACCAGCAACGACCGTCTACGTGAACTCATCCGTGATATAGCACGTGAAGAGTTGCAAAAGGCTGGTGTAACACCTCATCCTACGGTTAGCTCAATTGCAACTGTGATCAAGGATGAGCTACACCAGGCCCTCCGGAACACCTTGCCTCCTGATACAGCTGCACCAGCTCCTGCTGAATACCGCCGTGAGACAACCTACGCGGAAGCCTTGAAACGCCCTGCTGCATCGCCGCCATTACTCGTTCATCCTTTTTCTGCTGTTGCACTCCAGTCAGCACAGCGCATACCGTACTACGAAGGCACGTACACGCCACCGCCTTTGCCCTTTTTCCCTGGCGCTCCTGTCACCCATCGTTCGGTGCCACCAGTTCAATACATCGACGATCGGCGCACGTCTCCTCGGAAGTCTGATGTTTGGCGCATACCTCATCACCGGCCTCTGTGCTTTCAATGTGAAGAAGCTGATCACTTGTACCGCCAGTGCCCATATCGCCGTCTTGGGCTTCGCGGCTTCTCAGTTTACTCACCGCCACCCCGTTACGGCCAGAGACCGCGCGAAATTGAAAACTACCTCGCCCAGCAGCATGCACCACCGTCTGCCGGGCGCCAGTCGCGCTCAACTAGAGTGCAGATCCTGCACAACTAGAGTACAGATCCTGCACAACTAGAGTACAGATCCTGCACAGAGTACAGATCCTGCAGATCCTGCAGAACTAGAGTACAGATCCTGCACAACTAGAGTACAGATCCAAGGGTATACATTCGTAGCAAGCTGCCTCGTTCTACGCGAATGTTCCCGTGACGTCATCCTGGGAGTTGACTTTCTACAGGAAAATGGAGCTATCATTGATCTGCAAGAGCGCCGCGTCACGTTCTCAGCACCGCGAGAAATCAACGTGCAGGATGACGGAAGGCGTGTCGACGTACTTCTTATTTCTGAACAGAGCGTGACGTTTCCTCCACGAGCAAGTGTTCTAGTCGACGTAACATGCTGTGGTTTGGGCGATGGCGATGTGGTGGCCGAGACAAATTTAGAACACCTCCTGCAGCAAGGCATTTGTGTAGCTAGAAGTGTAATACACCTTCTTGATGGCCGATCTGAATTGCTCGTAACCAACTCTGGCAACGAGCATTGACATCTGTTCCGTGGCACTTCGATAGCGTTTGCCCACGAAGTAGCAAACGTAACCAACTGTCTCTCGTCAGAACTAGTGGATACCACCGACACGTCAATGAGTAATATTGACATCAATCCTGATCTGTCCACCGATAACCAGGCTGCGCTACGAGCGCTCTTGTTTGAGTTCAGGTCTTGTTTCGCAAGTTGCTCAAAGATACGCCAGACGTCTATCACTCAACACAGGATCATCACGTACGAGGACACACGCCCGATACACCAGAACCCCTACCGCGTGTCGGCTAAAGAACGTGAAGCGATACGTACGCCAGTCAGCGAGATGCTTGGCGATGGCGTTATTGAACCATCTAACAGCCCGTGGTCATCTCCAGTCGTACTTGTCAAAAAGAAGGACGGGTCGCTACGCTTCTGCGTTGACTACCGAAAGCTTAACAACGTGACCAAAAAGGATGTGTATCCGCTGCCACGTATCGACGATTCGCTGGATAGACTTCGTCGTGCCCATTATTTTACTTCTCTCGATCTTAAAAGCGGGTATTGGCAAATCGAGGTAGATCAGCGAGACTGTGAGAAAACAGCCTTCGTGACTCTAGACGGCCTATACCAAATTTGAGTGCTCCCTTTTGGCTTGTGTTCAGCGCCGGCAACTTTCCAGCAAATGATGTACACTGTCCTCACAGGGCTCAAGTGGCAGACTTGTCTTGTCTACCTTGATGATGTGGTGGTCTTCTCTACCACGTTCAAGCAGCACCTTCACCGCCTGCGCAGCGTGCTGGAGGCTATCCGAGCAGCGGTCCTCACACTAAAGCCACAGAAGTGCCACTTCGGCTATAAAGAACTAAACTTTCTTGGACATGTAGTTAGCGCCGAAGGAATCCGGCCCGATCCGTACAAGCTTGCCGCTGTGGTCGAATTATCAGCTCCTGTCGATAAGGAAACCGTCGGGCGCTTCCTTAGTTTGTGCGCCTACTATCGCCGGTTCATTCATGGCTTTTCACAGATAGCAGAACCTCTGACTCGTCTCACAAGGGACGACACGCCGTTTGGCTGGGAAAACGAGCAACAAGCAGCTTTTGATGAGCTGCGACAGCGCATGCAATCAGCGCCCGGTCTCGCTCATTTCAATGATGATGCTGACACGGAGGTCCATACCGACGCTAGTAACATTGGGCTCGGTGCAGTGCTCGTTCAGCGTCAAGAGGACGCCGAAAGAGTCATAGCCTACGCCAGCCGCTCTCTATCCCGTGCCAAGGCGAATTATTCCACTACGGAGAAAGAGTGCCTCGCAGTCGTGTGGGAAATCGCAAAGTTTCGCCCGTACCTTTATGGTCGTCCCTTCATGATACTTACGGACCATCACGCGCTCTGTTGGTTGGCAAGCCTGCGTGACCATTCAGGGCGGCTAGCACGGTGGAGCTTGCGGCTGCAGGAATTTGATGTCAACATCGTCCATAAGTCCGGCCGTAAGCATGAAGACGCTGACACACTGTCACGCGCACCCCTTCATGTCGTTAGTCAGGAAGCAGAGGAAGGCGAAGGCTTCCTGGGCGCCGATAGCGCATCAGACTTGAGCAAACGGCAGCGAGATGACGCAGAGATTCGTCCAATCATTGATCATTTAGAGGGCCAGGGCGCTATCATACCACGTCATTTATCCCGCTCGTTGAAGTCGTTCTGCCTGCGAGACGGTGTGCTGTACAAGAAGATCGCTCGTTCGAACAGCCGTGCTTACCTCCTGGTAGTTACTCGAGAAATGCGAGACGACGTCCTCTTCGCTTGCCATGACGAACCCACATCCGGTCATCTGGGCTACTCAAGGACACTTGCCAGAGTGAGCGAGAGGTACTATTGGCGAGGACTTTCAGCAAGCATCAAGAAGTACGTCAAGAGCTGTCGGGAATGTCAGCGCCGAAAGCAACCATCTCCTAAAACAGCCGGTTTGCTTCAGCCAGGTTTTATCATTCCAGGTTTTATCGATCTACTGTTGTATAAACAGCGTGCGTGGTCGAAAATAAAACATTAGTTGCAAGTTAGCGCTGTGTGTGTGTGCATCTCTCCTTTGTGTGTGTCCTTGTCCTGGTGCGCTATACCAGTGAAAATGATGCTCCAGCCCATCAAAGCACCCTGCACGCCGTTCGACCAAGTCGGCATGGACGTTCTCGGGCCATTTCCCCTGTCTGCGGACGGCAACAAATGGGTGATCGTTGCGACCGACTATATAACACGCTACGCTGAGACGCAGGCGATCCCACGAGCCATGGCTTGTGAGGTAGCACAATTTTTCATGCGCCACATCGTGTTACGACATGGTGCTCCTTCCAGTGTAATAACGGACAGAGAGACGGCATTCACGGCGCAGCTTACGGAAGAAGTTTTCAAACTGAGCAACACCAGACACCGAAGAAAAACTGCGTACCACCCGCAAACTAACGGACTTACCGAGCGACTGAATAAGACCCTCGCAGACATGATCTCAATGTACATCGACGTACAGCACAAAACATGGGACCGGATTTTACCTTACGTGACCTTCGCGTATAATACCGCCGTGCAAGAGACCACGCGATTCACGCCATTTCGGCTTCTCTACGGCCGCGAAGTGCAGACCATGCTAGACTCTATGCTACCGTGTCAAGACGAAGACGAGTTGGCAACTGACGCCGAAGAATTCGCAGAGCGTGCTGAGGAAGCCCGACGACTCGCGCGACTGCACATCGGCCAGCAACAGCAGGCCGACGCACGACGCTATAACACCCGCCACAGAGAAGTGTTTTACAACCCCGGAGATGAAGTTTGGGTGTGGACGCCCATCCGCCGCCGTGGCCTTAGTGAAAAGTTACAGAACCGGTACTTTGGCCCATATAAAGTGTTACGCCGCGTCAGTGACGTGAACTACGAAGTGGTTCCGGACTCAACAACCCATGCACGGAGCAGGACACGACCGAGGCCGGAGGTCGTTCATATGTGGCGCATCAAACCATTTATTGCGCGTTGCTCGTAACTTTTCCTTTACCGTACATCATTCTTTGTGTTTTTTTGTTTATTTATGTGAACTTGCTTTCTCCTTCATTGACGTTTCTTATATTGGCACGCTCTTCAATTTTTACTTTCACTTCATCCGAATTTCCAATTTCTTTTTCACGTGACTATGTAGTAGCATCGCGGTGATGCTATGTGCTTTTCTTTCCTTTTTTTGGGACTTGTGTTTTTTTTTCGGAAGGGGAGATAATGCCGCCAGCACGTAGTGGGTCGACAGCAAGAGCGGCTCTCAATCTGAAGGAAAAAGAAGATCGCGTGCTTCTTCTCTGCTCGAGAGCCAGCCACGACTGACGCATCGTCCTAGAGATTGCTACCCGGTGGTTTAATAAATCCCCCAGTACTTGTGACTCATCGTGACAATATATAGAATAAGTGCAACCGATTCGTCTTGTGTGATGTGTGAAATCACTGCCATTTTTTCTTTTCGTTTGGAATGAGGAGAAAATTATGTTAATAATTGACACCATCTTCTCAAAGGGAATCCTGATGGGATGCGAAGCAGCTGGTCGTGGAGAGAGTGAAGCGCAAAAGAGATGACACGTACAGGCATTTTTCAACGCTTACGTTAGGTGCATGTCTGGTTTACGGTGCGTGAACCAACGAGTCGACGATGTGGTGAGTGACTGTCGCGGTAGCGCCTGGTGTTGCAGGTGCTGCGGCATGCGCGTTGCAGGCTAGGAAGATAGTGATGTCAGCGCGTACTGTGAAGGAAGCGCCTCTTCAATCAGCAGCTGTTACCTAGTTCACACCGTTCCAATACCTGAGGCGAAGGGAACACCTTG
Organism: Rhipicephalus annulatus; assembly: GCA_013436015.1. Lineage (NCBI taxonomy): Eukaryota > Metazoa > Arthropoda > Arachnida > Ixodida > Ixodidae > Rhipicephalus > Rhipicephalus annulatus. Next base: position 118,665 of record WOVY01001347.1, read on the forward strand.
TGGCGCGTTCGTATGTACGCACTTACGTACGGCATTACCCACGAGAGTCAAAGAGTTGCTTGGAACCTAAAACACGAAGCAGCCGTGGCTGAATATTTTGCTTTCTAGCACGTTTTTTCTTGTTTATGCACTGTCAATAACAGCGTTAAATATTGCGATGCCCGTACATTGCAACGATAAATTCATGTTTTCAATGCGAAGCATTTCTTAGCGAACTTTGGAGACTATGAGCGTATCTATCTATCTATCTATCTATCTATCTATCTATCTATCTATCTATCTATCTATCTATCTATCTATCTATCTATCTATCTATCTATCTATCTATCTATCTATCTATCTATCTATCTATCTATCTATCTATCTATCTATCTATCTATCTATCTTGCCGCCTACGACTCTTAGCTCTCCTGGCCGTTTCGATAATCATATCAGTACCAAACTAGGTAAGGCATAACATGACTATATGGAGAACATATTTGGCTAGTCATAACATGAAAGTCATGTGTTGTATGTCATGAATGTCATGAATTATATTTCACGGTCCTGACGCTCTTGCGGTGGTTTCATTTACATGGCATGTTGCAAGACTGGTATGGTCTGGCATGATTGCATGGCGAACACAAGCGACAGACCCTAACACGAAAATCATGATAAGCGTGTCATGTAACAACATGACTACATGCAATGCTCATGATGCGCTCGCGGCCATTTTGCTAGCGTCATGAGTTATATTTCATACATATACCAAATTCGGTGTTACAGTACGTGAATGGATGACGAAAGTATGTGACTGGTGCAAACATGATAATCATAAGATGCGTGTCGTGTAACAACATTACTACATACCATGCTAATAATGTGCTAGCGGCCATTTCGTTAGCTTCACTTATAGCAAATTTGGTATTACGGGACGTGAATCGATGAAGAAGGTATCATACTGGTGCAAACTTGATAAGCATGAGATGCGTATCATGTAACAACAAGACTGCATGCTACGCTCATGATGCGCTCGCGGCCGTTTCGCTAGCTTCACGTGCACCGAACTCCGTATTACGGGACGCGAACGGACGACATAGATAAATAACACATCCAAACATGATAATCACGACATGCCTGTCATGCCGCAACAGGACTACATGCCACACAGATGATGCGCTCACGGCCGTTTCGCTAGCTTCACATATGCCAAACTTGGTATTACGTGACGCCAATGTATTCGAAGGTATGTGACTGGTGGAAACATGATAATGCTGAGATGCGTCTCATGTGAGAACATGACTACAATCCACAGTCAAGGCGCCCATACATTTCGACGTGACGCAGTGGGCGTGTTCGCCAGCGTTCATTTCGTCGCGTCACGCCGGCATTGCCACGCCAGGCACTGGTCTTGCCATATACTCGCAAGCAAGCGCTGTGCTGCGTTGCTTTGACACATGCGCGTTTCAGCATGTCCGGCGCACCTACGTCACGGAAACAGGGAGACACGGTGTTGTCTAGGTAACATATCGGCACGAAATGCAGCATCTCGCATTTCGCGCTGGTTGCCGTCGGGCCGCGCCGACGGACGCTGGACGTACCAGTCGCACCTGGCATAAGACTATAGAGTGGTCGCGTCTCGCTAACGTAGCGCCACTGTGCCGCGCGTGCGCGCGTCAACGCTACAGTGGAGTATATTGGGTCCTTCATGATGCGCTCGCGGCCGTTTTGATAGCTCCACATATACCAAACTTTGTGTTACGTGACGTCGATGGATGACAAAATATATGACTGGTGCAAACATGATAATCCTGGCATGTGTGCCATGTAAGAACCTGAAAGCATACCATGCCGATAGCGTGCTCGCAACCGTTTTGCTAGCTGCATATATACTAAATGTGTTATCACGTGACATGAATAGAGGACGAAGGTAAATGACACACCGAAACTTGATAATCATGACACGAAAGTTCATGTACAGCATCATTTACCTCCACTTCGTAGCGTAGTGCTGATTTTAAAGTGGCATTTAAATAATTATCATTCGTGCTTCACATAGCTTCGATTCCCACTGTACGTGGGATATGCCAATTTTTAGCATGTCAGACCTAGATAGTATTAGTAATTTGGCACATCTCCAAGAGCTCACTCTATGCCAAGGCTTTTCATTCCATGTTTTCAAATTTTGTGATTATATTGAAGCGTATTATGGCTTCTGTAACATTATATGCAAAAAATTCATTTTGATTTTGATGTAAGATCCTATAGAATACGTATCACAAATGGTATTGTTTAAGCACATCGCTTGCACTGTGACAAACCAAGAAGTTCTAGTTTTTGTATTGGCATTATTATTGCTGCTTGTAATGGGTTCTGGAATTGTAGCGCATCAGAAAGGCGTAAATTTTGGTCATCATATATTCTTATCATTTATGCTGATGCTTAAGGATTTGAACAAACCATATCTTCTTGAACGCTATATGTTCGAATAAGAACAATGTTGTTCGTGTAGTTTCCATACACTTTTCGCTCCATCTTTTTCGTGTTCTAATGCGACATGTTTTATTGCTGTGCAGCGAAATTTTATTTGTAGTTTTAATGCACTGAACTCTCACTTCAACTACAATATGTTATGAATGTTATGTCAAGCTCTGTTTAGCGCCATCTGGCATGTTTTGTAGTTTCCCTTATTTGTGTATGCATCGTAGAGCCACAAGTGTGTCTTGATTTTCAAGCTCCGATCTTTAGTTTCTTGTGGAAATCTTGTTTGCTTGAAGTCATAACATTTTGGACTCTTTTCTGATCCAGATTGTTATTTTGAAAAATAGACTTTGCGATGCTTGAAGCTGTAACGTGGGAACCATAGTCGACATCGAAGCTGACCGAAGCATATTTTGATACCTATGAAAATAAAACTCACGACCGAAGTGTTTGCTGTTATACTATTCCTGAAACATAGTAAACGTCCTATGTCTAAAACGTCCTAAGACCTTCGCTGTCTTTGATAGAGACAGTTTTTGTATTAAAGTCTGGTGGGTGTACGAAGAATTCACGGTTTACTTGATTTAACCTTCAGAGGAAGATTTTGTTCATCATTTTTCTTTAGGTGTTAGTTAATTGAAAGAATATATACGAACATATGTAAGTGGCTCATGAGCCGCATGTTTGTGTGACCTGTAGCCGTCGGTTTGCTGGTTGGAGCGTTTGTTTTAGGTGTGCGAACTTCCCTTCATAGACGAGGACATTATTCGAAGTCCGACACATACAGATTAAGCAACTGGCCGCGTAGTGACAGTGCCACTATCTCATGTGCGCCTTCGCCCAGACGCTTAACCATCGAAGTTCCCGAATTATCCGAGCTACTTGTACAGAACGACCACTAGGAGAGAACGCAAGAACCACATCGGGGACACACAACCCTCGACTTCACCCCTCAAAATTGGGATAAAATCTTGCCTTATATGCCGTTTGCGTACAAACCGCCAAGCAAGAAACGACCCGCATGACCCCCTTCAGCTTCGTTCAGGGACGGGAAGTACGAACCATGTTAGATGCCATATTACTGCAACAATGTGACAACATTGACCCGGATGCCGATACGTTTACTCAACGCGCGGAAAAAGCTATGTACTTTGGACGCTTACGAATCCGCCAGCAGCAAGAGTACGATGCGCGTCACTACAATGCTCACCGATAACAGTCGTCTACCAAACTGATGAAAGAGTGTAGGCTGAGACGCCTGTACAAAAACGAGGATTAACTCCCCAAAAAAGCTCTTAAGGAGGTACTTCGGATAATCCCTAGTGCTGTGAGAACTGGACGATGTCATTTACGAAGTCATTTCCGACAGTTCGTATAGAGCGAGGCGTCGCCAGCATCGTCCTGAACTCATTCACGTAGTGCGCACTAAGCATTATGTCAGTGACTAATTGCGTGAGTCTTTCCTTAAACAAAAACTGCATTATTGACTTCCCATCACGGCGATGCTCTTTGAGAGGGAGCGAAAACGTGTGTCTACTTGTAGACGTAAACGATGATGGGGGATTTAGTGGACATCAAGCTATTGTCTACTTCAGTACAAATTCACCAGAGTATTATTTAGTCCTACAAAACGCCAACAAAATAGGATACAGTCTTAAAGGTAGCGCCTGTCTATTCTTTACCAGTTCGAAACTTATCGCGTTTATATTCATGCACTCCAATCAGGGCCGACGTATACACTCAAAATAACAACCACAAATAAGTAGCCGATTAGTTCGCAAAACAGGTGCGCGCAACTCGTCAGTTGACAGAAAACGTCAAAGTAGGAGTACGACATCTCGAAATCAGCAGAACTCCGACATCGCGGACACTTTGAAACCAATAATACAGATTTCAGCGAGACACCAAGAATTTAGCAGAGAATGAACTCGTGAGTAAAAGGGTCATCCGAACAATAAGCTCGCCTGAGCTCGCAAGGTCAGAAGTTTGAAACTCCACGGGGTGGATTTTTTTTGGGTGGGCGGATTAAACTATCCCACAGTAAAGAAAAAACGCCAGGCGAGCTGCGAGCTAGTTGAAATGGAGAGCTGATAGGCGGTTAGGTGATGTTCTACAGTGCCATGAAAGTGCAACAGAACTCCTACTTGGAGATACCGTACCACCCTTGGAAGGAATGACAAAATTACGTTCGAGTGCAGATGCTGGACCATACCCGAACGTATGCGTACTGAAAAGGCCTGATAAAAGAATCATTTAAAGGAAAAATCACAGTTTTGCTGGAAAATGAACACGATAACAACAAATTGCATGCAACTGGTTTTTGTGTCTGAGCTATGGTATGTGATGCAAGGGTTCCACTGTTCCCGGGTAAATGTGCAAAAATTACATCGCGTATTTGCGATGATTGTGTGGGGTCTAACTGGAAAAGGCGCAGTCGCACGAATTCGTTCAGATGGGTGGAGTGTGGAGGCAATGAGCTAGCACATCTGTTTATCAAACAGCTGGTAAACAGGTTTTTTTCTCCGTGAGACAACAGATACTTTCCTACTAACAGTGTGTCAAACAAGACTTAGTAGACTGTTGCCTGATTTTGTTGTGAGCACTCCTGTTACCACAGGGGCTGTACAAGGATACATGCACAAAGTTGTGGCTAGCGTGAGGTTTTTGTTTGTTCGTGTTTCAGCTAACTACCTGTGGTCTGTTGAAAAAAAGAAAACTGTACAAAGATTTATGTGGCACTGTGCTCCCCATCCCACTATACAGAGTGCTATATACAGCACGAAGGGTCAGAACGTGCTGAAACGAATTTAAAAAATGCCGGCAGCTCCAGGTGCAAAAATGTTTTTTTACACACCAAAACACTACCTGTAAGAACCTTTTTTAGAGGAGCGTGGGTTTGATATGCTTTGGAGATCTCACTGTCTAATCTGTAAGAAACCGGAAACTATTGACCACAATTTTCCGCATTGCTGGGAAAGGAGTTTACCTTTGCACGTATTATAAAGGACAGTTAAAAAGAGTTCCCGTCAGACCATCATGGGATCAGGTATTTGGCACAAGCGAATTAGGATGGATTACCTTTCGATTTTATCATCATGACTGCTTTGCACAGTATATGGCGCTCTAGAATGGCTAGATTTCACTGTGACCCTGACGGGAGACCAGCAAGAGAGTATTTTAATGAAAACAACTCAAGATTTCTCGAGGTAGTAAGAAAAGACGAAGGTGTACCTTTATGGTTAGAAAGAGTAGAAGCCCTACTGATCATGAAGGAATCTTAGGACGTGATGTGTTTAATGCTTCACGGCCTTAGGGTTTTTTAAAACTTTTTGTATTGTTCGATGTGTATTGTAATATTTTTATCTCAGCAGCTGGAGTGTGAAGTTTAACCGTAAATAAAGAAAAGAAAGGCATGGCGCAGTGGTTAGTGTGTTCAGTAGGAAATCCGAAGGTGGTAGGTTCAATTCCGCGGTGTCGCACCTTTTTTTGACAGCTGCTTTTTACATCGCTTTTTATACAATTATTTTTATTATTTCTCTAGTGGCAGCACGTCATGATGATTCTGACGATGCTTCGAGCTGCAGCATTGACGGCTGGAGCACGCCATCCACCATTCGCTCCCCCATACGCCACCGTGCACCATGTGCCACCAACATTTCCAGCACCAAAATTCACTAAATTGGCAGATGGTAGGAATTCACCTATTCCTATGGTGGACGGTTTTTCAATAGGGTGATCATCTCAGCAACGTCGTTTATATAAATAATAAACAAAAGAGGATGACGCACCGAGCCTTGTGGCGCCCGATTCTTATGTATGTCAGATGTATTTGCGCAGGTTAAACGTAACAAATTATAGGCGCGATCGCAAGTTATTTGCTAGCGAAGCAAGCCAGCTTGTTGCTGCCACATTTGTGAAGAATCTGGAAGTTTGGCATCAAAAAACCTCGTGAAAATCCTTAGAGCATTTAATACATATGATATAAATCTGTACTCGGTCATCAAGGGAAGAAAAAAGGTCGTGCGTAAGTTCAAGCTGCTCTATAGCAACCGGGAAATTAGCTTGTGTGCGTTTAGGTATTCTACACAGTATGTTTTGCTCCAAAAGCTCTAAGAGTGTAGAAATGGTATAAAAAGCAAAGATATTGGCCCATATTTTGCTATTTGCTTGTTTCCAGACTTAATAAACGACGTTTGCTAATTTCTGCAGTTGGGGAACTGTTGCAGAGATTTAATTTTTAAATATCACAGTTAGATGTTTAGCACGCCTCATTGATTACCTATGTATAATTGTATTTAGCATACGGTCTGGGCTAGACTTTATCCTAACTTGGCATTTACTACTAGGTTATGCACTACAAAAGAGCTCAATTCAAGATTAGGAAGAGCAGGTAGTTTGCTGCACGCGGTAAATGGAGTGATGCCATTATCAGTAGAAAAAGAAACATGTTGGAATAAATAATGAAGGCTATATCTACAGATTCCGGATTTGAGGAGGATTGACCATCAAGAGTAAACACTGAGGGCATAGACAGTGCAGAACTAATCAAACTCTAGAACCTATAAGGGTACTTGCTTGGGTGAAGTGGCAGCAATTCAATTGTTACCTTACTGCGCACTGCTTAAAATACGAGCACTTGGGATGAAGGACTATACGCACACAAGCGCTATCCTTCAATTGGGCTAGTGAAGGCATTGCTAAAGTACTAGTTCTCAGCCTCTTTATTTTACCTTGTATTTACTTTTCAATGCTTTAACTCAAGACGCATTATCATAACACTTGGAATGACCATTGACATCCTTGCCCTTTGCCGACATGTGAACTCGGCGATGACAGAAGCTGATCACGTTCGCCACATCATCAAAGAGATACGCCATGTCACGTTTGACACTCTGCTGTTAAAAACCCTGCCATCATTGAGGACAGTCATCACCACATGTCAACATCTTGATGAACTCCAAGCCATTCAATTGCACCCAAACTATCTAGACGCCAGTAACAGCCGGCCTTCGCCGGATGGGGATTCGCGCACGATGATTCGCACTCTGATTCGCAAGGAACTTCAAGCGCAAGGGCTGTCATGTCCATCCACCTTTCGGCCTACTCTCCATCTGCTGGTCTGCGCGACATCGTCAAAGAGGAGCTCTCATCGATAGCTTGCGCTCTCTCAACCAACACTCCGACGCCACCAACGCCACCCAGGACGTATGCGCAAGTCACTGCCACGCCACCTGCCTTCGTTCAGCACGCACATCCTGTTCCTGCGCAGTTCAATGTAGCATCATTTGCACCACACTCACCTGTCCCAGCGTCAGTACCAGCGCTTGTCACGGATGGATGGATGGATGAATATGGCTGTACTCTTTAGATCTGGCAGTGGCTAGCGCCACCAAGCCGTAATACTTAATGAACCAAAAACTACATTTATTTTTTCCCCTTAAATAGTGTGGTTGAGGATTCCTATTTTGCAGTGAAGGGTTTAATTTTCACTCGTGCCTGGATTTTAGCCACCAATCATATAACCTCCTTCTAGTTAATTCTACCCGCTTAAAGCCTATTTTGCCCTCCCTGTCCCTAACAACAAGGGCTTTGAAAAACTGTATGCCATCATCCCGAACTATAGGGTGAGATCCTCTACAGACCATTATCAAGTGTTCGGCTGTTTCTTCTTCCTCTCCACACGCACTGTATACTGTGTTGACCCCTTCGTATTTGGCCCGATATATCTTGGTTCTCAATACTCCCATCCTTGCATCAAACAGTAGAGAACTACCTCGGACTATTATCATAGATCCTTTCCTTGGCAATTTCCTCCTTATAAGTTCGTTAGACCTCTAGTGCAGACTTCTTTATTATGGCAATTCTCCACATATCATTCTCAGCTTCCTTCACCTTCTTCTTAACCGATAATCCTTTTGGGTTTGGCCCCTGCTGTTTTCCAAGTATTTACCAGTAAATTTTCTGGTTCGCTTCCTCCTTTCTGTGTCGACATTCTTCATGAACAAGTACGTGAATACCTTCCTAGCCCAACGCTCCTTCCCCATTTTTCTCAATCGCTTCTAAAATTTTATCTTGCTGTTAGCTTCCCTGCCCTCAAGTGATGTCCATCCCATATCACCTTGTATTCCTGATTTGGTGTATTCCCGTGAGCTCCTAAGGCAAGCCTACCTATTCCACGTTGCTTAATTTCTAATCTTGCTTGAACTTCTGATCTCATCCACAAGACCACGTTGCTGAACGTCAGACCAGGAACCGTGACATTTTTCCATATTCCTTTCACAACATTATGCATATTTTAATTCCACAGTGCCCTGTTTTTCATTACCGCTGCATTCCTGTTACCTTTAGTCAACACGTATATTTCGCGTTCCCTTAGGTACTCGGCCCTATTGCTTATCAATACACCCAGATATTTGTATTTATACGTTTTCTCTAGCGTGACCTCCTGTATTCTAAGCTCACTACCTTCATTATCTATAAAAATCATGACTTCTGGTTTTTCCTAGCTTGAATCTGAAATCTAACCTATCTCTCTCATTACCGCAGATGTCCACCGATCTCTGCAAATCTTTCTTGTTGTCGCCCATTAGCTCTATATCATCTGCGTACATCAATGCTGGTAGTGCCTGTTCAATGGCTTTTCCTTGTTTTACCAAATAGAAGTTGAAGCCCAGTCCACTTCCCACTAATTTGGCCTCTAATCCTTAAAAGGTACATCATGAATAATAAGGGTGACAGGGGTCACAGCTGCAGCACTGTACGCCCTCTGGCCCTCACCTCACCGAATATGTTACTATTGTGGCATTCGGGGCCATATTACACAATTTTGCCCCAAATGCCAGCAGGACGAACGCCCTGGCTATGTCGTTTACGAAAGAGTTTTTGTGTCATCCCCAAACAAGTACCAGCGCCACACTACAACACGTTCCGTCTCTCCAACTTCTTCACTCACCGCACATCGCCCCTTCTATCCCGGACGCCACCATTCCCCTTCATCTCTGCGTCTGCGACGTTCAACATCTCCTCTAAGACCGGCTGCACCTACGTCTGACTACCACTCGAAAAACTTGCTAGTGCAGTTTTTGGAGGGAAAGCTGCATCGCTCGAACAAACACCAAGACCTCCAAAGATCCCAGCCAATTTGTTATTAGTGTATGCTGACGGGGTACAAGTTCAAGCACTGGTGGACACGGCTGCTGCTATTTCTGTTATTCATGCAGATTTGTGTTCTCGTCTACGTAAGGTTACCCCAGCTTATACTGGCGCTTTCTTACGTAGCGCAAATGACTCGCAGATACGGCCTTCAGCACAGTGCTTTGTTAGTTTTCATTGATAGGATCCGGCACCATATTCAGTTTGCCGTATTGACTTCTAGTGTTTTTATGCTTATTTTAGGATGGGACTTTCTTTCTGATGCTGCTGCTTCAATCTCTTGTCGATAACAACTCATACTTTTGAGGGAGACAGATGATATCTCCCCGAAATCATCACGCAACCGGTTCCGAACAGCCAACGACTTCCTTGTGCCACCTAACCACGAGCACGTAATCACTTTTACGTCTGACTCCATTGACCTCGGTGACGTTCTAGTCACTCTATCAGCCTTTGTCTATCCGGAGGAATTGCACTTTCATCGAGTCTTGTGTGCGTCTAAGCGGCACCGTCTTTCTCGCTGTACTGAATATCACCAATGAGCTGATTCTGCTTACCAAGGGCACTGTTGTAGATTCCATCGTGGACACACAACCTATCTTTGTAGTGGCTTCAAATACCAGTCTAGAGGAATCATGTTCAATACCAACAGATGCTCCAATACTACGGCTCTCTTCGATTCCATCAGCACGGATCTCACTCCCCCGCAAGCAGACGAACTACTGGCGTTGTTGTCCAAGCGTAAATCTTCTTTCGACGTATATTCCACTGCTCACCGACGGAACTTTTATTGTCCGTCGTCGAACATACCGTCTCTTTCATCGAAGGCGATGTCATCGACAAGCACGTTGCCGATATGCTCAGGCAAAAAATCATCCGCCCCTCCTCAAGCTTTTGGTCATCACCTGTCATTCTCGCGCGAAAAAAAGACGGCTTGGTGTGATTCTGCGTTGACTACCGAGCCTGAACATAGTAATAGAAAAGACGTATATACCTCTCCTCGCATTGATGATGCCTCGGATTTCTTACAAAGAGCGGAATATTTTTCGAGTCTTGACCTGCGCAACCACCATTGCTGCGCCAGTTCACCAACTCCTTTCTTCGGGAACGTCGTACGTATAGTTAAACGAATGTCAAATTGCTTTTGAAACTTTGAAACTTGCCCTCACGTCTAAGCCAGTGCTTTGTCAATTTGATAACGCCGCACCCACTCTCTTCCATACTGATGCCAGCAGACACGAACTCGGCGCTCTACTTTTGCAACGAACAGAGCGTTTTGGCGAACGTGTGATCACGTACGCTAGTCGCACCCTCACAGCAGCAGAGAAAAACTACATCACCGAGCAGGAGTGTCTCGCTGTTGTCCGGGCCATCCAGAAGTTTCTACCTTATCTTCACGGCGGCCACTTCACCGTCGTCACTGACCACCACGCTTTGTGCTGGTTGTCGGAGTTGAAGAATTTGTCTGGACGTCTCGGTCGCTAGATACTCCGTCTCCAAGAATACGAGTTCGACGTTACCTACAAATCCAGCAAGAAACACAACGATGCCGATGCCCTTAGCCGCTGTACTTTACCGTCCTCATCAGGCACTTCTGTCCTGTCGCCAACTGTGAGTGAACCCATCAAAGCGTCTCTGTCAGTTCATTCATTCGCCGCTGTCGACTTTCTTTCTGCTTTCAGCAACGAGACGTTTGCATCCCACCAACGCAGCGACACTTACAGTCGCTCTATAATGCAGCGCCTCCAAGGCTCCTATTGTCCTCTCAACGCCCGCGCCCATCGACAGCTGCGGAACTCCAAGACTGAAAACTCAATTCTTTACCCCTTTGTCTTCCACATACAAGGGCAGCGCTGGGTGGCTGTTGCTCCTTGATCCTTAAGGGCGCAGATTTTGGAGGCGTTTCACGATGACCTAAGGCTGGTTATCTCGGTTTTCAAAAAACCTATAAACGCATCCGCAGTTGTTTTACCCGGCCGGGGCTTTCCACTTGCGTAGCACGATATGTTGCGTCATGCTCACTCTGCCAGCGCCAAAAGTGACCCACTTCTTCCCTGGTACTCCTACAACCTATCCCGTGTTTGGACGCTCTTTTTGATGTCATCGGTATTGAACTCTACAAATATCAACTAGCGACAAGCGCTGGATTGTCACAGCCGTTGACCACTTGACAAGGTACGTCAAAACAGCTGCACTTCCTTCAGAATCGGCAAAAGACATTGCCACATTCTTCTGGAGGCAATATTTCTAAAACATGGTGCGCCACGCATCCTGTTGAGCGACCGCGGCAGGGCGTTTCTCTCGAAACTAATTAAAAACGTTCTCTACGCATGTAATACACTTCATATTATGACTTCCAGCTACCATTTCCAGACTAAAGGCCTCACAGAGTGCTTCTATTGAACTTTGACCGATATGATATCTATGTATATCAACGCCGACCTCACCAACTGGGATACAATCCTGCCATTCGTGACTTTCGCGTACAATACCGCTACGCAGCGCACCATAGGCTATTACCCATTCTTCCTCATTTATGGCCGTCAACAGACATATACACTCGACAACTCGTTTTTGACGTCCCTGTGAACTCGTCATCGTCATCGAGTGAGCACTCAATCTCTCGCCTGGCCGTTTGTCGCCGACACGCCCGCCTCAATACGGAGGTAAGCCAACAAGAGCGGAATACTCGCTATGATGGCGTCCACCGCGTAGTTCACTTTAATACTTGAGACGAAGTACTGTTGTGGACCCCAAGGCGGGTTCCCGGCCAGTGTGATAAAATTCACTGATGTTTCATCGGCCCCTATGCTATAGTCGAGCAGACGTCTTTTGTTAACTACCGAGTAACCCCTGTTGTCATGCCTTCCGGCGGCCGTTTCCGTGGTATGGAGGTTATTCACGTGTCGCACTTCAAACCAATCGTGCGACGTTAACTAACGTCATAAACAGCGGCCACATTGGCCGCTTCCGCGTAAGGGGGAAATTAGTGTAAGCACAATATTCACAGCGTTTGACCTTCATATTTTTTATCTTTATATAATGATCATCGCGAAAAACGTCGTCTTCGTTTGATGCGTTGATCTGGCGATTCGGCCTAATAAACGCCGTCGCTACCCCAACGCTGCTACTGTCTTACAACATTTTTATGGCACATATTTTGATAGGAAATAACACAAAACTCAAGATGAAGCGCATCTACATTGCAACTTTCGCTATATTATTAAATTCTTCAAAAAATGGCCAAATTTTCCAGTACGAAAGTATACCATCAACATTAAGAAAGTTCAAAACAGTTTTGATATCAAATTTTTGATGAGAACACGCTAAGTGTGAGGCAACATAAGCAGTGTTGTGGGGAGAACACCCTTCGACTTCACATTTTAAACCGTGCGATTGGCACTCGCAGTTCCACTATGAACTTAGGCTGCAACTAACTCTTTTTCATCTGATCTCGCGATACTGTAAAACGATAGTGAATGAAATTGCGGCTGTTTTGAAGAAACGAAGCAGGATTCGTAGAGGGATATCATATCGTGTAGAAAATAAATGAGCGGTTTGCTTATGCCTGCTGAAATAGTGAACGCGCTAGCGGGTGCTAGCACTCATGACCGCGCCCTTATATTCAAAGTTAACATATGTGGATCAAGCCATGCAGCCTCCTACCAGAGTATCTTTTCACACTCATTAGTCCATCAGACGACAGACATAGCTTCCTTTGCAGTTGAAGAGAAATTAATGGTAAGCATCACACACGGAGTGATGTTATCGCATGCACCATCAGTGCGATGGAGATGGGCAGCTTCTTTCTTGTATGCTTCAGCAGCGTTCCCCGCTATATTCGTGAGATTCGTGAGATTTTATTCACAGGAATAAGATACAGTGTGCGTACAAAAGTAACTCATTTAGACCTCATAAGAAACAGGACGAGGATGATGAAAGCCTCTAATTATTGTCCACATATAAGGTTTTTCAAGAAGTGTGTCCAATGTTGTTTAAAAATCACAAAACTTAGTCACCTAACGGCTGCCTGTGGTATTACCTTTACTTTGACAGAAGGCATATCAAGATGTCTACAAACATTAATTACGGCAGCTTTAGAGAAACCTACACGAATAACTTTTTAAACAGTGGAAATCGTCCATCGAGTTCAATGGGCTACGAATATTCCACAGCCGCTTTGAAATTTCGGAAAGGCAGTCACGGGTAATCACCGCAAAATTGAGAGTTCCAGCCAATTTAGCTGGTGAAATCGAAACCGACGCCCCAAGCAGCGCATCTAACTATTTACTTCGATAGCACCCTCAATGACGACACTGTTTTCCTCGCCGTTATCAATCGCCAATCTAAACACTTCGCTTCGTGGCCGCTTATGGACGCTCGCTTATTCTTCTCTTCCAATGCGAGGGAAACAGCGTCTTCATTGAGGGCGTTGACGACGATGATGATATGTGGGGTTTAACACTCCGAAACCACCTTATGATTATGAGAGATGCCGTAGGGCAGGAGTCCGGAAATTTAGACAACCTGGGGTTATTTAACGTCTACACAAATCTGAGCACACGGGCCTACAGCATTTTTGCCTCCATCAAAAATGCACCCTCGGCAGGACGTTGTCGAAGTGAATGGTAGATGCGCTGTTTGGTGCGTCGGTTTCAAATTCGCCAGCCAAGCATTGCTGACTGGTCGAGTTGGTGCATGATAAAGTGATATTGCTTTAGTGCAGCTCAGTTTGAGCGTGAAGGAAATGTACTAAGCAGTCAAGAAAGGGAAAGCCAGACGACAGTGTGAGAACTGTCCGCTGTCTTTATTCTTCTTGACTGCATAATGTCTTTCCTTCACGCTCAAACTAAGCTGCGCTGAAGCAATATCTTTTCATCGCCAGCTAAATTCACCGCAGCTCATCATTCCGTGGTGATTATCAGTGGCAGCCTTTCCGAGGCTTCATAGCGGATGTTGACTATTCGCAAAAAGTACTTTAATCCGCTCATCGAATTCGATCGGCTATTTCCTCTGGTTAGTAGGTTAACTGTCTTAATTTCTGCAATTCTTACCGTAAACAATGTTTGCACACATCTACAGGTGCCTCCTGGCAAAGTAAAGGGAACACCACTGATATACTGCAGGTGCTTCCTTTCTGTGATTTTCTAATAACATCGAACGCGATTTTTGAAACACCCCGCAGTTTTTCCGCACTAAAAACGTACAAAAACTGTCTAAGTGGCTGGCTCTTGTTATGGAGAGCTGCGTTTTCTTCTCTGTAAAGAATTCATCTGTTGGGGAACAAAATAATCTGGAGCCTTTTCCTTTCGTTTCATTTTCGAATACAATGCTCTACACACTTTCGACTACAGTTTTTAGTGGCTCTTCGACATTTATGTCCTCATAAAGCATGCGTGCGATGTGTGCGCTAAGCGTTGAGCCTATCGGGATTTTGAACTTCAAGGCTACACCATTCATATTGACGCAAGGCAAACGCAATACTCAAACTACGCGTGCTAGTTCGTGCGCCCCCCAAGAGACCAGCGGCTAGATGATGAAACAAGAAAAGGCCGCCTCCTCAGCACGAGATTTTGATGAAAAAGAAGTGGTGCCCCGCTCGAGGGCTTCTCGGAGATTGATCCCCTTTTTGCTGATCGCCTGTTAGAAACGCCGCTACATTTTCCTTTACTTTTCAGGCACAAGTTAGCCCCAATAAACCGTTATTCGTGCACCATTTGTATTGTACGTAACAATTTTGGTGCAGGTGCGGGGTTTTGATCTCAAACCCAGCTGGACTTCAAGGAAGCAGCCCGGAACCACGAGCAGTCGAACCAACTGAGCTCACGCCAGTTCATGAGCGCTTCAGCTGTCGTCTACGTGGTAAGCCACTGGAATTTCCCTTGTCACCAGAGCCCGGAGTGTCTCCAGCTGTCTCCGGTGAGAGTACCGAAATGTCGTCTCCAACCACTGCCGCACCCGTCGTTTCGTCTCCAGTCGCTGCCACGCACGTCGTTGTCGATGATCGAGCCACGGACGCCGGACCCTTTTCAAGGTGATCCTCATGAAGACGCCGAGGAAAGGCTGGAGGGTTCTGAGCGCATCGCCAACTGCAACGGATGGACTGAAGAACGGAAGCTCCGCCGAGTTTATTTCACATTTCAGAACAACGCACGAACGTGGTTCGAAAACCATGAAGGTACCATTCGATCGTGGTATGATTTCCGACGGGAGATACTGGCCACATATCCGACTACAGACCGCACGGAAAGAGCTGAAGCTGTCTTGCAAGCAAAAAACCAGCGCAACAATGAAAGCGTCGCAATGTACGTGGAAGACATGTGTCTGTTATTCCGCCGGTCTAATCAAAATATGAGCGAGGACAAGAAACTTCGGTACCTGATGCGTGGGGGGAAGCAGGAGATTTTTGCTTGTTTGCTCCGATGCCCTCGCGGAACGTCGCTGAATTTCGCACCGAGGCGACAGCGGTTAAAAAGACAGTGCAACAGCGAGCGAGGCGTTAACGAGATGTTAACGAGATGTTAACGTCGCATCCGTAGACGCGGTGTCAGCATTCTTAGGGAATGGCATTGGCGTATTACGAGAGCTCATTCAATTGGTGATTCGAGAAGAGCTCCAGAAGCTAAACGGCTACCCCTCAACGGTCTCGTCACTAGCGGAGGTTGTTCGGGAGAAGGTGAGACAGGCAGTCCGTGAGCAGAAGCCACAAGCTCAGCCTGTTCAAGCGTCGGTTCCGATGCAGCCCACAGTCTCGTAAGCCGAGGTGCTGAGAGGCGCCCCTGTACCCCATTTCATCGCCCCTGGACCTCTTTTCACCGCCCCTGAACCTTATTTCGCCGCAGCAAGCACGCATCTGCCGAAACCTCGATTTACGCCGTCCCCAGCCGAGACTAGGATCCGAAAAGCTGATATATGGCGCACTCCTGATCGAATTCCGATTTGTTATCACTGCGGCGAAGCTGGCCATCTTTACAGGATGTGTGAATATCGTCGAGCTGGACTTCGGGGTTTTCCCCGTAAACGCTGCTGCCTGTCCACGGAATTGGGAGCGACCATTTGAAATCGAGGAGTACTTGTCAACGCGTCAAGGTGCTCACTCCTCGCAGCAGCATCAGTCTCGGTCGACAGCAACATTGAGGTATCGGTCACCAAGTGCCCGCCCATCTTCAAACTCTCCGAGGCGACTTCCCCAAAGCCCACATCGGGAAAACTAGAATTGGCGACCTGGGGAGGCAAGGCCGCTGCCGACGCAAGCGAAAAACCCCCAGTGCCGATTTAAAAATGTGATGATGGACACGAGACTACGTGCGGAAACGGTAACGTTGCTTCTGATTTGTCGGTAACTATAGACGGCTACGAAACGAATGATTTGGTAGACACAGGCGTAGACTATTCCGTCATGAGCAGGGGACTTGTCGGAACGCTGAAAAAAGTGCTGACCCCTTGGATAGGACCTTACGTGCGAACCGCCGGGAGACACCTTATCGATCCGGCAGGCATGTGTACCTCTGGAGTCGGGATACGCGGCTTCACCTACGTCACCTGCTTCATTGTCCTGTCGGAGTGTTGAAGAGATGCAATTATCGGAATGGACTCTTCGCAGGCCAATGGCGCAGTGATAAACTTGCAGGAAACGTGCGTCTCGTTCTCGACGAAACACACCATCGCGACATTCGAGAGTGAAAAAAATGCCCGCAGCTTCCCTCGGGGGAACACTGACGAGGATGCGGAGCATATAATTGGTTAACGGGGTGTTAAAGTGCGACTTACTTGGGTCGATGGCTAAATTGGTTAACGTGGTTGTGAAATGGGGTGTTAAATTGCGACTTACTTGGGTCGATGGCTAAATTGGTTAACGTGGTTGTAGGAGGGGGTGTTAAATTAGTGAACACGTACACACGTATGCGAAAGGACGGCGCTGGTCGAAGGGACGTCGATAATTGTGTTTGTGGATTCGTTGGAATTCATTTCACCGCGACCTTGGACGTCGACGCGCCGTACAAACCAACCGACGAGCGGCAACTGAGCGAGCGAGCGCCGACCTTGAGTATATATACAGCGCGACGGCGCATGCACTGTCAGCTGTTGAATGTTCTCGAAGGAGAAGCGCGCGCGCGGCACAGATGGCGACGGCGCGACGGCGCATGCGCTGTAAATGTCGAATGTTCTCGAAGGAGAAGCGCGCGCGGCACAGATGGTGGGCGACGGCGCGACGGCGCATGCGCGCGCGTCAGCTGTCGAATGTTTGAGAAGCGGTGCGGACGGCGCGGACGGCGCACTACAAGGCGCGAGTATAAGATGCTTCCACATCTAAAACAATTCGATGTGTTTCATGTTGCAGGTGATGATGTAACAGTACCTGCAAGATCCATCATCATTGTCACTGTAAAAAGCAATGTGTACAACAACTTTGAAGAAATGGCAGAGAGGAATACTGGGCTATTACCAAAGGTATCTGTGCAGCAAGAGGTATTGTACGACTGCGTGATGGGTGTACGAGTGTCTTCCTGACAGATTTCCGAAATGAGGTGCAGCATCTTGCGAAGAGAACTGATGTTGGTCACTTGCACGATTAGTTCCGATTACGGATTTCAATTCTTCCAAGACTGCATCACTATACCCTGACGGTATAGATTCCATACTCGCATCTATCCACATCCAAGCAGCCCTATCACCGAACAAGAAACACAAAATCGAGAGCCTTATACGGGAGTACGCCTCATGTTTTTCCCCGTCATCGAAAGTGCGAAGAACATCTATCACAAAACACCGCATCATAATCGATCAATCTGTTAGACCTATTTGCCAGCACCCGTACCGAGTGTCACCAAAAGAGAGAGAAGTCATCAGAGGCCAAGTTGAAGAAATGCTCAGGGACGACGTAATTCAACCGTCGGCCAGCCCATGGGCCTTATCTGTAGTACTGATAAAGAAAAAGGAGCAGACCTTGCGCTTCTGCGTTGGCTACCGAAAATTGAACGTCGTCACAAAGCTGGATGTCTATCCCCTTCCAAGGATCGATGACACCCTTGACAGACTACCAGACGCGAAATGCTCTTCCTCTCTAGACCTCAAGAGCGGATACTGGCCGATAGAGGTGGACGAACGAGATCGCGAGAAAACTGCTTTTGTCAACCCAGATGGGTTATACGAGTTCAAGGTACTCCCATTTGGTCTGTGTTCCGCACCGCCACATTTCAGCCGATGATAGATACTGTGCTGTCCGGGTAAGAATGGCAGTCCTGCCTTGTGTATCTCGATGACGTCGTGATCTTTTAAGCCACCTTCGATCAGCATGTGGAACGACTACGGACTGTGCTCGAAGCGATTAGTTCAGCAGGGCTGACAATAAAACCCCAAAAGTGCCATTTTGGGTTTCATGAACTGCTATTCCTCGGTAATCTGGTTAGCTCTGAAGGCATTCGACCTGACCCCGAAAAGACAGCAGCTGTAGAAAAGTTTCCTAGACCGACTGATAAAAGGACTGTGAGACAATTCTTAGGACTTTGTGCCTATTACTGAAGATTTATCAAAGATTTTTTGAAGATTGCGGAACCACTAACCCGAAAGACGAAAGGAGACACGCCCTGCACCTGGACAAGCGAGCAAGAAGACGCGTTCAATGAGCTACGACAGCGACTCCTAAACCTCCCCGTGCTGGCACATTTCCCCGAAGAAGCCGAAACAGAGGTTCACACGCACGCAAGCAATTTGTGAGTAGGCGTCGTCCTTGTGCAGCTGCAATACGGAGAGGAAAGACTGGTCGCATATGCTACTCACACTCTTTCGAGAGCTGAAATAAATTATTCGGCGACGGAAAAAGAATGTCTGGTGGTAATATGGGCCACACAGAAATTCCGATCGTACTTATATGGTAGACCATTTCGAGCAGTGAGCGACCATCACTCGCTGTGCTGGCTCGCAGGCCTAAAGGACCCTTCTGGGCAACTTGCTAGATGGAGCCTCAGGTTGCAAGATCATGACATAACAGTCGTATATAAGTCGGGTCACAAGCACAGCGATGCCGGTTGCCTGTCACGCGAACCAAAGGAATCTGCACCTGTGGAAGATGGAGACGACTTTCCGTTTCTTGGGGCTGTCAGCACCGCAGACATGACTGAATATCAACGATCTGACGCGGAGTTGCTTAAACTGATCAAGCATCTGGAAGGGCAACCCATGCGTGTTCCTCGAGTTTTCATCTGGGGATTATCCTCGTACCTGATGAGAAACAACGTTTTATACAAGAGAAACTTCGAGCACAGCAGGGAGAAATTCCTAGTTGTCGTTCCTTCGGCTTTGCGACCCGAAACCCTGGAAGCCTGCCACGATGACCAAGCAGCAGGACACCTCGGAGTGAGTAGAACATTGGCCTGCATTTGCACCAAGTACTACTGGCCAGAGTTACTGGATGCTGTACAGCATTATGTAAGGACATGTAGAGATTGCAGACTGAGAACGCCTCCATTCAGAAGCTGCAGGATTTTTCCAACCAATTGAAACACCTAAATCTTCGTTTGAACAAGTAGGAATGAATCTACTTGGTCCATTTCCTACGTCATCAATGGGCAACCGATGGATAGTAGTGGCGACAGACTACTTAACCCGGTATGCCGAGACTGCCTCTCTCAGCAGGGGCATGGCTATAGAAGTCGCTGAATTTTTCGTCACCGACATTGTACTACGACATGGTGCCCCAAAGGTGGTTATCACGGATCGAGGAACTGCATTCACAGCCAATCTGATGCAGTCCATTATGAAACACACCCCCGAATGCAGAGATGTTACTTGACTCGTACTTGACTCGTTCTTGACTCAAGACAGTCTTGCCGGTCACCATAAATCATTCTCGAACTTGCGGGTGACTTGAAGGCGACTTGACCTGGTCGAAGTCACGCCAAGCTTCAAGTCAGCTGCGGGGCTAGTTTGAAGACAACTTCATGCGTTATTCCAACATGGCCACCTCTGGAATGGACGTCGCGCGAAGAGTGGCGGCTTTTGAGTTTGCTTGCCTCGCCATAAGCGTAGCATCTTATGAGGCGCGCTGCCTGCCGAAGATTCTTGGACCCACTTTACGTGACCGAGGAAATCCGATGGAGTTGTACGACGAGGAACAATTGCACGCTCGATACAGATTCACAAATAACGCCGTGCGGCAGCTGCTGGGTATGTTGCCGCTCCGTGAAAATGGGGACACCCGAGGACAGCCTGTGCCTGCAGTGTTACAGGCTCTCGGGCTTTACGGCGCTGGCACATTCCAAACATTCACCGGGAATCTCATCCGCATTACGTAGTAGACAGTTAGCCGTGCAGTAGGAAAAGTTACGCTACTCATCGCAAAGCACCTGTACGCAATGCTGGTGCGCTTTCCGCAGCCGGCAGCACTTTCTATAGTTATGCGGGGCATTTATGAAGCGGCTGAGTTCCCTGGTGCTACAGGCTTTGTCGACTACACACACGTGCGTATTAATAGCATCAGTGGGGACGACGCCGAACTGTTCCGTAACCGCAACGGCCATTTCTGATTTTCCTAAACACGACGACAATTTCCGCCTCTTTTGATACAAAATTGACTCGGCGCTGTGTCTGTGTGCCTCGTCAATCCTTTCATCCCGTCTAGAGCGCTGTTCCTCGCTCAGAAAGGCATTGCTTGTAGCACAACGCTACTTAAAGCTCCACACACATATAAAAGAGGTGCCCCTATCACGGGCTTTTCTATCCGCTTTACTATCATGCAGTGATACACTGCTGCACCCTGCGAGACAGAATTCTGCGTGCATGTCCCGATTCCAGCATTTTTTTCTTGTTTACCAAACTCAACAAAAGGATACGGATGATGCTGATGCTGATGACCTCTGATGGATGGCGCTTACCCACAAAGAGAGATGGGCCAAGAACCGGGCGGTATATAGGATACTTAAATGAAGCTAAAATGAAAATGAAGCCAATCTGAAAAAGTAGCTTAAAATTTTACTGCAAAAAAATGTTTGCTGAGCAAGCGGTCAAACCATCTTTTGTTTTTGAAAGACATAACTACGAATTATAAACTAAAGATCTGAAAGGTAGGGGTTCACTCGCACGGTAATCCTTTAGTTGCTTTGATGTAATCAAACACAGCGGAGCAGACATCCCTGTGGCAGTAACCAAATGAAGTTCCGCCAAGTGATAAAACTATTGGTAGATTTACTTGTATTCCTAGCTTTTGTAATGGGGCTACTGAAAATCTTTTTCTCTGATAAGAATAACGATGACAGAATAAAAATAAATGTTCAATTGTTTCAATTTCGTTGCACCAAACGCATAGCGGTGACGCCTTGAGCCCAGCTTTGTAATAATTTAGTTGGTAATATAAGGTAATAATTTAGTTGTGGAACTGCACAGCGCAATCTGGTATAAGTGACCTCTAACTGGCGAGATGCACACCACTGTTTATTCCAGCATTAGCTCGAATGCTAAAAATCTTTGAATTTAACCAAATTACCTTTTCCCCATTGCAGGCAAGCATTTCGGAACCTTAGCGCTGTTGCGTAAGCCGTATCTGGCAAAACTGGGATGGTGGGCCCACCCAGGGATACTGCTGCTAAAGAGTCCGCCATTTCGTTCAAATATAATCCGCGGTGGCCTGGTACCCATAGCAAATGCAGTTTTTTTTTTACGTTTTTCGGTACTAAATGCTGAAACGTATTCATCAGCTCTGAATTTACTGCCGCAGAAAGTGAATTACAAACTGATAACAAATCTGTAATGATAACTGCTAATGATTCGCTTGAGGGCAATTTGCGTAGGGCAAGAACAATGGCCAATAATTCTGGAATGAATACCGGGGTATAATCTGGGAGTCGAATCGAAAAGGACCAGTCCAAAGATGGAGAAAAGATGCCAACTCCAGCCTTTTCTTTTGACACAGATGCA
The DNA here is from genome assembly GCA_013436015.1 of Rhipicephalus annulatus. Classification (NCBI taxonomy): domain Eukaryota; kingdom Metazoa; phylum Arthropoda; class Arachnida; order Ixodida; family Ixodidae; genus Rhipicephalus; species Rhipicephalus annulatus. The sequence goes on from WOVY01001347.1 coordinate 141,189, forward strand.
TCAGTCGCTATGATATTCCTTATCTCTAGGTGAGCTGGATAATCTGCTAACTGGTCATTTAAATACCTATATGCCAATTGTTTCGCTTTATGAGGAAATATATCACATTTGTTCTCAGAACTTTTTTTCATAATAACTGCGACTCTCCCACTAAAGGCAAGCACACAGGCGAACAGAAAGGCGAATACCGTGAAAATCGCGTCACCTTGTAAGCCAGGTCAGCACTAATACATGCCATGGCGTTCAATTGAAAAAAAAAAACAAAGAATCAACGCGATGCTTGTTTCGCCTCCAAACAAGCAACCGTGGAGAAACGCGCCCCATTTGAGTGGCCACTAAAACCAGCGGGCAAGGAACGCTTTACAGAAGCAACACTGCGCATCGCTGTGGCAGCAGGCACCACGTGCCACTTGTTAGCCGTAAAATGGCAAGAATATGGTTGTGGCCCATCGTTTTTATAGTGATTTTAAAACGTATGGTCTTTTCTTGCTGCAATGCATGCCTTACGCGAACAACTTCTTTATTACCCTCGTTAGCAGGTGAGCAACGTGTTTCTGCTTTGAAGCTCGTTCTCGACTTGGCCAAGCAAGACAGCCTGAGCATCTATGAAACGCGAAGGCTGACTTGGGCATTTGGAAGTGCGCTGCTTGCTTCACGCCGACTTGCTCAAATTAAGTTGAAGTCGTGAGCCAAGTAACATCTCTGCATTCGGGGGTTCCTCACACATGTCATAGAAAAACAACGGCTTACCACCCGCAAACAAATAGGCTAACCAAGCGACTCAACAGAACTCAGACCGATATGTTGTCCATTTACGTATACTTGGAGCACCGTACGTGGGACACGATACTGCCGTACGCCATTTTCGCTTACAATACTGCTGTGCAGGAGACCACTAAAGTGACGCCATTCCAGCAAGTCTATGGTCGAATAGTTACCACACCATTAGATACAATGCTGCCTGTAGGTGATAATACAGAGCGCAAGCTTGACATCAGCGAATTCATTCAGCGAGCCGAAGAAGCACGGCAGTTGGCGCTACATCACATAAAACAACAACAACGCGTGGATGCAAACCGTTACAACCTTCGTCGGAGAGAAGTCGACTACGCACCAGGCGACCTAGTTTGGATTTGGACTCCTGTGTGGACGCCTGGCCTTTCCGAAGAGCTCATGCGCCGCTATTTCGGCCCTTATCGAGTCCTTCGTCGCGTCAGCTCTTTGAACTACGAGGTGTCACCGGAAGGACAAGTGAGCTCATCAAGATGCCGTAGAAGCACAGAAATCGTGCATGTAGTCAGAATGAAGTCATACTATGACAGGCAATGAACATCGAACTATACACACCCGATCATGAGGAATACATATTTCTCCAATGGAAACCACGCATACAGACCATCTCAGCAACACTGCTTTTACGCATCGGGACGATCCGTTTTTGGAGGAGGGATAATGACGCAAGGCAAACGCAGTATTCAAACTACGCGCGCTAGTTCGTGCGCCCCCCAAGAGACTAGCGGCTTGATGATGAAACAAAAAAAGGCCGTGACGGCGCGCACCTCCTCAGCACGGGATTTTGATGAAAAAGAAGTGGGCCACCGCTCGAGGGCTTCTCGGAGATTAATCCCCGTTTTGCTGATCGCCTGTTAGCAATGCCGCTACATTTTCCTTTACTTTTCGTGCACAAATTAGCCCCAATAAACAGTTATTTGTACACCATTTGGATTATACGTAGCAATATTTTCCCATGTGCAATCAAAAACACTAAAAACTGAGTGAGATCACACTTTCATTGCGCACGAGAATCGCGGGAGATGCGAAGAAAAATGTGGGTAGCGGGACCGAATGGGTGGCAAAGCAGGATGAAGAACAATTTACAACTCATATTTTTCTTATGTGAACCATTCTAGAAGATTTGTCCTAATTATGTCACCTGAATCACTGTTTTCGCATATCTTTTGAATGAACAGAATGAACAGATTTTATTTCTAGAGAGATGCAGAAAAACTAAGCGAAGCTACAGGCCATTCGGCCTGACGTAGCTACGCTACGCGAAAAAAGTTCAGCAAACAGAGCTACATTGAATAATAATTATCACAATATAAGGAGCAGCATAATCGAATACATTTGATATGGTCGCCAAAATGGCTTGGATGCTTGGCGTGGAATGAACCCAATAGCCAATTCTTCCATTATATAATCGTGTCACTGTGAGCCAGTTCAAAAACACTAGTATCATTCGCATTTTAACACGTAAATACGCTATATAATATTTTACAAGTTACCTACAATGCGCATACCCTCATGTATGCTCAGTGGCAGTGTGCTTTTGTGCAATACAGACAAAATATGTATATTTTGTTGCGCGTCCTACTGCATTCTTTTTAATAAACTAATAGAATGAGCACCATGGTAGATATACAGAAATACACACGTAGCTGTGTGGATGTATACTTAAGCATGGGATTTGACATTCACTTAGATTGGTCGATGCATGCAGCTAATGGAACATTATCAACTTGGAGCAGCACCTTTTTATTTGCGTGCGCGAGCGAGCTAACAGGGTGAAGTAAGGTTCATATCTACGGCACGAAAAGTGTAATGATTCTGCCACAGCGCTTTTTTTATGGCGTTTATTGCTCAGCGTACCTTTTCTTGCATTTCTCGCTGCACTGGAGACCGATGCCACTGAATATGCTTACCACGCACTCAATTTATACTTACACATAAGAAAGCAGTTAGTTATGCCGGGTGCATACTGTATGTTGCACTCAGTGTGAAATTTCAGTGATTGTTCCTTGTGTATTTTTTTCGGTTTCCGCGATTGCATTTTCGATACAGAAAGAACAGCCTCGCCTCACTTCCCTCGAAAGCACCAGTCATCTCAGCAGCTGAAGATGATTGTGTAAGCAGCAGCGACGAGCTGTGGTTTTGCAGTTAGAAGTATAACAACACTGATTTTATAAGAATAAACTTCAATTACTACTACCTTGTAGAATGTTCTCATTTAATAATGTCGAAATTTATATTGCGAGATATAATAGGTTTTATGTGACTCCAGAAACTCGCTTATTCTTTTTATGCTTTTTTATTGTATACACCTTTTCACCGCAGCACCCTCAAATCGCTGAGGTGCTGGGGTCGAGAGTGTGTTCTCAGTGTTATCATCGTTCTCGGGCCGGGCCTGTGCACCTCAAAATCAACGCTTAGTAGTACGTTTGGATGTGGCATGCGAGTTCAGTGCGTCGTTGCGATAAACAGCAATTGCAATGACAAGATATGGTGCGTACTCTAAGAAATCGTCCGGCCATCATTGTGTCGTGCACGGTTGCACCAAGAATCAGCGGAAAAGAAATATTTTAGGTGCGATTCGGTGCCCGCAACGCAGCACTCCACGCGACACTGCAGGTGTGACATGTTCTCCCTGTATCGCTTTTCGTCGTCACCTAAATTGCGGAGGCAGTGAGTGGCGTCGGTAAATCGAAAAACTTGAGTGTGTCGCCGTCGTCACGTCTGTGTACACGGCACTTCGTTGGCGAAAAAAAAAACCGACGAAAACAACGTTTCCATGCTGCCTCTGGGATGCGAAAGAAAGATACGCAAATCGCTCATCATTTACCTAGTAACCTACGAGAACGTTGCGTGTTTTCTCTTCAAAGTCTCAATTATCATTTTCTTCAGGTTTTTGTGGGGCGGTGGCACTTAATTAGGCAAGATTATGTTCCCAAATGAAAGGTACAGGTGCACTTGACGTGCTGCTCGTGATTTCGATGACAAGCTAGGTTTCTTTTTGCAAAAATGGCGAATGATGACGCCCTTTCGGACTCGGCTGGGACAAGTGCGCAAGCAAGTAAAGGCACAGTAAGTGTTTATTATCCAGTCACGGTCAGCGCAAGCTCTGAAGAATGCACTTAAAGTGAGGCTGGCAAGCACTCGTGCGCGTGGATGTAAAAGCGGCAGGGCTGAACCAATGCGTTTTTTTTGCGCTGTGGGGCATGTAGTGTTCACTTTTGGGAAGCGCTGCAACATAGCGGAAACTCCGATAAAATATTGCGAGCCGCTTCTCACAACAATAATCAGTCCATCGGGAAGTCGCGCAAACCTTCATGAACCTTGTTCTACTAATTTCTTCAGCACCCCGAAGGCTGTCTAGCTCCAGCGTTGGCGCAATGCGCCTTTCATTATGTAATTATGCATTCGAAAGTGCTCTTTTAACAACTTCATGGTTTTAACGATGGAAACTACGAGATAGTGTAGTGCGCAACATTATTCTAAGCTTTGTGACCAACTGGGCCGCTAAACAGAATGACCAGCGTGCACCAGTTTTCTGTATCACTCGGTCATCGAATGATAAAATCTTCTACGCAGCCTCAAATTTCTTACCCCTGAAGGTTCCCAAAGTTGCGCAGTCCCCCAAGAATGATGTCATTTTGTTAAAACCGCATTGCCCAATTTCATTTTCGGCTAAAGGATTCTCCAAATATCCCTGTCCTGTACTGTGAATATTTTCTAACATCACAGACAGACGTACAGGGAACATGAACACAGGCAGTGTTTATGTAGCATAAGCAGTATTAATCGATGCATACATTGCACCAGAATCATAATGAATGCCTGCTAAGAGAGATTAGGTTGCCCAACAGTACTGAGGGCCCCTGAAGTCTCTTTTTGATAGTATTCATGCTTGAACTTACCTTTTTACATTTATTTATTTATTTATTTATTTACATTACCCTCAGGGCCCATAAAGGCGTTACAGAGGGGGTGCGTAATATAACCAAAATGCGACAATAACAGAACTAAATATTACAACCAAATAATTAGAATACATGTTAAAACAATATTCAGTTATTAGAGTCTTGAGATATGATCGGTTAGTGCAGTCTTGAAGGATGACACGTCCTCGATGGAGGCGATGGAGTGTGTTCCATCGCCTCCATTGCCTACTCGTGTACTTCTATGTCTTCATGTATTGTTACCAATCAATATTGTTCAATACATTATGCGTATCACGTTTTAGTGATGTTGTGCAGTGTGACTGGTTTGATCTGCTGAGATTTCCTTGATGCACTACTCCCAAGTTGTCACTGTGATTACAGGTATAGCATAGGCTGCAAAACATTTACTGTTTTGGTGCACTGGGTTTTGGCTGCGTATACTAACTTATTTGAATTCTCCTTTGCTGTCCAGCCTCTCTCCGACACTGAGAATGATCAGAACATATCTAATCCATGTGAGCCTTCTGTGGTAAGTGGACGTGTCGGACTTCTAGTGCCCCATGCTGTAAAACGATAGCTGTAGGCATAGGTCAGGTAACTTGTTCATGAGCCAACTCGCTGTGCCTCAGATTGGGCTGTTAGTCTGAGTGAGTTCGGTTAACAAAATGTTCATTGAATCAGAGTTCGAGTGGCTTGAAGAAAACTTTCGTGAATATGAGCCTGAGTGAGCCTCAAGATATTTTTTGCGTGACTCTGAGTGCCCTCTCTTCTTTTTCTTTCCCAGGCCTATGGCTGCAAACTGACATTCAGTGCTTACTTACATTCCCAGTCTGCCTTTATCAGAAAGGCTTACGAATGCATGTATCAATATTTCCTGAAGTATCATTGATCGTACAAGCTGATATTTACCACAAGCAACTAAATGGTTAATGATGTGGTCCCATCATTTCGGGCTGTTGGTTAACACTCAAAACCGCACAGGGGCACTTCAAGCTTGCAAGTAATGGCATTGCTTCAGTAGACAGAGTTATCACTGTTGTATTTTTTTCAGTCCACATCTGATAATGACACCCATGAGGCACCTCTGCACATGCTCGAGGATGCTACTAGGACGGTAAGTATACGTTTAGCACCGCATCGGGTTTGGATTGAGATGCCAGCACCTTGCCTAAATGCGAGACTTGTTGGTTGTTTAACACGCTTGTTAAAAGAAAAATAAAAGCTACCTAAGTCATACATCATGTGAGGAATAGTCTACTGAAATGTGCAGAAAGAACCGGATTAAGGGAAACAGACCGAATTCAGCTTACCACTTTTTATTGAAGTTAAATATTTACCCATTCACCTAGTGAAATATTTAATCAACCACTTTGCATAACAATGACATGCTCTGTTTGTGCATGACGATTATGTTGTTAGAATGGTCATGGTTACGGGAAGTTGTGCACTGAACACTCTTTGAAACTGTGCTCTACAACCACTGTTGCTTTTGCCACGCAGTCTGTGCCCGACAGTGACACAGAGGATGCATTGGATCGCATGCATGAGGGCACCATGGTGGAGGTAAGGGCAATGCTGCGACAGGGGTTTAGGTTGGTTTAAGATGGCGATATAAAAACATGAAGCCTGTTCTGCAACCATCTGGTATTAAAAAAGTGAAGGGGTTGGGGCACGGACTTGGTGTGCCACCCTTTGGCTACACCAATAAACTGCGGTAACACTGCCACCGTGAAAGAGGGCCAGGGTATGTATGGCACAACATCACCCAGCCATGTTACTAAAGAGAGCTCTTTGAAACCAACTCTGCACAGAACGCGGCCCCAATTCGACAAAGTGTAGCAATCACTGAGCATTGAACTACACATCATCATCAGCCAGAATACGCTCACTGCAGGAAAAAGGCCTCTCCCATGTGAACTATTCGCTGTCCTTGAAATGCAGAGGGTCGCCTCTGTTACACATGTGAACACTAGTCTTGATAATACATAGTCAAAAAGGTAATTGTATGCGGACCGGCTCACGAGTCACATCACTCAAATTCGAATCAAGCCCAGAATCTGGGTGAGTAATATTTTGGCAAGTCTGAGAACGCGTTAGTCTGGTCAAGAAATTTCCGAAGAGTACGTTTGAGAGGCTCAAGGTAACTTTTTCTTTAATCTAGGCCCAAGTGAGCCGTCAATACAAGGTATATTTTTACACGCCCGAAGCCCGTATACATATATACCCTTACCTCATTCTTATCTCACATTCTTCTTGCGAGTTTTGTGCCTTCAGTGAGTTTGATGAACCAGGTAGGTCAGTATTCAGAAATATATCAAGTAGTTATCTTCTACCCCTTGTTACCATTGTTGTACTCTTATAACACATGTAGAGCAGGCACGTAGCCAGGGGGATAGCACTAGGGCACATCCCCCCCTACGAAGTTGTTATGGATGTGGCATAGAAAGCGAAAAATATCCTGCCCCCCCCCCAAATACTGGCTACGTGCCTGATGGAAAGTGTTCTCTAATTTCAAATTTCGAAGAAATATGACAAGAGGACTAAGGTTCATTTATTATTACAAGGCTGAACATGCTCCAGGTTTTTCTTTATTTCACCTATGGCTGCAAAACAATTCACGCTTACTTCTTCTTTGCATGCATTATCATTGCCTAGAATTTTATTGATCGTACTGGCTGATATCTACCCCAAGCAACTATGGTCCCAAGCAACTATGGGATGTGGTCCTACCCCAAGCAACTATGGATGTGGTCCTATCATGTCTGGCTGCTGGTTTATACTAATAGCTGTACAGAGGCAGTTCAAGCTTGCAAGCAATGACATTGCTTAAGCCTGCAAGTAATGGACATTGCTTCAGTACACATAGTTGTCCCTGTTGTATTTTATTTCAGTCCACGTTTGATAATGACATCGATGGGGCGCCTCTGCACATGCTCGAGGATGCTACTAGGACAGTAAGTATGCATTTAGCATATCAGTCGAGTTTGGAGTGAGGTGCCAACACCTTGCCCAAATGCGCGACTTGCTGGTTGTTCAACACGCTTGTGAACAAAAAAAGAAAAGCTGCCTCTGTCATACATTATGTGAGGACAAGTGTTCACTTAATGCGCAGGAAGAACAGCATTAAGGGAGATGTACAGGATGCAGCTTGCCACTTTTTATTGAAGTCCACTATTTACCCATTTACCTTTCATAGCAATGGCTTGTTCTGTGCAGGGTGATTAGTATGATAGAATGATCGTACTACTGCATGTGAAGTTTTGTATTGAACGCACTTTACGAGTGTGCTCTACAACCACTGTTCTTTTTTACACGCAGTCTATATCCGACACTGACATCGAGGAAGCAATGGACCACCTGCATGAGGCTGCCATGGTAGAGGTAAGTGCAGAATTAGCACTTTGACACGGCTTTAGGTTTAGAATGGTGATATGAAAACATGGAACCTGTTGTGTATTGATTCGGTATTAAAATATAGAAGGGGTGGTAGCACAGGCCTCGTGTGCCACCCGCTGGCTACACCAATGAATTGGGGTGACACTGCCACTATGAAGGGTTATGGCATGACATCGCCCAGTCGTGTTCGTAAAGTGACCACTCCAGAAACCAAATCTTCACACAATACGACCACAATTCAGACAAAATGTAGCAATCACTGATCATTGAACTACTTACTGCTCCTGAAGTACACAGGCCTGCCTCTGTTATACATATGAACTCTAGTCCTTAAAGAATCGCGAAAACACGAAGAAATTTATGCTTGACAGACGGTATTTTTCATTTTTTGGTATAATTATGTAGAGAAGGCTGTCTTTAAACAGACCTGTTTCTAGAATTATTGGTTTCATACTTGACTTATCTCAGCAAACAGGACTGTTCAGCTTAACGCATTTTCTGGTCCCATCAGGTTATCTTTAATGAGATTCCCCTGTATAATTGAGCGCAGATACTCACACAACATGTCTACAGGAACCATGCGAGGTAATGTGAGACACTGAAGAACAAGTCGTAATTACAACCATGCAAGATGATATGTACTGTTCTCACAATGAGATGCAGAAATGACATGAATCAGTAGTGTGGTTATAAATATTTCTGTGAGGAAGGTGAGTCCACATTGGGTGAAATGCAGGCTAAAAAAACAGTAGTAACGAGTGACTTCAGTGCTAAAATGTGACAAAAACAAGTGAATGAACTGGCTGCAGGAGATTACCACACTCATTATGAATGGCAGTGAAGAGCATTAGGCGGAACTTTCAAAAGAAGTGGCTGATGCATTAGGAAGAAGCCAGCACGCACGCAGAAAACACGAAATAGTCACTGAAAAGTACTCGTGGCAGAACAGAATAGAATATATATTATGCACTGACCACAGCATGGTGCGAAATGTAGAAAGTATTGGGTGAAATTAAGTAGTGTACGCAGCATGGTAAAGTGCAAAATAAGACTAAAGCAAAACATAAGGCAATATCTCGCTTATACAAAACAAGCTGATTTTACACACAAAGCACAGAACTTCAAACACCAGCTTCGTGGCAAGTTTAAGTCGGCACAAAAGACAGTGCTCGAGATATTGTAGTAGAAAATTGTAATCAGTGTAAGTATTTGACGAACCACGTAGAAATACATCACGCATATTCTCACAAGAGACTAGACAACTTATCGCATATTGCCAAGGTATGGGGATATTCATCATAGACTTTAAAAAAGCATTTCATCAGGTAATAGAAGCTTCAAGTTTTTAGGGCGTATTGGCATCGTTAGACATAACAAGCTGTTAAGTGGACTTAACAGGCTGCTGACGATGATGATACTCTCAAATCTACAAAGTATCGGTGCTATTGGCGTGTTCTTTGCTAGCCATCTCACCCAGTTTGAAACCATATTCTTCTGCTGTGCAGCCCATGACCATGACTGAGACTGAGGAGGAAGTGTCCGCTGTCGTACTCGATGAAACCACAGTGAAGTATGCAAATACTATTGTAATTTGGGGTCTTGTGACAGCCATCACTTGGCATTCACTTTACCCTAATGATGCCCCTTTACAAATAGATGCATTGTGTAGATTACAAAATTCGCAGATATTGGTTTTCCATACTGTGTAAATTCTTTGGTATACTGGAACTGTTGGCATCAACATGTCATGTTGCATGCAGGGTATATAGGCGGTCATTTGTTTCAACTTTTTTAAATTTGAGCTTTTAGGTATGTACGAATTTCATGTCAGTCTTTGTAGTGCACGGGCTCAAATAGCTATCATTTTCTGCCCCAAGTTCCAATTGAAATTCATAAATTTCAAAATGTTGTTAAGCTTCTACTGCTAGACAGTGCCATTCAAGATATCCCTCGGTCTATAAAAGAAAAGCATTGAAGTGAACACACAAATTGTACTATGAAACACTTGTGAACATGGGGTATGCTGGAGGCAGCGTTGACAAATAGTTTGGCTTCTTCTTGTTGTGGCCTCGTAGATAATTCTACTTGTCTTAAAGTTGGCTCCAACAACACACTGTGCCACAAATGTTTCATCGCTTCGATCGTGATTTAAACCCAATCTTCAACCTTTTTCAAAGAAATGATACTGCTTAATGAATCTTTCAGCATTATTAATAAAAGAAATGTAGGGCAAGCTCCCCTCTAGTGGTGCGAAGGCAGAGGCCGAGCCATGGAACTAATGACAATCCCCTCTCAGTTTCCTTCCTCACCCTAACAAGTCGTTCCTTCCCTCACTTCCCTTCCTACCCCATTGTATTTATGGTCTGCTAGTCACTTGCATTCAGATTGTGTCTATGAAGGTTTGAATCTCCCCTTGCAAAGAATTTTTTTCTCAACAATATCTTCATCTATGCTTATTTCTCTTTCTCCGTCTTTCTCTTTTACAATATTAGTCCTCTTGCTCATCAATGTCTCTAGCAGGGGATGCAATAAATGCAATAATCTCGTGCTGGAGGAATTGGCGCTTGCTTTAGGAGCAATTGCGATGATGACAAAGAGAGCACATGTTAGTTCAGGGTGTGTTTCGGGTAACATCACACAAACTGCAGCCAACTGAAACAGCTTCACTGCGAAACATGTGTAAATTGTTTACATGTAATAATTCGAAACTTCAGGCGGCCAATTGTATTCTGTTAGTTATGAGCTGTTTGTAAACAGCAGTTGCTATGCTTACTCTCTGTCATGTGACTGTAGATATGAAATTTCCCTTAAGGCAAAAGAATCTTAGTAAAAAGTATATACAACTGAACTTCAAAGAAGTCGAAGGTTAAAAATCTTCACATCAAAAACATTCTCTTTAATGTGCATTTAAGATGAAAGGCAGGGCATTAGCCTGTTTCTTTGCTCTTTCTCTCTCTGTGGTACTGCTTGTTCAGAAGCAGTGCTCATCAATATCTCCTGTTTCTGTAAACAGGTTACAGAAAGAAACCAGCGGACACAGTGGAAAAATATGATGGCAGAAGACCATATCTATGCAAGGACTGTTCCAGCCTCTAAAAAGTGCTAAATCTTCGCACAAACCCTCACAGAAGCTGACTTCCTTTTTTACACTGGCGTAAAAGCAGATAAGGAATTCGCAAAGGCCATCACAGTTGAAAGAACCAAGAGGTTCAACATTTGTGTTGAGGATCAACTACTGATGACCCTAATGACACTGCGCTTAGGGATTCTCTATGGGCATGGCTCCAAAATGTTTGAAAAACCAGTTGCCTCTGTGCATAGCATAGTGAAGCATACGTTGTTTGCACTCTGCAAAGTAATGAAAAAAGTGGACCTCTGGCTACCAAGAGAGACCATAAGAAACAGCATGCCACCTTCTTTCATTAACAGCGATTATGAAGGGACGACATGCATCATTGACTGCACAGAGGTTTTTCTGCATAGACCAAGGAAGCTGATGCCTCGAGCGCAGACGTATAGCAATTTTAAGGCGCGCAACAATGTGAAAATCTTGGTGGTCATTGCGCCAAATGGCTACATAATGTATGTGTCCGATGTGTACGGAGGACGAGCGCCTGACAAATTTATAACTTCCGACAGTGGCATTGAAGAGCTCCTTGGTCCTGGTGATGAGATTATGGGTGACAGAGGATACAGCCTAAGCCTAAACCTTGAGCTGCAAGGAGTCCAGCTGAATATGCCGAGCTTTACAAAAAGTAAGAAATGTACTGCTAACGCTTGATTATTGTTCTGGTTGAAAACATGCCAGCTAACGATCCATTTTCCCCACAGGGAGGCATCAGCTCTCTGAAGGAGGCTTCACCAGAACAACGAGGATCGCTTCATTGCGTATACACGTAGAACGAGAATATAATTGAATCAAGGCCTACAGGATACTCAAACAAGCATTACCCATCAAATAGAAGAAGAGAATTGGCAAAATGGTGCTTGTTTGTGCTGGACTAGGCAATTTGAAGCGTGCACTGATTGCAAAATAATTGACTGATTGATAATTGGGGTGTAAAGTTCCAAAACCACCATATGAATATGAGAGATGTCGTAGTGGAAGGCTCCGGAAACTTCGACCACCTGGGGTTCTTTAACGTGCACCCAAATGTGAGCACGCGGGCCTACAGTATTTTCGCCTCCATCGAAAATGCAGCTGCCAGAGCCGGGTTTCAATCCCGCGACCTTTGGATCAGCAGCGGAGTACCTTAGTCACCAGACCACCGTGGCAGGCCTGATTGCAAACTAAAAACGTGCTCATGAGTGGAGCAGCAATCATGACTGTACATAACTTCAAAGGCCACTAAAGAGATCCCAACGTTTCTTATCTCCCCTCAAGTACGCGTGAAGCTTCAGAACGCTGAGACGTTATCGGTGTACCTTAATGAACAGTGTCTGAAGATCTTGCCATCGGAATGCGGATGAATTGATTTTAGTCGAAAGCCAATGAGACCTTTCATACGCTTTATGTATCGATGGCCAATTCATACCACATGTCAGGACACACAGATTTCAGGGTGCATTCATTGTTGAAGATCTCTGCTGGGGCCTACATGTGGTCTACTTGAAGAAGAGGCTGACAGACATTGGGAACTTATTTCATGTATCTTGGAGGAAAAACCTGGGGGCCTCAATACATGCAATGACGCAATTGTAGAAGACACTTTTTCTCTGCTATTTGCAACATAGCTTGTCTGTGCTAACCAACACCTGCAGAATCAGCATTCGCACACTCGAAAGCGTCCAGGCTTTGGCTGTGCGAGTTTGTCTAGGGCTACCGTGATGTTCGTAAACGGCTGAGACGTATGCGTTTGCAAATGACTGCCTGGTAAAGATGCATATCATAATGGAAGCACTCAGAACACACGTGAGACATATTACCTGCGCCACTGCCCATCATCTATCCTCGCTGCCAGAAGGCCGACGTTACGCCTCATTTTGCCAGACAGCCTTGTATATAGTACACGCATACCTACGAGATATACAACTCCATCCATAATAGCGACTCTACTATGGCGTAAGGCTTTCCCATAGGTTCAACTCATGGTTCTAGGCATACGGTCCAAAACCAAGCTCTCGTCTTCAGCACTAAAGCAGCTTTCTCTTCTTTTGTTGTACGAGTACAGTGAGCATAACAATGTATATACTGACTCTTCAACTAGAGTAGAAATGTCTGCAGGGTCAGTGATATTTTCTGCAAGGACGACAAAGATTCGGTTATCCCACCAGACGACATCGCCAGCTGCGCAACTTGCTGGTCTACATAGTGCAGGTAAAGTCATTAAACACCAAGAAGCCGAAAATGAAGCGTTTTCACGTACTCCGAGGAGCAATACAGTGTTTAGTATTCACCTTATGCCGGGGACCTCATGAACAACTAGTGTTGGAAATTAGCTGCTCCACCACCTCTTCGCCGAAGGACACGAAATCACGTTTCAGTGGCTTTCAATTCGCTGTGGCATATCGGACAACAAACATGCTGATGCAGCTGCTCGATTAGCACACGAAGATGGTGTAGAACAACCTATTTCATTCTCAAGCACTAATGCTGCAATAAAAATCAGAAAATTGAGCTCCTGTTTAATCAAATTGTTCAGCGAAGAATTTTTTTGAAAAAGGCATAGTCGAGAAATTTACTTCCAAGCTGCAAATCAAGAAGTCCGAGATCTGATTTCAATAATGAAACGCTAGCTGAGCAAAAATAGTTTGACATAATGAAACGTGCTGATCTATTCTAAATGGACTCATTAATGGTTTTCCATGTTTTTATACCGGGGTCCCAAGCAGAAGACGCATACTCGATTTTTGGTTTAATGAGTTAAGCAGACTGACAATGAGCGCAAAATATGCATCAATTTTTTACATAAATAGTAAAAAATTGATGCATATTTGTCCTGGGTGTAGTGACTGAAGCATGGAGACATGCGACCACTTGCAAGTAGCCTGGGGCAACAAACATTTAGAATCTGTAACTGGTAAGTAGACCGCATGACCACTGGACTTATGGAAAAGTTCAAGTTCCTAGGGCGGATTGGCATTGCTGGACATAACAAGCTGTTAAGTAGACTTCACAGGCTGCTGACGATGATGATACTCTCAAATCTACAAAGTATCTGTGCTATTGACGTGTTCTTTGGTAGTCATCGCACCCAGTATGAAACCCTATTCTTCTGCTGTGCAGCCCATGACCATCTCTGAGACTGAGGAGGAAGTGTCCACTGTCGTGCTCGACGAAACCACAGTAAGTATGCAAATAGTATGGCCTTCTGGGGCCATGTGACAGCCATTACTGGGCATTCACATTACCTTAATGATGTCCCTTTACAACATGATGCATTGTGTAGATTACAAAATTTATAGATATTGGGTTTTCATACAGGGTGGATTGTTTGGTATACTGGAAATGTTGGTATACTGGCAGTGAACCTATTGAACAGTAAAAATTGTGTCTATTTGTCCTCGGTGTAGTGACTGAGGGCATGTAGACATGGAACCACTTGCAAGTAGCCTGGGGCAACAAACATTTGGAATCTGTAACAAGTAAGTAGGCAGCACGGCCACTGGACTTATGAAAAAAAAAAGAGTAATAGTTTGCTGAATTCCTCAATGTAAACAAGCAGGAAGCTTTGTGGCAGCCAGTAGAGTCCATCAGATGAGCAGTTACAAATTTGTTTTCAGGCATGCTTCCAGAAAATGAGTGCTGCAATTGGTTGTAGAATTACCTTGCCCGAGATTGTGATATGCAAATTTTTCAACAATCATGGCAGTTTCAGGACAGGATGCACCGTTACACAGGAGCTATGAATAACACTATCTCATGTTTTACAATGAATACAATCGCACTATTAGAAGGATGTGTGCATTGTATACAAAATGATACACAATATACTCATGCATGAGATGCACTATGTATGCCTGGAATGGTTATGTGCAATATACAAGCGCACGATGATGACTCATGGAAAAAAATAACCTGTATTTCACACTAATTGCAAAGAAAAATGGTTTGGCCTGCTGGCAAAAAAGCAGACATATGAAGACAATATGCCTGGCATGTGCAGCTACACTCATGCTCGGGCAGAACAGCTGAACCAAAACAAAAATGCAAGGCTATGATAACTACAGTTCACTGTAAAATAATGCCAGTCACTACGCTCGGCACACAAAAAAAACTCTTCAAATTTTCATGGGACATTTGAAGGCTTATTAGCTAAAAGGCACACCAAAGTGCGTGAAAATTAGTGTGCTCAATAGCGAGAAAGAACAAAAGAAAATAATACTGACCAAGTCAAATACTTTTGTAAGAGTTATTAACCTGTACAACTTTTTATAAACAAGGCTCTCAAATCAGTTGCCTTATTTTTTTACAATTCATAAATTTATACCATAACCAAGCTTGGTTCACTTTACTCACTGGGAACCCCAAATAAAAGAAATCGGACTGTTGAGGCTGACAATTTGACAAGAGCTCATGACATTCTGTTTCGAAGCTTGCATGTGAAAAAAAAAGATGGTTCTTAAGGCGAACCCTGTTTTACCATGATATGTTAACACAGATCCAATGCCCTGTGTCAATCAGCTATGTGTTGACATTCAGTTTACATTGCAGTGTTACACAAAAACATTGTGGCAATCAGAAATGTAAGTACTTACAAAGTTCAGCCAACTACAGTCAATGCTTTCAAATATACAATTAAAACAAATGCAACGCAGTGATGGTACTTCAGCCCAGTGAGCTGACATAAGCACAAAAGCAAACATTTTGCAAACTTTCACCTATCCATCTAATATAAAATGTACATTACAGTTTGCAAATGTTGAGATACTCGGTGAAAATAGGTAGTGATATAATTTGCATACTGCCTCTCTGCTTCTGGAAGCAGCTCTGTAAAATAAAATGTGGTGACCCTAAAAAAGGCAAAGTTATTGCTGCTACAACACTGTGCTCCGAGAATGTACTTAGCTTTAGAGGTTGAACAACAAATCACATTTCTCATGGTAATAAGCCAGGCTAGAAAGTTATGGGAACACCAAATTTCTGTTAACAGAACTTCAAAACTGTGAGCATGGAAACTGAAGTAGTGAACAGGTCTACCATAAATAAAATCTGCTGCACCGCCCCACAGGCCAGGTAAAAAAGCAGGTTTAGCTGGCTTTCCACGTGATCTCCCTATTTCATCTTTGACACGAATGTACGTGTAACACTTTCGGCCTGCCTGGAACGTTGAACAGCCCTTGGTAACCGGAATCGCAATGTAATGCGTGTATTTCTTCTCTCTTCCAATGATACAAGGATATCTCGCAGCCGACGCTCTGCCACAGAGTTATGGTCAACAGCAGTCCGGGGAAACAAGAAATTAATCTATTCAATTATTGAGAGCTCAACGTTACGTTTTGTTCCTTTATTCCATGCAGCAGCAACATCTGTGCACGCTCTGCCGGTGAGGCCGCATGAGACAGCACTTTCTCTTTTCCATAAGACAGCGCCGACATTGCTGCATACTCTGGCGTGTCCGGCTACGCATGTGCAGCAAGCGCACAGGACCTCACCAGAAGGCCTCGCGGAAATCCGCGCGCGATGGGGCCTGCTATTCACTGCTTGCGATGGTGTCACCGCCCCTTTACTAGAAAAACATCGTCGTTCACTTTGTGTGCCAGCAACTGGCCCACCGTGCCAGATTGCACGCAGTTTCATGGCTCTAATGCCTTGTACTTGCACACCTGGCGAAGTTCGCACGCTTTTGTCTCTACGAGGTAATAGGCACTGTTCAGTTGTCCTATTTGTGGCCACTTGTGCATGTCTTCGTCCCAGTCTTCGATATCGTCGGTGGGGGGGGGGGGCGTAGGTCAAGGTATCTGTGAACAAGTAGGATAGTCATATATTTACTGCTGTAACTTTCCGTCGGGAGCGAGCACAGAGCAAGTGCTCGCTCGCGTTCGCCATCAAATAAAAGCGGTTAACAGGGTAAAGAAAACAAATGACACTCGGCATACCAGTTACTGACACCGGATGTTGTGATGAATCTGGTACCGACGACGACGCGCTGCAGTCTGCAGACGCGGAGCCCATTCTTGCGTTACTAGCGCGAATGCGCGCTGTTGAATAGTTCGGAGGGCGGCGAATCAGTCAGCGGCATCAACAACTTCACACAAAATAGTCTAAAAGAACAAAATACCGGTGAACACAGGCTGTTGCAGGGATCTCACACTAATGGATAAAGCGTCAGCTCACGTACGCGCAGCCCATGATGGCTATTACGCACAATTTGCACGTTAGACGGCACGCCTTTCAATATCGTGGCCCACTGTCGTGAAAACTCAAGAAGGTGTATAGGTGTCATTCAACGCCATACCTCTCAGTCATTTGCCTGACTAGCGCATATGTTTTTGAAAGTTGTGAGGATTTGTTGTATTGAAAACAACTAGTATAGAGCGATAAAAACTTGGTCACGTGAGATATTTCAAAATTCTGCAGAATGCCGTCAGAGTCCTGTCTGTCTGACTCGCAGTTTTGCTATAATAAAGGCAGATGTGAACATATAGGCTTAATTGGTTTTTGCTTCGGCGTTATGTTCGGTTGAACCTCACGCTACAGGTTACTGCTTGCACTACTGTGGTGTGGTGCGTGCGTGTGTGTATGTGTGTGTGTGTGTGTGTGTGTGTGTGTGTGTGTGTGTGTGTGTGTGTGTGTGTGTGTGTGTGTGTGGTTGTATGTATGTTTGTGTAAGTGCCTGCCGTGTCCTACTTAATCGTTTTTGGCCCAGTATACCAACACATATATACACTGGTGTTATGCAGCTTATTCAAGACCACGACACCTTATTTTATCAGCTGCATTCATGCAGGTATAATTGCAGTGGGTGACACCAGTATCTTCCTTCTTTCCTATCAGTCGCAGAGAAGGTATATATATGCTTCTCCCTGAGAACAGTTTCGGGTTGGGCCAGATTCTGATGCATATTTGATAGAATAAAGTGCTATGAACGGCTCTCCTCAACACACAAGACTAAGCATGCCTCCTGTGTCTCTCCTGTTAATGTCCCGGTAATTTATTTATTTATTTATTTATTTATTTATTTATTTATTCTGTCAACCCTCGCTTGAGGGTCATAACAGGGAGGGAGTACAATAGTACGTGCAAACAGAAACCAAATCAACTGGCACTCAAATAGCAATGCACACAAGAAACCAAAAATGGCAGTAGTTCAATTCAACCATGACCAAAATAAGCATCGATTTCTCTTTCAAAAGATTGCACATCGGTACTATTAACAACACGATGGGGTAAAAAATTCCATTGTCCTATAGCATCTGGAAAAAATGACCACCGAAAGATGTCAGTGCGAGCGTTGAAAGGTTTAATGGGGGCATCATGATTCAATCTAGCGCTACATTTTCCGGTAAGGCGTATGTACTCGTGTTTAGATATTTTAATATCCCTTGCATTATACGATATAACGTTTTAAGATTTTGTTTTCGTCTTTGAATTCCCAGTGGTTATAAATTGCATGAATTGAGCATGTAAGTTACTGAATCCCACCTTCTATATCTAGAGCACACAAACCGCCCTGCACGCCTCTGAATACGTTATAAGTTGGTAACTATGTATTTTTGGTGAAGGCTCCAAACCACGGAAGCGTACTTCAGTCCTAGGTCTAATATATGTTTGGTATGCAAGCAGCTTAACGGTATTTCGGTGTTTCATGCAACTTCGCTCAAAGATAACAAAGTTATTTGAATGACTCAGGACAAACTGATTCAATATGACGGTGCCAAGTTAAGTTGTTTGTAATTGTCACGCCGAAGTATTTCAAATATTTTGTTTCACACATGGTGTTGCTCCCAATGCTGTATTGAAATTTGAAAAAATTTTTTTATAGTAATGTGTACAAAAGTTGTTTTTGTGGTTATTTTGCACATCCCACTCGCGACGCCACAATTCCAAATCTTCAAGGTACTTGTTCAACTCAAGCTATTATCAGTACAGCTTACAGGCATATAAACCAAACAATCATCAGCATAAAGTTTCATCTTAATAGAAGCTTTACAATAGTACTTATATTGTTGATGTACAAGGAAGACAACAGCAGACCAAGAACGGACCCTGAGGCACACCTGGAAACACATCTAGCGTAGTTGAAAAACAACCATCAATCCTCACCGCTTGCTTGCGGTTACTCAAGTACGCACCAATCCACTTTATAATTTCATCACTGAATCTCATTTTTCTCAGTTTAAAAAGTAGCTTAGTGTGGTTGACAACGTCAAAAGCTTAGCAAAATCAATGCAAATTACATCAACCTGTTTGCGTTCGTCTATAGCCAAACTGAAATCATGAATCGTTTGAATCAACTCTTTCACTGTGGACTTGCCGCTTCTAAATCTGTGCTGACAGTCATTAAGTAACTGATTGACCTCCAAGTGAACCATGATATGCTTCGCTACAATATGCTCTATAACCTAGCAGCAAACCGCCCCGCCGAGGCGGTCTAGTAGCTGAGGTAATCGGCTGCTGACCCGCAGGTCACGGGATCAAATCCCGGCTGCGGCGGCTGCATTTCCGATGGAGGCGGAAGTGTTGTAGGCCTGTATAATCAGATTTGGCTGCACGTTAAAGAACCCCCAGGTGGTCGAAATTTCCGGCGCCCTCCACTACGACGTCTCTCATAATCATATGGTGGTTTTGGGACGTTAAATCCCACATACAGTTAAAAAACGTTGCAGCTGACCAACGTAAGTGACACAGGACGATAGTTGCTAATAATCAATCGGTTTTCGACTTCAAACGAAGGTATGAGAATTGCACAGAGCCAATCCTGTGGAAGAGAGTGAGTTTCTAAAGATTTTTGAAGATAATAATAAGAAAGAACAATACCCAGCCTGCGTATCTCTTCAGAAAGGCAGTTGATATTTCGTCCGTGCCGCTAGTCTGTTTTGCATGTAGATTTAGTAACCGATAAAGTACACCTTTTTGATCAAATAACAAGGGTTCCATAGGACATGCGCATGAAGAATGCACGTTGCTATCACCGCGCACATCTCACGGCATCGTGAACACCGACTGGAAAAACCTGATGAACTCGTCTGCTGTCTCAATCTTTTGCGTCACTGTTCTCGATCCGGCAGTGATCTGTTCAATTTTTTTTTCCTGCCGCTCATATAAAGCCAGAATATATGAGGCGCACTTTTGATTGATTGATTGATATTTGGGGTTTAACGTCCCAAAACCACTATATGAATATGAGAGACGCCGTAGTGGAGGGCTCCGGAAATTTAGACCACCTGGGGTTCTTTAACCTGCACCCAAATCTGCGCACACGGGCCTACAACATTTCCGCCTCCATCGGAAATGCAGCCACCGCAGGCGGGATTCGAACCCGCGCCCTGCGGGTCAGAAGCCGAGTACCTTAGCCACAAGACCACCGCGGCGGGGCTGAGGCGCCCTCTTAATGAATTCAGCGAGGGTATGTTGAAAAAACTAACTTTTTGATTCGGACAAGGCTTCTTTTAAGGATTTACGAGCTTCAGATAGTTTGGTAGTGTTCCTGCCTTTTTTCCGTGGCCTTTTAATTTTTCTGCTCATGTAAATTATATTCCAAGTTATCCATGAGCTGCGTTGTTTTACCTTTTTAAAACGAGAGGGGATCAATCTATGTACACAGGTGTCCACGAATGCCTTAAATGGATTCCATATGGTCTCAACGGATTGATATTTGGGGCGGACTGAAATTTGTCGAAGGCAACTTCTAAAATTCTAAAATAGAAGTGTTATCTGCTTCCACAAAATTTTTAATTTTTACACGGGATACAGACTTTGAGCATGCAGTTTTTTTGTGGTAATATTGGTATAACAACTAGGCAGTGGTCAGATATGCCCTCTTCCACTGACACCGCGTAGTCTTCCAACTGGCTCGATAAGAACACAAGGTTGAGCATTGACTTGGTTTCAGTAGTTATTCTAGTGGCTTCCGTCACGATTTGCGTAAGGTTGTGCGAAAACAATATCACTAATAACTTATCTCCACTTCGAGATTCGATATTACCAGGCTTCAAGGTTTCATAGTTAATATAGGGAAGGTTAAAACCACCAGCCATTATTAACCGTGTGCTATCGTTTATATTGTTACAGAGAAAATATTTTGGTCATCTAAAAATTCCGGCCATGTAGCGGGGAGTCTTTAAATGGCTCCGATTAGGTATACCAGGTTTCCGTAAGTTATCATACACCATACGGACTCCTGTAAGGTGTAATCAATTCGTGCTGCACGAATTGAAGATTTCATGACAATCGTAATACCGCCCCCTCGGCAATCTCGATTCCATCTGAACATAGTGTATCATACCGGAACAATGCAGTCGTTTGGTAGGGGCTGCTGAGCCACAGTTTATGTTATGATCACCCCGTGAGCACAGCGTTATAATATGAGATACTTTTAATCAGTCACATTGTTTGCAATGCTACGAGCATTTAACAGTATGACAGTTATCTATGATGATGATGGGGTTACACCTGGAGGACAGTGGGGGGCGTTAGATTCATTTGATGCCTCTAATGGGTTATGTCGATCACCCTTTCCCCGTTTGTTCTGCAAAGTGAAACGTTTTTGAATTTTATTGTGCCAGCCATAAAGCCTGGCGTCTATATTGAGTTTATCGTGAACCAGCGTTTTTCCCCCTAGCCCTAACTGCTGCCACACTACCCCCTAGTTTCTTCTGTACTTACGGTTTCTTGGGCATAATCGTTACTCACACTAATCGAACCGCCTTTCAGTTCGCCACACTTCATCATTACGCGTTACTTCTCTTTGAAACAATCATTATGACCGGCCTGACTTTTCCCAATCGTTCTCGGCCACTTCGATGAATTCTCTCTATTGTTGAGGCCTGCACTTTGAGTATAGTGTGAAACACGTTTTCCACAACAGACGCTATAAAGTCCGCCTCAGTTTCAGATTTTTGCTCAAGAATGCCGAAAACTACGAGGTTATTTTTTCGACTTCGGTTTTCATATTCAATTGGTTTGTCTGCCGGCCGCTGCACGACAGACTCTAAGTATTTAATCTGTACATTCATTCCTTCAATTAGTGCAAAACCTTGTGCAAGTTTGTCGGTTTTAGCACTTAGAGCTGCCATATCTTCCTCAATTGTTTTAGTTGCGTCGCTGGTTTCCTTTTGATTTCTTAGGATTTTCTCCAGTATTTCCTTAGTATCTGGTCCCGGGTTTTCCGCTACGTCACCCGACATCAACAGGCACGAAATTATAGACCAACAATCAACCGCAATAGCACAGGACGTTCGAGGGCACGGCAGAACCAACAGAAATCGATTATGACTACCTTATGTAGCAGTGCCATAGCGGGAACTAACCTGCAAAACAAGCAGCAGCGGTTTGAACATGCTGTCGCCGGCAGATTTGCCGTGCCCTCTGAAGAAGTCCATGACAGTCCGCTTCTTGAGTGCCATTTTTGTCGATGACGTCACCCCTCTCGATATTTGCGCTTCACTTGATCAAGTATGTTTATCCTTATAACTGCCATCGTTTCAAGGGGTTTTTAGTGTTACACCCCACTCGCATGTGTGTAGCTTCATCCAACACCATTAGTTTAGGGGTGTTCTTATACACCTAATAAAATAGGGTGTAACGTTTCTTTACACCCCACATTTTCAGGGTGTTTCTAAACACCTTTTTGTTTAGGGTGTTCTTAGACACCGTGAAAGGGTGTTGCCCATAAGACGAAAAAATAGACCTTTATGGGTGTAAACAGTTTTGCAGTGTGCCGCCTTTCTGGCTGACTTCCTTATCACATAGATGTCAGCTTCCGTTCCACTGCCAGGTTAAAACCCTCTCGACTCTTGTTCCACCATTCCAACCCTTTTGACAAAGTCGCAAGCAGATTCAAACGACAGCTCCCTCTTTTTTAGTAGACCCGTCGGAATGGCAGGATTTCGCAGTCCAGCGACAAGCCGGTCGAGTGCCTTGTAAAAAAATGTGCCATACTTTCATTTAGCAGCCATGTGCTTTAGTACAACTGCAAAGGTCGCTACTGTCTCACCGCTCGCTTGGTACCACCTGTTGAATCTGCATCGTTCAGCGATTATTCGGCTTGCAGGCTCGTAATGGTCAACCAGTACCTTGATCAGGCCTACGAGACTTCTCTAATAAAGGTCGCCGGTAGAAGCAAATCCTTGAGCGTCCTGTACACGTTCCTGCCAATGGCCGTTAAGAAGGCCGACTTCTTAAGCTTTTCCTTTTGTACGCTGGCTACTTGGCCGTAGTGCTCCAATCGTTCCACGTAAAAGCAACGCCTTCCTCACCGTATTTCAGGAATGCGTTGAATATTCCCACGTCTTCGCCATGCCATGCCAGCGCTCTGCCCTGCCTCAGTCTTTCACGGGATCCGCCCCTCAGCAACGCAGATTCGTTTCAAGATCCTCGTCGCCAGTTGTAGCTTGGGAACGAGAAGGCAGCTGCGACACGTTTCGTGGCGAACAGTTTAATGAGCACCCAGCTTCTTACTTAGCAATTTATTTACATATGTTGCGGTGCATCACCATTGAGGTCACCGTGCTTTCAGTTTTTATAAGATACAACAATCCCGAAATTTTTAAAGCACTCCAGTAGGTACCATTCACCCTATTCCATTACCACATCTCTCATTTTTGCT
Organism: Rhipicephalus annulatus; assembly: GCA_013436015.1. Classification (NCBI taxonomy): domain Eukaryota; kingdom Metazoa; phylum Arthropoda; class Arachnida; order Ixodida; family Ixodidae; genus Rhipicephalus; species Rhipicephalus annulatus. The sequence goes on from WOVY01001347.1 coordinate 165,013, forward strand.
AGGGTCGTTTATAAGACTGGGTATGTTAGGTAACGTTGCGCATACAATCGGGCGAACACAGGAAGGAAAAAAGCATGAACAGAGAGAGCACAAACTATCAACTGTATTGCTTTGGTTGCTGTAAATATAAGCATATTGATCGCACGTTCCAAAAAAAAACTCTGAAAGAAGGTTGAGAGAAAGGAGGAGAAAACACACGCCAAGAATATAAAAAATTGTGCGCAGAAAACTGCTTTCTACGCTATACAATACGACACACGTGTCACACATTTGTCTCCCAATTCTTTAATTTATAAAGCTTCTCAAAGCTCACGCTCTACCCTCTCCTTGCTCCTGCCTAGAATTCCTACATTTTTAAAATCTGACTCACAACCCATACATGTGCTACACAATTCGTACTTGGGCAACAAACTCATACTTTTGCCACTAGGCGTAAATCCTAGTGACAAAAGAATAAAGAGCCGAGCTGCGGCTATGTGCAAGAATCCTGAGCTGATCAGACTTGCTAGCTCAATAATTTGCTGTAGAACCGAAGCACTTTCGGTTTCCTTCTGTGCAAAGACGCATAAAGACAATGTGTCGTTCCGAACGATCTTGAGTGAAAAAGCATTGTGGCAATCCCTAACCAGCCGTTTTCTGCAGAAACATTTGAGTGCTCTACACGTTGAAGACCCCTTTGCCACAAAAACTCAGGGGGCATTGTAAACTTCTTTAAGGCCAGTGGTCATGCAGGCTATGCTTTTTCTGTGGATGTAGAAGATTTAATCTAATCAGTGCCTCTTGAAAAACTGTTCTTGGCGGTCAGAGAGTGCATTGAACAAAATGGCAAGATAAGCTTTCGTAACACCGCGGGAGTGATGGTTGACAGTTTTATGTCCTTATTAGAATTTATTTGCAAGCCACGTTTTTTTTCTTTAATGGTGATTTTTTCATTCAGTGGCAGGGCATATGTATAGGTCCATGTGTTGCTCCAGACCTTTGTAATATTTTTTTAGCTGTCGTGGACCACTCCTTGAATTGCGAACTGTCTGATCTAGGTGTATGAAGGGCTTTCGATACATAGACAATTTGTTAATCGCCATCTCCAAGCAAACGGACGTGCTCCACGCAGATTCAGTGAATAGGAGTTTTAGACAATGTGGCAAAGGTATGGTGTTCTCGCACGATACCCCGACTAACAGGTTACTGCAGTTTTAGGTATTGACCTGAATTTTTTACGCCTCACAATTGCTGGCGATGTGCTCGAAAAGTGCAGAAAGAGCTCTTGTCTTTTGAGTCTGCACATTCAAAAACAATTAGGACAGCAATTGCAAGCTCGTGTCTAGATTTCTCGCAGCCCCGCCACGGTGCTTTAGTGGCTAAGGTACTCGGCTGCTGACCCGCAGGTCGCGGGATCAAATCCCGGATGCGGCGACTGCATTTCCGGTGGAGGCGGAAATGTTGTAGGCCCGTTTGCTCAGATGTGGGTGCACGTTAAAGAACCCCAAGTGGTATAAATTTCCGGAGCCCTTCACTACGGCGTATCTCATAATCATATTGTATTTTTGGGACGTTAAACCCCACATATCAATCAATGAATTTCACCCTCGCCAAGTCATGCCCACATGCCAAGCATGATAGCTTCTCTAGAAAAATCAATAGGCTGCTTTCAGCCGCAATCATCGCGAATGTGGCTGAAAAACTTCTCAAAAAGATAAAAACATCTTGGCAGCAATACAGAGCGACTGCGTCAAAAGAATGTCACAGTCGTGCCATACATACACCAAGTTGCGCACAACATGAAAAAAGATGCAGACCGGCATGGTGTTCATGTGGTTTTTCCTCCACCAAAAAAGCTAGCCGGCCTTTGCCTAAGGGTTGGCGGGAACAGAGAACGGCAAAGCCGGTGTGAAAGAAAGCATGATTGATTGATATGTGGGGTTTAACGTCCCGAAACCACCATATGATTATGAGAGACGCCGTAGTGGAGGGCTCCAGAAATTTCGACCACCTGGGGTTCTTTAACGTGCACCCAAATCTAAGTACAAGGGCCTACAACATTTCCGCCTCCATAGGAAATGCAGCCACTGCAGCCAAGAAAGCATGCCGAAACGTTCTTGAAGTGTGCTACATGAGCGGTGTACCAAATCCCTCTCCCGTGTGGATGTTCGTAGGTGGGCCACATAGGGCACTGCATGAGTTATCGCCTGGGGGAACATGCTGCGTCAGTCAGAAAAAAAAATAAGGGACAAACTTGCCCGCGCCTTGTAGTACATGTATGGGTTGTGAGTCAGACTTCAAAAATGTAAAACAAATCTAGGGAGGAGCAAGGAGAGGGTATGGCGTGAGCTTTTAGAAGCTTTTTATATTAAGGAATTGGGGGACAAATGTGGAAGTGACACGTCTGTTGCACTATATAGCGCAGGAAGCAGTTTTCTGGGCCACTTTTTTTGTTGATGTGAGGCATCCCTGCATTGTGTTTTCTCCTTCTTTCTTTCAACCTTCTTCAAAAATACTTCTAGGATGTTTGATAAATGTGCATATATTTACAGCGAGCAAAGGAATAAAGCCAATTCATTGTTTGCGGTCTTTTCGTTTACGCTTCTTTCCTTCATGTGTTCATCCGATGCTATGCGGAACCTTACGTACCCTAGACATGTACCAACTCGCCCAGCAAGAAGTTCTTGAATAAGACTGGGTGTCATAGCATGTACAGGCAAGCAAGCCAGACTCTTAGGTTGCAGCAGCTTATTCCGTGACTGCAGCTGAACAACTTCCATATTTTTTTATTCTTGGCGAAGTCACTGCTCAATAAAAGCGGCGCTTATCTTCGACGCCATGCAACTTGGATTTACCTTCCAGAAGAAGCCACTAGTGGTGACGGCCTGAACACCACAGTTGCCTTGTAGCTCGGTTCTTGTGATTAAAGACCACCTTGTGATCCCTCTCATCTTCCTTAGGTGCTTGTGTATCATCTGCGCGAGGCTATTAGGAGATTGTGTCCTTGTGGCATCATCGTCACCATCCTCTGTGCGAGGCCTCGCTCTTCTTCATGTGTGACGTCGCCGTCGCTGTGATCGGCCTCAGCAAGTTGAACACGTGCGGAATGGTTCAGTGGTGCTCCGGATGGCGCCAGAGGCCTATCGTTGTCCCTCATAGACGAGCTTCTGCCAATATTTGGCACAGGACTGCGGAAGGGTCATTTAGAACTCGTGTCATTGTGAAACCAGCCACTGAATGAAAAAAAAGTAGCTTTATATCGCTTTCCTAATTCAGTTATCTCATTGTACTTATCGCGCTAAGTGCGGTAATGATTTTGCCTTTTCAAATCACTGGATGGCCTATTAGGCGTCTGGAGGCCAATGCAAACATATATTTGAGCATATTGTAATAGATGTGCCTCTAACACGCTCACTCTTTGCGCCATTCACACATTCGGACACTTGACGTGACTAAGCGTTTGGCAAGCAACCTTATGTATGTTAAAGAGAGTTTTTCCGCAACATGACCTTCATAGTTGTTTTTCGACTCAGTTTGGAGCATTACTGTGGCGCGTTAAACGCATAGCAAACTAAACACTTGAGGCAGCTTAGACAAAGTTACAACACGCATTACAAACAAAATTCGTACAACACTGTGTCTGAACAATGTACTTCGTAAACTGTGGATGACAGTTTGGCTAAAACTGCAGTTGTTCATACAAGTCTGTTGGCTGCACAGTCATTTGTAAAAGGTAGGATCACAAAAACACCCTTGATTCTGCATGCTTTTATAAAGTGGAAGATTTCTATAAACTATTCACGTCCATTAACGAAAGCATGCCAACTAGCGTATCATTCCGGTCGTACAAGATAACGCGTAGTGTGAGAATATTCCAGTTTTTGAAAGCACTTTCCACCACATTCGTAACAAATACCACGTAAAAGAGAAAACAAAATTTTGGGTGTTTTGGTGGTGGCACACTTTTTTCTCACACAGGTAACCTGGGTTCAATTGTCACTCAGCCCAAAAGTTTTCCTCATTTTTTGTTTCATTGGCATTCGTCTTGATTTTAATCTCACGGAAAATTTTTCACTCACATTCACCGGCACTGATACCCGCATTCTTGTGAAACGCGTTTTTAGGCCGTTACTATCAAAACATAGCTAGGTCGAACACTAGCTTTGCTCATAGCTGTAGCCTTGCGCCACTAGTGTAAACAGGCGCTTTCAAGGCGAAAGCCGTCAAAGTCTCCGGCCGACGCTAACCTGTTTGTGCCCTGTTGTAAGGCCAGGTGCGCCGACGGATGCCAGTCACGCCTGGTGTCATACTCCAAAGCACTCGCACTTTTCTTTTGTAGCGACGCTGTGCCCAGCGTGTCTGATCATGCGAGGGGGGCGACGCGTGTATCGCCTTATATTCTGACCAACCTCATCTCAATGAGCAGACGTGTTCGCGCAACACACTTTGGAATTTACCAAGCGTCGTTCAATTTTTAGTAAATGTAAATATTTTACTATCTAGTTTAAACACTAAGTATATAGAAAGGGCGAAATTCTGTATTATCACGTAACTATTCACGTGACTACAGTACAAGTAACAACGCCAGCATCTTTCAAATTAGATGACGTGATTGCTCGCGTGATCAAACATCACGCATGTAACGCAACATCTGCCACGCGACCAAAATCTCGTAACCACTAGCTTCGTGGTGAAAATCGCGCACCATTACGTACCAGCTCGTAACAAGACATGATTCGTAATTGGATGTTTGTTATATATAGGTACAATAAGTATGTATATACAAGAAAAAATGGTAAAAGAAAATCTGTGGGTCTTTGCGTAACGTTGCATGATGTGTCGAACTTCTCTGGTCATAAGCTTGTGTAGACTGAGATGGTCCTCAGATTTTTTCGAGCATTGTCTGGCAACTTTTAAAATCCCGGTTGAACTGTTCAGCTACATTAACTATATTGTAAGTACACGTAATGATTTTTTAAAGATGCGAAGGAGCTCTTTGAATAGCGTGTGTAACGCTGTCCGTCCATGTCTACGTACCAACGCACCGCACCGCATTCCAACATTGCAGATGTTTGAACTAAGCCAAGTAGCTAAAGCCGCCCCAGCGTGTTAACGTCACTCTCTCTCTCACCCGCAGCAGCTGCCAGCTCCTCCCAACATTCCTATACGTTTTGTTGCTCCTCCACCCGCTCGCAGCAAGCTTCTCTCTCGCTTCACCCTCTCCACCGCTCGCAACGCTCTACTGCACGTCGAGTGGGAACACTCTTTTCAGCTCCTTCACCTGCGTTGTAACCTACATAAAACCCAACCCGTCTCCTGTGTCTTTGAGTTTCAAAGAAATGTTTACTCATGCAAAGGCCACACCAAGTTTTGCTTCAAACAGTTCTTCCAGCGCCCACGTCAGCACACGTTCCAGCTGGGTCCGCGCCTCTTATGTTTTTTTCCGTGCATGGACAACAAAGTGGAGTACAATGTTGAAAAAACAAACAGTGCGAAGATCGAGAGACCAGACGAAAAACACATACAAAGCGCTCATTCTTTCGCGCTGTTTTTTTTCAGCTATGTGGTATCAACACGCCCAAACAACTACTTTAGGAGTACAATGGCAAGCGGCCGTCGGCGTTAGTGGGACTTTTAGATGTCAAGCGCCGCCACTGGAGTAGACAAGCTGTCGAGTCGTCTCTCGCGCTAACAAAATTCTCGGCTGCGTTCGAAGCTTTTCTATGGTTCAGTTTTCGGCTATTCAAAGTATAATGAAACTTGTAAACGAAAACAGTGAAGCACTTCTGCCTCTGGGCACCCCGCCCATGTCAAAAGATTGTCTGGTTTGTGGCTAGTTGATCGAGGATCTCACACATCGTCAGGTAGGCCGACACCAGGGAGCACATGCCAGTGATTCGCCGAAGAAAGTTTCGTCACCGTTATGGTCGCTTTACTCTCCTCGCAAAGGTTTTGAGCAATACATGCGCTGCCAAGAGAGAAAGCAACTGCCAAAAAAAATGAACTATACCAGGTGCTTCCACCGTTGAAAGCTTAAAGCAATGAAATCATGGTGGCACGAAGAAGAAGAAACGAAATCGGCTGCACAAGCGGTGTGATTCCCGCAACCACGGCTGATGTTTTGAGCAGGCGCTGTTGTTATAGTCTTAAATCTAATGCCGGCTCTCAACTTGACCAAGCGTGACAGGTGTGAAAAATGTAGACAAATATATAGACGAGTTCAAGCCTGTCTGTGTATATGTTATCGAGTTGTTGTAGGCTTAGTATACCGCTTTAGGCTCTGTTTCTTTTTTTCCTTCTGGCCTCTTCTTTAGTAAGCAAAGCTGAGGCCGAATGGTTGTCGGGAGACGCTACAAGCGCCGAAGAGTGCAAACGCATTTCGCTTCAGAAAGTTTTTAGGACTCTACCGCTATTCTTTATCAAGGTTGGAACAGGCTTTTACCACATTTTATACTTTTTTTTCTCTGGAACCGCTGCGACGTGGAGCTAAGGTGTGTTTCAGACGCCTAACTGGGTGCAGTCACGGCTGCGCGACGACTTTCTTGAAGGCGTTATGGAAATGCAAGTTAAGGGAACTGGCATCTCGCCTACCAAGATTTCCAAAGAGGCAAGATGGCGCACCACTTCTCGGGGCAAGCACGCTAACCCTTACCCTGCAACAGCCTCTCAAGTGGCCGTTGGAGGCACGAACAATGTGCAAGGATGCCCGCGTGCCCACAAGCAGCAAATTTTGAGAACAGGCAAATTAGCCGCCCTTTGCTGTGATAACCAGAAAGTTGTTAAAGTCTACGGGGTGGCTTGAACGTTGCCTCTGCCCTTCACAAGGCAGCAAGTGTATCCCTCCAAGACGCCATGGAGGATATCATATGTCCAAACATGCAGCAGAACATCATCGTAGTTAGTACACATCGCCCTTCTAACGCTGAACGCTACCACCTACTCGCTAGCTTTAAGCTCGCTGAACACAAGTTCAAGGTACGACTTTACGAGACTGCGCCAAAGTATACAGTCAAGGAATTCATACGCGGAATTTCCCTCGATAAAGACGCCAAAGAAATTCACCTCAATATTGTCAACAAGAGGAAACCGGCGGCTTCGAGGGCCCAAAGGCTGAGCGATACCACGTCGGTCATTATATCCTTCGACGGTGGCCGGGTCTCGTGTGTATACCGATGGGGTGCTTCGCTGAGGTGCGTCTTGTACAAAAAGACGATCGACGTGTGCTACCGGTGTTGGCGTGTTGGACATCGCATGGACGTCTGCTCAAACCCCAAAAACTGTGTCTGTAGAGGTTGCGGACCTTCGAATCCAGACCCCAATCACAAATGCACGCCGACGTGTCGCCTCAGCGAGGAAGCGCAATCCAATGCGGACAAGGCCTGCAAGGCGCGATTCAAGACCCCTTATCTCGTCAAACAAGGACGCGGTGTCCGGTGAAGGGACGCAGCACCACGCCCCGCTTCGAAAGCTGGATCTGGAAATGGAAGATGGTGCGGACTGCTCGTCGTAGTTCAGCTGCTGGCCTTCCAGCTGCAGCAGCTGAACTACGACGAGCAGTCCGCACCATCTTCCATTTCCAGATCCAGCTTTCGAAGCGGGGCGTGGTGGATGCGCCCTCAATATCGCCAGCAGAGCCAGTCTCAGAGCCAAGACTTTTACAGGTCGCGGAGTTCGAACCAAGCCGGTCACCAGGACCCGGATCTAGCTGACAAAGTAACCTTCGCATATGCAATGCAGTCGACAGGCAGCTGAACACTGGAAGCACGTGGCGTCTCCTTCGTCACCTTTTAGGGAAAACGCAGAGCAATGAGTCTCACCATACCAACTTGCAGCTTCTTTTTCACAGAGAATGGGCGATCGCGACAAGTCAGCAGATTGTAACACACCGGCTAGACAAGTACTTGGCTCGATGAACCGAGGTTCGACCAAGAAGGATTTAAAAGATTGGTGGAGTAGAAATTATTGCCTAGGAGTGAAGCCGTGCCTCTGGCAAGATTGTGGCTGTGGCGGCCATCTTACTAGAGGCATGAAAAAGTATCACCGTTCAGTGATTAAGAACGGAGCGTTTGTCTCGCACGCCCAACGAGTGTAATGTGGAAACTTTTTTGGGTCACATAGCGCTCCAAGTGGGTCTTAGTGTTACTAGTTTTCCTTAGTAAGCCTCCAATCGGAGGCAAAGTATTCGTGAAATTCCGTCACCCATACTCGTTGTTCTGTTTTATCTTGTCGGGAACAACTGTCTCTTAATATAGAAATAACGTAGAATTAACACTAACATATAAAAGCCACGTGATCTTTAAGTGGGCACTATTCGAAACGAGCATGTTTCTGCCATCTTGGCAGTGGCAAAAGATGGCTTCACTTCGGCTGGCAAGGCAATGCGGGAGCTTTCATTCCAGCAAGTTTTTTAAATCCTCCTTGGGTTCGACTCGGCGATTGCTCTCGCGAGCCGTATGAGACGCTCGATGAAGATTTTTATGCGTCAGAGATCCACGCAATGCTCAGGCAGCTTAATGTCAATTAACACCTGGTGCCGACAATGTTACAAATAATACTCTACGAAATCTCGGCTACGTCTCCATCACCGCTATTACAACATACATAAAAACGCTGGCGAGAGGGTCGCATCCCAGAGACATGGAAATATTTTAAGGCAGTTCTTATACCGGATTCAAGAAAGCCATCTAGCCTCGATAACCTGAGGCAAATTTCACTCACATGGTGCATGGGCAAAGTAATAGAGCACGCGTTCTTTACTTGTATCAACAACCACGTAGAGGACACGGGAGCCTACTCTCCTATTATCGTAAGCTTTTGATCTCACTTCTTCACACAATACGTCATGTTGCAGCTCTACCACCACATCATCAAACCCAACTTTAGTGGCACCCGAGTGATCGTCAGCCTGAATCTAGAGAAAGCGTTCCACAATGTAGCACATGCAGCAATCCTGAGTTGAATTAACAAACTCAACCTGGGCAAGCGAAGCTACAACTGTATCAGAGACTTCCTGTCATGCCGCACAATCACCTTCACAATCGACAGCATGACATCCGACGAATATCCCTTAGCAAGCAAGTAGCGGCACGCACCAAGAGTCGCCAATATTCCAGTTTCTCTTTATAGTCGTGACGATGGGTCTTCCGGTCTGCATTGGTGAGATTGATGGTCCCCACCATGCCTTTTATGCAGACATCACCCTGTAGGTCGACAAGCGAAGTGACGAGAGGAAAGAATGCACCTCACAAGCAGCAGCATTTGTAATGGAACCATATCTCCGAGACGTCGGCTTTCGAATATCTCCACTCAAATCAGAGCTGCTAATCTACCCCCCGTGCCACCGGTGAAAGCTAATCAATGAACCACGCCAATGTGAAAATATACAGTTGTATACGCAAGACGACTCCTTCATTCCCCGAGTTCCAAAAATATGCATCTTCGGCATTGTTGTGACTCCGGGTCCTGCGGGTCTCAGTTTGGTAGCGGGGCCCCGTCGTTGAAACCATCGTCAATTAAGTCAGATGTGGCGCTCGTAAGAACGATGATTTTTTTACATGGTTAGTAACTGAGAATTCAAAAGGAGGTGATCAAGTGATCAAGTAGAAGAGGAGTCTCAAAAACTGAACAGGAGAACTGAAAATATACACAAGTATTCCGCTTATATAGCGCCACGTTGCCAACGTTGGGCGCATTGTCCACGGCTTCAGCCAGTAAGGTCCTCGATGGTCTTGGTGCTCCACCCACGAAGGCGGGGAAAGACACCGCACAAGGCACATGGAGAGAGCACAGTCTACACGATGCCTAAATATGGTCACAAACGCACTGCACCAACGTTTTGCCCACGTCACAAGGATTTTTCGTACGTCCTATAATCCTATAAGACCTTGTTTTCTAAGAACTCTTCCGACAGTAGGGTGAGGTTCGATAGACCAGCTTCCGGTACACGTGCCAAACTTGCCTGACTGCGTTCAGGTAGTGGCCTGACAGCTTATCGTCAAAACATGCCACTCCACGTAGCCGATCCTACGGAGAAAGAGGGAAGGAGGAGTGGTTGACGAATAATCCCACGTCGTCGAGGCACTGGGGCTTGCTCCTGCAAGGGCTTCAGAAGACTGTTTCTTTTTCCTTTCCTTCAATCGCGCATTGAATCCCTCTTCGTTTGCTAGAAATTGCGGCTTAACTGCGAATTTCTGGGGCGTCTTTCTCCTCGAACAAGCTTTGCTTCTTCTCGCAAGGTGCAGATACAACCGGTTTGGGTTTTAGCTTTCATTCCTAATTGAAAATACTACGCAGGTACTGGTTTATTCAGACCCACGGTGACCTCTAAAGTGGCCCAGTTGCCTCCTTGTTTCCTCGGAAAGCCTTGAATAGAGTCGAGTTCACAATGGCCTTCCTTTGCTCGTGCGTTTATTTGCGCGAAGTGGTTCTGGAACGCATTGTTCACGTTTCGCTGACAGGAAACCAACCCGTCTTAACGGTACATTCTTGCTTGGAATGCGTCAAAATATTTTTGTCCAGTTCACAAAGGCCGGAAGAATTCAATAGCGATGACGGTGAAAACAGTCTCTCGCGTGGTGGGGGAGAGGCGAAAATCTCGATGGGCGGAGGTTTGAAGCCACAGTACGGAGAGATCAGCGCTGACATCCGCTCTAGTCAAGAAGTAGGGTACACCACATGCTTCATTTTGGCTCCACAAAGAACACATGCGCACAGGAAAACACAACTCACCTAGTAAGCGCCAGACAATTCTGTGAAAACCGACCAGGCAATTTTCCCTTTTACAAATAATTAAAAAGGAGTACACCAGTTATTCTAAATTTTGCTCCCACGTTTGAATCAAACAGAAAAACAACACTGGAAGCATATCTAACCTGAAACCCTGGATAGCGGTGTCTTCAATGTGCTCAATGTGCACTTGTGCCTGTTTGTAAACCACGAGTTCAACGAACTCTAAAAGTAACAAAAAAATTAGTCAATGACCCTCGTCTAGGTTATGAAAAGAAATGTTGCAGAACTCTAGAGAAGGCTGCAAGCGACAGCGTAGTGACTCAGACCATCCGAATTGCTATAGGTATCCCCTGTTGAAACATATGTCAAACGTATGCTGTTGCAAAACGAGGCTTCCATGCAGCAGGTGGCCATTTTTAGAGGATAAGGGCAGTAGCACCGAGAGAGAACAATGTCCACCTCTAAAAAACGCACGTGGTAATCTAGTAAGCTAGTTTTCCGAGATGATTTCACTAAGCTTTTATACCACCCAAATACCACTTGCAAAACAACGAAACACTCAAAACGAAGAACTCTCGCATGAGTTCCGTTTACACACAAGCAAAACACAAACCTTCGTGCTGGTTCTCTGCGCACGCCATAATTCGAGCGCGAACGTAACCGCTCTTCCCGTTTCTAATAGGACGCACCATGACAGATCAAACTCTTTCACACTAGATTCGGCTACATATTATACCTTTCAAAAATGTCGCTAAAACCAAGTTTTTCAGTAACGCGTAACGCTCCGCTTAAACTGTCGCATGATACTCGAGCATTCCATCAAAGCCAATGTGACTGATTAAACAATGCGAAATAGTCTTGCTTCGTTATTCTTACCCTATCAAGCCAGTACCTCGGATAAAGAACAAACTGGGTTTTGTTGAGCGTGTTAGCTCTACTCTACTCCCATTTATAGAGCGCTGTAACATTTCACGACTTAACGTACGCCTTTTCACCATAAAAAAAGCTTCTAAGCGCGCGTTTGATTGCAAGCGTACAACATTCCGCATTTAGAACGAACCCTTTGAAACCAGTCATTCTTTTTTGCTCAAACCTTACTTACAAAATAAAAGATTGTTTCAAAGGTTCAAAACAGGACGAATACCCCAAAAAGTCCTTTCTAGAAACTCTGGGTCGCATTCTGCGAAAAGTTTGCAGCTGACCTTCGGGCTTTTAGTCTTCCACGTGGCGGTCGTGTTCTCTGCCGCTTTCGCGGTCACCAAAGGCCACAATTAGCGCGAGCTCTTAGCCCAACTTTGCTAACTCGCCTAATTCGTGATTTTCGCCGGCTTTCTTAGTAACACCGAAGATTCCTGAAAAGCGTGGGAAAGACTCGCCAATGTCCTTTGGTGTTTAGTTCCACCCTGTATATAGGACCAGCAGTACTTCCTTTAGAAACTTGTCGACATCGTTGTCGAAGCAAACCTGTTCTTTTAAACCGCGCCTTCTTTCATGGGCATGCGCGTCCTTTTTCGCTATTTTTTCTCCCCGATTTCGCCTGATCGTGCGCCTCAAAGTACGTTTGGTTGAATTGTCCGATGGCCAACACTTCCATTTTCGCTGCGGCGTGCCACCTGCCTCCAACTTTTGTGGTGCCGTCCGTCCCTGCTTCTTTCTTTTTTGGTGATGCTTACGTACAACGTTTCCTTGGTTGTTACAAACTTCCCTTGTTGCGTCATCAGCAGTATTACAGTTTAGGTGTGCCTGTGCACCAACCTTTTTTGTAGCTTTTGCCTTCCGATTTCTCCGCTCCGTTGTGCTGTCGAGCCAATTTATCTGCGCCACCCCACACAAAACCAGACGGTGGGCCCTCCTTAACCGCAGATCTGAACTCTTGAGGATTCGCGTCCTTCTCGATTTCCGGGTAGTTTTTAGCGTCTGGCCGATCGCTTACGTGCCGCCGCACGAGGCGCGCTCTAACGCCACACAAGGTCTGTTAATGCTGCTGGGGTTAGACTTTTTCTTGAAGCGATCTTCCACCGAACTTGTGCCTGTTTGTACACCTACGACAGCCTCGCAACTCACCATCAGGGGCATTCGCCATGCTATCTGTAGGAAATACTTTCAACAGTAGCTCGCCCTTTCTGGCAGTAGTGTCACGTTTCAGTAGCGCTACGTCTTCGCTACATTTAGGACTACCTTCGTCGTCCTCTCTTTTAACATCCAAAAGGTCATTATTCCTGCTGAGGCTCTAGCGTGATCTTCAGCTCATTCATCTCTTCAATGAGTTCATCAGGATGACTGGAACTAGCCTTGGTCTTACATTGAACACCTTTTGGACTTGCTACAGTTTACATACAAGCCACCGTCGCACTCTCTACATGCACTACCTTCGCCCCATCAGAGAGTCACGCACCTTCCCTATGCAGAATTTGACTTACAACGACTCTTGCTCTTTTCTCTCCACCGAAGAATCCCTTTGCATGTCGCACTCATAGAGACGAGCACTTTTGTCCAGCGCTACCTCGGAAACAGCGGCTTTCTCAGTGACTTGAAGTGAAGTTATCCATGCAGATTTCGCATTTTCCCCAGAGCGCCGTGAAATGCTAAACAAAACAATATGTTTATATGATAAAGGTAACTATCAAGAAATTAACAACGAACTCAGTAGCTTCTTCCCAGATTTTGAAGTCAACTTCCGTAGCCGATCCGTCAATGAAAATTGGATAGTTCTTAAACAAAAACTTATTGAACTAAAAAATGAGTTTATTCCGAAGACCACATTTCGTGCCACGCAGCAGAAGCCCTGGTATACTAAAACATTAAACCGACTAAGCAACAAGAAAAAACGCCTTTTCCGCCAGGCAAAATCCAAAGGAACGCCATGCGCATGGGATAAATACTACTCCAGCCGAAAATGACTATCTTATAGCAATTCGCAACGCCAAGCACGCAATTTTTAACACGAACCTACCCAACATGCTAAGTGATAACGTAAAAAAATTTTGGCAGACCGTCAATCCAAAACCATCTCGCACTATCTCCCTTACTAACGAATCCGGTAAAGTGACCACAAATGCCGAGTGTGCTCATATTTTTAACATTGCATTCTCGTCGGTGTTCACCAGAGAACCTAGTATGCCTTCCGTTCCCACAACCACCCTGATAGGTTCCAGCATGCCTGCGCTAGCATTTTCTGCGGACGGCATTTCTTCCCTAATAAAAAATATTAAACTTTCCTCGTCATGTGGCATTGACGAAATTAATTCTAAACTGTTAAAGAACATTACCGATACAATTGTACCGTACTTGCACCTCATATTCTCACAGTCACTCAGCACCGGCGACCTTCCGAATGACTGGAAAATCGGTAAGGTCGTTCCGGTCTACAAAGCAGGCGACAGCAACTCCCCACTCAATTATCGTCCCATTTCATTAACAAGCATACCTTGCAAAATCATGGAACATGTCATATATTCTCATGTTATCAACTTCCTAGATTCCAATAGTTTCTTTCACACCTGTCAGCATGGCTTCCGCAAGGGACTTTCCTGTGAAACGCAATTAGCACTCTTTCTTCACGACATACATACAAATCTTGACACCAACTTTCAGACTGACGCCATTTTCCTTGACTACGCAAAAGCATTTGATACAGTTCCACACAACAAACTAATACAGAAGTTATCCGGGCTAAATATTGACCCTAACGTGTTAAGATGGATTAAATCTTTTTAGCTAATCGTTCTCAACTCGTGCACGTAAATGATGAATCCTCTGAACCTCTCGAAGTAACGTCAGGAATACCGCAAGGGTGCGTCCTAGGCCCCTTGCTATTTCTAATCTACATTAATGACCTACCACTAACTGTGTCTTGCAAAATCCGCATGTTCGCCGACGATTGCGTGATCTACCATACAATAACTAACGCTTCCGATCAACTGACCCTACAACACGATCTGAACAACATTCAAGAATGGTGTGACAATTCGCTTCTCAAACTTAACCCCAACAAGTGTAAGGTTGTCTCATTCACTCGCCGCAAAAATCCTTTCCTATTCCCATACCAAATCACTAATGCCCCTCTAGAAATAGTAGAGTGTTTCAAATATCTAGGTGTCACACTGTCCGCCGATCTAACTTGGAATGCGCATGTCACAAACATTATCTCATCTTCAAACAAAATATTGGGATTCGTGAAACGTCATCTGCGTTGCGCACCTCACCACGTAAAACTTCTCGCATACACATCCCTCATCAGGCCAAAACTGAAATACGCCTCTGCAATATGGAATCCACCTCAAATTTACCTAATTAATGACCTTGAATCAATTCAAAATCACTCAGTCCGATTCATACATTCGTCATATTCTTATGACATCAGTGTTTCATCCTTAAAAGCCCAATCTGGATTGCAGCCACTTGCCCTTCGACGCCGCATAGCCACTCTTTCCCTGTTTCATAAGCTGTTTCATTCGCCCCTCAACCATCCTCCATACGTCATCCCTCCAACGTACATTTCGCACCGCACCAGCCACCCCCTCCAAGTCTCCCGTTACCGCACTAGGACTGCAACCCTCTCCGCATCCTTCTTTCCGCGTGCTGTGAAGGACTGAACGACCTCCCAAACCACGTCGTCACAATCACCTGCCCATCAACTTTCGCTAAAAATGTAACAACTCATCTCTGTCAGTGAAACTTTATGGCAATGTGTGACACCTATGTAGCAATATTTTATACTTTGAATGTAGCAAAAATTTTATATCCTGCATACCAACCCCTTATGTGGCAAATGTTTTTTATATCCTGTACATCCACCCCTTATGTAATACCCCCTTGTGGGGTCTTTAACGAAATAAAATATGATGATGATGAATTCCCACTGCACCGTACTCGCCATTTCATCGCACCTTTCAGGCTTCACGCATACCGAATGTATACACGGCCTAAAACGCTTCTGATGCTGTGCTCGAGTTTCACGTTGTACCCTTTCTATCTCTTCGTCTAATGCTCGAATTTAAGCCACGTGTATACGTATCTTTTCAGCTTCTCTCTCAGCTTCTTCTCTCTGGACTCCAGCCTATCTTCTCTGGTGAATTCCCTCAACATACACTGAGAGGTCCTCATCACTTGTCCCTGTCCCGACGATCCGCTAGATCATTTTTGACCTCAATATGGAGTCTGGCACATTGAGATTTAACTTCTTTCCGATCGGTAGCAACAGGGGTTTTCGCAGGGCTTTGAGATTTATGACTGCTTTCGGTACCGTTCTCTGTTCCACAATTGATTCCTGTCATACAACAATTTAACCCTGGAAACACAGAAAGATCTAGTTATCTGCCTTGCCTCACGTTACCTGCTAACTTCCTTAGGCTCTTACAGGCAATTCTGTTGTGTCACTGTTAACCTTGCCGCCACCGACAGAATATAATTTAAGCAAGCTCTCTCAATTATCTGCCTGACGCAAGGTATTCACTAAACAATGGCTATACAGCTTTGTGACTGTTAACCTTGCTGTCAACCAAAGACTATAGCTTAATAAAGCTATCTACATTTTGCCTGACGCCAGTTACGCAATGACCACGACAGCTATTCTCCCTACCAGCTTTTATTCACACATCAGTAAGTGTCTGGTAAAGTTTAACTGAGAAAGTTGGCACTCGAATGGCTCGCAGTCATGCCTCGAGAGTCGTGCATCTCAGCAGTGCCTTCCGGATGCCTCTCACAGACATTGACTTCGTGTCAACACAGAAGTGCCGTTCGGCTGCCAATCAAATCGATGAGCTCGGAGCATCTGACCGTTGTCGTCCAATCGCCTCTCGAAGTTGACCAGCTCTTAGCCTCTGACTGCTTCCATCAGTCGTTGTTACCCGGCTCGTAGTCACGCTTCCAGCGTCGTGCATCTCTGCAATGCCCTCCAGTTGCAGCTTGCACTCGATGACCTCGTGTCATTTCAGAAGTGTCGTTCGGCTGTGTCTCATGTTGGTGAGCTCGAAGGATCCGACCATTGTCGTCCAATCGCCTCACGAAGTCGTTAAAGGTCGTAGCATCTGACTGCGGTCATCGAGTCGTTGCCACCTGGGCTGACGCCATCTCTCCGCTGCCACCAGTTGTTGCGACTCCGGTTAATGCGGGTCTCAGCTTGGTAGCGGGCCCCAGTCGTTGGAAGCATCGTCCAACAAGTCAGATGAGGTGCTCGTAAGAACGACAACAATTTATACATGGATAGTAACTGAGAACTCGAAAGGAGGTGATCAAGTGATCAAGTAGAACTCAGAAAGTCTGAAGAACTGAACAGGAGAACTGAAAATTCACAAAAATCTTATGCTTAAGCAGCGCCACGTTACCGACCGTGGGCGCATTGTCTGCAGCTTCAGCCAGTACGGCACTTGATGGTCTAGGTGCTCCACCCACAAAGGCAGAGAAAGACACCACACAATGTACATGGAGAAAGCACAGTAATAAAGATGCCTATATGGCCACAAACACACTGCACCAAAGTTTTGCACAAATCACCAAAATTTTGCACACGTCCGATGATTCTAGATAACCTTGGTTTCCAAGAACTCTTGCGGCAGTAGGCCGAGGTTCGAAAAACCGGCTTCCGGTACACGTGCCAAACTTGCCTGACTATGTTCGGGTAGAACACTGTAGTGGCCTGACAGCTTATCGTCAAAACATGCCACTCCATTTAGCCGATCCTTCGGAGAAAGAGGGAAGAGAGAGAGAGATTGACTTTATTTAGGCATATCCTGAGGAGGCTGAGAAAGGGCTATTCGACCCTTAATTTAACCTGAAGGCTCCGCTCAGAATGGCGCTGGCAGCCGAAGGCTTGTAGCGATGTCCCGGGCCCTCTGGACCGCCTGTAGTTGCAGCTTCTATAGATTGCTCTTGAGGGCTTCCTGCCAAGCCTCTTGGGTACTCAGTTGTGCTGCGCTATGGGTAGGGTACAGCCAGAGCATGTGTTCGAAATTGAAATAGGGATGGTTGCAAAGGGAGCATGGGGGTGATGTGTTGGGGTCGACTCTGTGTAAGGTGGATGGTGTTATGTACGTACGTGTTTGCAATCTTCTGAGAGTTAGAGCTTGTGCTTTGTTAAGTTTTGGGTGCGGTGCTGGGAAGGCACGTCTTCGTCCACGGTAATGTGAAGTGATCTCGTGGTATGTGAGTGCTTTGTCCTGGCTGTAGAGATTCTCGTACCGCTCACCCAATGAGGGGTCGTTGTCCGTGGCGCGGCGTGTGAGCTCACGCGCCAGGCGGTTGACCTCTTCGCTGGGATTGCAGTGGTCGAGTCCCGGTAACTGTCCCATGTGGGCTGGGAACCAGGATACGTAGATTTGAGCTTTCTCTTCCTTAACAAGGGTTTCTTTGCTCTCGTATTCTCTTATTGCGTTGATGGTGAGTTGTCCAGCGCTTGTAGCTACTAGGCCAGCCGCGAACGTTCGTGCCGCCGTCTTAGAGTCTGTGTATATTGTACAGTAGGCTTGGCAGCTTTGCAAGGCTAGCGCGATCGCCATTCCCTCTGCTTCGTGGACACAGCTTGTTTGGACGGTTGCCGTGTTTATGAGGTTTCCGTCTATATCAACGACCGCTATGGCAAACGCCTCCCTGCCATAGTAGCGGGCGGCATCTACGAATAGCGCGTGCGTGTTGTGTTTTTTTTGCCTTGTTTATGAGCGCCCTCGCTCTCTCTTTCCTTCGCAACGTAGGGTGAACGTTGCGGGGGATTGGCTCAACCCTAATGTGTTTCCTCACGTCATTACCAAGTTGTGTTTTTTTCTCTGGTTAAAAAATTGGGCAAATGCCTGCGTCTCGTAGGACGAGATGGCCTGCCTGGCCATCTCATCCACAGATCAAACGACAGGCGTGTGATCAAACGACAGGCGTGTGGCACAGATCAAAGTGGCACAGATCAAACGACAGGCGTGTGATCTGTGCCACTCTCTGTGCCTCAAATTTTCTTTGGCTGTGTTTTGCAGACCAAGTTGCTCGAGTTTCTCGTTGCTTGTGCTATTGAGCAAGCCGACTGCCGTTTTCAGTCCCTTGCGGAGCATGGAGTCGACCGTTTTGATTTCAGTCTTCGTAAGTTTCAGAAATTGGAACGCGTATGCTACGTGACTTACGAGAAAGGCGTGATACGCCTTCATGATGTTGTCTTCTAGGAGGCCTGCTCTCTTGTTGACGATTTTAGCAATGCCTCTTGAAAAATTGTTCATGCTTTTTTCAAGGCGCTTAAGTGCTTCTTTGTTGTGGCCCTCTTTGGCGCTTAACGTTAGCCCTAGTACTTTGACCGTATATACTTGCGGTATTGTTTGGTTGTTCTCAGCTTTGAGCACTACTTACTGATCTTCTTCGCCCGAATTTCGTCAAGCGTGAAAGAGCGTTAGAGTAGATTTAGTGGGGGACAGTGCGAGTCCAGTTGGCTTGAGAAATTCTTCAGTTGTAGTCAGTGCTTGTTGAAGAATTCCTTTCAGGGCACCATATGAGTGGCCACATGGGACCCATATGGTAATATCATCCGCGTATATGCCATGGTGCACGGATGGGATTTGAGCGAGCTTCTCCGACAACTTGTGCATCGCCACATTAAAGATCAATGGCGAGAGCACTGACCCTTGTGGGGTGCCGATATTTCCGAGTCGTTCGGGTTCGCCGCATTGCTCTCCTGTACGTATGGTGGCGGTTCGGTTCACGAGAAAGCCTTTATTGTAGTTGTAGCATTTCTCACCTAGGTTCATGTGCGATATCTCACCCAGTATGTGTTCAAGTTTTGCTGTGTCAAAGGCCTTGGTGAGGTCCAGGGCTAATATGGCTTCGGGCATGTGAAGGAGGCTGTAACAGATGTGTTCTCCTAACATCAACATGGCGTCTTGTGTGGACAGTGCCCTGCGGAAGCCAATAATGTTGTGTCGAAAGAGCCCATTGCTCTCAATGTGGTCCGTGATACGGTTGAGTATTGCATGCTCAGCTACTTTTCCAACGCAAGATGTGAGTGATATGGACCTTAAGTTATCGATGCTCAGTGGTTTTCCAGGTTTCGGGAAGAGTGAAACCTTGGCACTACGCCATTATTTGGGCACGGTACCCGTTTCCCAGGCCTCATTTACCTTCTTCGTAATGATTACAATTGCTTCATCGTCAAGATTCCGTAGCAGTTTATTGTCGATTTCATTTGGCCCTGGCGCCGATCTGCCATTGAGTTGTTGTAGAGTGTACCGTATTTCAGCTTCGCTGAATGGTTCGTCTAGCTTTTCTCGTGGTCGACCTCCATATGAGGGATTTTTGTTTTTCCAGGCTACTGATTTGCTTTCCAGTGGGAGATATTTTTGGCCTAGCGTTTTGAGGAGAGTTTGGGATCTACCACTATCCTGGGCGTGCTTGTGCACCAATCGTTCAATTCGCAGCTGGGTGCCGCCTCTGGTGGGTTTGTCGCTGTCCGCCATAAGGTGTTTGAGTAGCCCCCATTTGCTCCTCTTCCTCATTTTGCCATCTGCTTTGTCACATGTGTTGTTCCACTGCTAGGCGCAGAGTGTTTTGGCGTGAGATTCAATTTCGTGGCCAAGGTCCGCGATTTTTGTGCGTAAGTGTCTGTTGAGCTTGTTTTTACGCCACGATTCTTTTAGGTCATGCTTTCTCTGCAGCAAACTGGCCAGGCAAGAGTACATTGCCTGGATGGATTAATCAGTCTCGACTTCTTTGGTGGCCTCATTCGCTGCCATTTTTAATTCTTTAAGGAGGGCTACATATCATAGTTCTGTATTGCCCTTCTGCTCCCGTATTTTACGGAACTGGTCCCAGTCTGTGATTTTGAATTTTCTTGGCGTTTTCGCCTTGTTCTCAGCGGTAATTTTCAGGATGCAGTGGTCACTACCTAGGTCTTCGGCGAAGTTATCCCAGGTAGCTTTGACGTTCTTGGTGAAGGTTAAGTCCGGCATTATGTCTCGCTGTACCGAATTACCTCTTCTTGAAGGTAGGGCAAGGTTGTTTATACGCTGCAGGTCCAGCGCATTTGCGCTTTCTGCTAACTTGGTGCCTTTGCCTTCGCATTTTAAGTATTCCCATTCGGTACTCCTGGCGTTAAAATCGCCCGCTACTATGAGCGGATTGTCACCCGCCATTTTTACTGCCGAGGTAAGCAGTCTGTTGAAATCGCTTTTTTATCTGATGGAGGACTGTAAACGTTGAGCACAAATATGCTTATTTTAACAGCCCTGTGTTGTAAGATTTCCACCAGGACCGTTTCCAGGCCTTTTTTTGTATACGGGGGCGTCCCTTTCGGCGAACATTATGTCCTTCCGGATGAATGTAGCCACTCCTCGCGTCTTGTTCTGCTCGGGGTGCAGGGTCGGCCTGGCTACCCTGTACCCCTCTACGCCAATGCTTTTAGCAGTTTTGCTTTCTCCACATTCCTGTAGCAATATTATATGCGGCTTTTTTTACAGGCTAGCAATAGTTGTGTTAGTGCTGCTTTGCGTTTCTGAAGTGAGTTACAGTTCCACTGCCAGATCTTAA
Source organism: Rhipicephalus annulatus (assembly GCA_013436015.1). Taxonomy (NCBI): domain Eukaryota; kingdom Metazoa; phylum Arthropoda; class Arachnida; order Ixodida; family Ixodidae; genus Rhipicephalus; species Rhipicephalus annulatus. The sequence goes on from WOVY01001347.1 coordinate 186,211, forward strand.
TCTCGTTACGTAAGAAAGTGTGCGTGTGCCACCTCTCGTTTATTCCTTTGAATGTCCACTGAATGGCGGTGCTTATATATGGGGAATATATGATAATGAGATGCGAGATGGTAGGACTTGGAGTGTTGAATAGATGGACGAACAAACACACAGACAGATGCATGAATGGACGCATGAACGGACACAGGGGCGGATGCATGAACAGACGCAGGGACAGGCGCACGAACAGACGCATGGACGGTCACACAGACGAACGTATGGACGTACGAATGCTTCGCCCCACTCTCCATCATTCACTCCGTGGATATGCTGCAAACTTTTTTAATGCGTCTTGCCTCGATGGCAGTGGGATTTCAGTCGTGCACAATCAGGCGTTTGAGCGTTGCGTCGTCAAGGGAGAGGTCAACGTTCTTGATGACGCCCTTGCATGTATTATCGGGCGTGGCCACGTATGCGGCAACTTCGAATGAGCCTTGCTTTGTGTGCAGTTTCTGCACGTTCACGTATGATGTAGCATTATTTTGGTACGGCGTAGAAATAACAATGATGTTTTGCATATTGTTGGGGCAGATCGTGTCCTCCCGTGCTTGTTTTTCGGTGATCTGGGCGGCCATGATGACGGCTCTCACCAGCAAAACGAGGTCAATTTGGGCTACGTCCAATCCTCCTCTGGGTCTCATAATTATCCTTATCTGGTCCTTGGGTAGGCGGGGTAGCCTGGAAGCGGATACCACACGGTGTAGTGCCGATTGACTTTTTTTAAAGCCCCTGAGGTGCTTCGGCTGGTTGCTGTGCTCGACCGTCCCAGCGGCCAGCTCCTCGTTCGGCGGAGTCGTCTTTCTTCGGCATCCCATGGCGGTGGCCCATGCTGGTCCGTTGAAGATCTCCATGCTTACTTCCATTCCCTCCACGGTTATGGTGGAAGGCATTTTCAGTGCCCTGTTGTCGGCTGCGACGCACGGAGGTTTATCCAGTAGCTGCCGCGTCTGGCCAAGCCCTTGGCTACGTTTAAAGGCCGTACTTCCTCGCTAACCCTAGGTGTGGTTAGGGTTAGCGGGGACGCTCGCCGCGCCGCAAGTTTAAAGTCCAAAACTATGTCTAAGAGTTCACTCACCGCCAAAAATGGCGTCTCCACTGAAACCGCAGAGCTTGCTTGTTCGAAAAAGCACAAAGCCAAGTGATCTTGGAGCAAAGAAACGACCGAAAACATTTAGAAAAGTGGGAGCCGACGTTTTCACGTCCGTGCTCCTCGACGCCACCTAGCGATTCCCGAGAAAGAGGGAAGGAGGAGTGCTCGACGACTAATCCCTCGCCGTCGAGGCGCTGAGGCGCGCTCCCGCAAGGGCTGCAGACAATCATGCCTTTGTGACTTCCTTCAACATCACATTTATCCCTCGTCGTTTGCTATAACTTACGGCCTATCTGGGATTTTCCGGGACGTTGCTTCTCCTAGAACATCCTTTGCTTCTTCTCGCAAGGTGCAGCAACAACCGGTTTGGGGTTTAGCTTTTACCCCAAACTGAAAATATCATGCTAATTCCAGTTTTTCCAAATCTATGGTGACCTCGAAAGTGGCCCAGTTGTCTCCTTGTTTCCCTAGAAAGCCTTGAATGGAGTCGAGTTCACAATAACCTTCCTTTCCTCGTGCGTTTTCAATGCGCGAACTGGTCCTGGAGCCGGTCACGGTCACGTTTTGCTGACAGAAAAAAATCAAGCCATCTTGACATTGATTTGATATGTGGGGTTTAACGTCCCAAAACCACTATATGATTATGAGAGACGCCGTAGTGGAGGGCTCCGGAAATTTAGACCACCTGGGGTTCTTTAACGTGCACCCAAATCTGAGTACACGGGCCTACAACATTTCCGCCTCCATCGGAAATGCAGCCGCCGCAGCCGGGATTCGAACCCGCGCCCTGCGGTCAGCAGCCGAGTGCCTTAACCCATCTTGACAGCACTTCCTTTTCTTTGAATGCGTCGAAATATTATCGTCCAGTTCACATAGGCTGGAAGACTTCAATAATAATGACGGTCTTAACAGCACGCACATAGCTGCCAAATTATCAAACGGTGAAGCTATGTGAAAGGTCAAGGGATTTACAGCAGCTACCTGCCTCATGAAACGAATTGCAAGCAAGCACACAAGAATAAAGGAGGACAGCGTCATGCGCCTTATACAATTATTTGAAATCATCCGTATTACTTATGCGGCTGCCTCCCACAATTGGACTGTAACCGAAAGGGAGAAATGAACACCCTTATACGCAAGATCATAAATATCGTCTTCGGCCTACCGGAGTCCACGAGCACCACGCGCCTGCTACAACTGGCGGTGTACAACCCTCTTGAAAAAGTATCGGATGCTCAGTGTCGCCACTCGAACGTATGACCCTGACAGCCCTGAGTTGGATACATACTGCGGAAACTCGGCCTGAGTTATCGGGACGAACAAGGTAAAAAACGGAACATTTCACGCATCAGCGACAGCTGATGCCTCTATTCCGAGATATATGCACCTCGAACATAACGGGGGCCGACGCCAGGCTCTTGCCAAGCAACTGCTGTGTTCCTTCGGTAGGGAGAGGACTGCGAGCTTAGAGGACGTGGCAGAATACACACTGAAACACCGGTTCACGCGGTTGTCGTAGATGTTGTGGTGACCACTGTGCACAGACCTACGCAGCCTCCACATCGACACTGATTAACCCGGCGTAACACGGCCCCTTGCTGCAACACACTTCCCATAAAAGACAGCGCCCCTGAAGTTTCACTGGAGGCTTACGTCACCACTACTGGCTGTATAACCCAAGCTAATAAGCTTGGTTGAATCACTGTTTCTCTAGTCTTTCCAGCACATCAGAGGTATGCCTGCCCCACTGCTCCTACGATGTAGTTATGTTTGGGGCAAACGAAGAATGGCTAGTCGGTAGACGGGACTTGACGAAAAGGCAAGATAATAAAAAGTGGCAGCCCAGAAGAAGTTTTAAGCCATTCGCCTCGGCCTTTGTTTGTAAATAAGTGTCAGTGTGCAAATGAACTGAAGTTTACCAGGCAGTGAGTGACCGGGCATCTCCAGTCTTTTATCGTGTCGTCGTGACTATCTGGACCATCGGGATTACATCCATCATCTCTCTCCTAACTCACGTTAGTAAACAATCGTTATGTTTTATGTTGCGATCCGTCCTTCGCCGTTTCCGCATCTCACATGAGGCGACCAGGAAATCGAACTAACCGCACCGCTATGACCGATCAAGAAGCCCTCGCCACTCTTCGCCAACAAGTACAACTTCAAGAGCAGCATCAGACCCAACAACAGCTGTTTGCACCACGCCTCAGAAAGCTCTTCTCCAGCAGGCGCCACCACTCCTGCGGTCACCACCAACACGGACAAACGTCACGTCGCCGTCAAGCTCCTGCTATTTTCGGCAGAGGTGTCCGACGTAGGGTTCATTCAACTCGAGGCCCAGTTTTCCCTGGCCCGCATTGCACAGGACCAGACCCGTTACAATTAAATCGTCGCCCTCTTGAACGCGTGATTCACCAGCGAAATCAGTGATATCCCCGTCCACCCACCAGTGACCAAGTCGTACGAACACATCAAGACCGAAACAGCCCGCAGCTTGTCAATCTCGGAAGAACGAAAAATGCGACAACTGCAGCCCGCAGAGTTTGCTGATCGCTAAACTACGCATGCTCCTGCGGCACATGCGTGCGTTCACGGTGTTAGGAATGAAGTGTCGGGACATGCCACCACGCATGTGACTGTGGCGACCATCGGTAGCGTGGTTCTGGCTGGAGCCATCCAAGTCTCACGACAAGACGAGTTGTAGAGCCAAAGTAGGTAAAAATGAGCGTTAATGTACAGTATTCACATCTTTAGAGTAACGTGGAACAACACGAAACAGATGCAGCACACCCGAGCGTCTCTGCACTCGCGTTTCATACAGTTTGTCTTCCAGATTCCCTGCGAGGGAAGGCAATTGTATCTACATTGCTCCAATCGGATTGTCCTCCTTCATTCTGTTCCCGAACAAGTAGTAAAACGTCTTTTTTTGGAAAGTTCAAGGGCACGCACGCCTTGTTGCACAGGGAGGAGCAATACGGCACCACTGGCTCAGTTGAATGACCTGGAACTCTTCTCGTAGACTCCCCCGGTGGGCAATATTCCAAATAGACTCATCCTGTGCTGCTAGCTCCCCGCAGGCCCTTAACAAAGTGCACCAAGGCACGGTCGCTGGTCCAGGAATGTGGAAAGTGTTCTCGCGAAGCAAGTACAGATGCGAAGCCCACTGTCGGGTGTCCAACGCAGAGGAGGCGTATGGTCAGGCTGTGATCATCCCTCCGGGTAGCCAGGTGTGTCTCAAGGTTTTAGGTCCGTGGGCCTAGAAGACTCGCCACACCACCACTGTAGCTGAAGCTGCCTTGTAATATCGCTCCACCAGAACGGCGATTCCCGCTAGAGCTGGTAAGACCGCTACACAACAGCGGGTAAGAAGGTCCAGGGTTCTTTCCTGCAATCACTTTGGCTCCAATGACTCCCCTCACATACCTTGGCAATCATGCAGGCTCAGGTCAGGCTACCTCTCGACAAACTTGGGGAGATCGCTGATCATGTAACCGAGGACTCCTTGTCACAGTTGTCGCCCACCATCCAGGCTGTCACCGCTGAACACCGCAGAGATTGCATGCCTGATCGACAACATTGATTGACGGCTCGCGTTCATTTAACGACACCTGTGTGAACGTCTTCTAATCAATCAGCACCGTCAATAACAAACCAGTGATCATAACACTGCTTTGTCACTGCAGCTTGCTGAACACGGCTTGTGCCACCGCCACTACCACCACCACTTTGGGGACAGAGCCCGGCAATGTCGACCAGCCGGCTACGACAATGAGAAACACCATCGGCAGCTGGTGGAGACGACCGCATGATGCCAACCTGGAGGCCATTGCATTCTTGTCACCAACCAAGTGACAAAGGAGTGGTTCCTTGTCGATAGTAGTTCTAAAATGAGGCGTTTTAGAGCGGCACTCTTCTATAAAACAGGAGAGTGGTCACGACAAGTCAAACGGTAATGGCGGAACCAGCTTGTGTACCCAAGCCACCCAAACGTCGTCCTCTTCACAAACTGAGTGATACACCCTGCCTATCCGAGTAGCACTTATCTTCTTCACTACATTTTCCTCCCCTCCGCAAAGAGCAATCCCGGTGACTCATGGGCAGGAGACATTAGAGGGATCGTAATACGGTTTTAGGCGGTCTATGTGGACGGTCTCACGTCCACGGCGTCTTTGATCATGAAGTTGCTCAAGCGGCTCCACGATGTAATTTACGGGTGAAGTTTGTTTAACCACGCGGTAAGGGCCGTTATACTTGCACATTAGTTTCGTTGAGAGACCAGGGCTGCTTGAAGGGATGCGAAGCCAGACAAGGTCATCCGATGCATATCAAGCCAAGGTGTCGAGCTATCGCGGTGGTGTTTGTGGCGTTGCTGTTCAGCACTTGTTAGGGAGCGGGCAATGTGACGACACTCTTCCGCGTATTTAGCAGCTTGTGACATCGTCGTGGACTCAGCAACATCCGGGCGGTAAGGAAGGATGGTGTCTAGCGTGCAAGAGGGCTCGCGACCATAAAGGGGAAAGTATGGAGAGAAACCAGTGGTTGTCTGGACAGCAGTATTATGCGCGTATATTACGAAAGGGAGAGTACTGTCCCAGTTGGAGTGATCGGTTGCGGCGTACATTGACAACATTTCTCCTAATGTATGCTTGAATCGTTGTGTAATGCCATTAGTTTGAGGATGATATGCGGTGGTGCTGCGATGAATGACTCGGCATTCCTTGAGAAGTGATTCGATGGCGTCCGACAAAAACACACGCCCTTGGTCACTCAGGAGTTTACGTTGTGCACCGTGACGTAAAATGAACTGATGGAATATGAAACGACCGACGTCACTCACTGACGCAGAAGAGAGTGATGACGTTTCTGCGTAGTGCGTAAGGTGATCGATAGCGACGATTACCCAGCGATTTCCAGCAGATGTAATCGGAAGAGGTCCATGTAGATCGATACCAACACGGTCAAACGGTCAGGCAGGACAAGGTATGGGTTGTAGTGGAGCTGGAGTACTTGGAGTGGGATTCTTCTGGCGCTGGCAAGCGAGACAAGAAAGTATGAAGCGACGTCCGAAGCGATACATTTCACGCCAGTAAATGCTGTGGGACAGGCGGGTGTAGGTTTTTAACACTCCAGCATAGGCGCATTGTGGGTCGGCGTAAAAGGGGGCGCATATGTCTGAGCGGAGACGTCTGGGAATAGCTAGAAGCCATTGGCGTCCTTCGGAGAGATAATTCCGTCTGTATAGCAAACAATTTCCGATAACGAAGTGCTCTATTTGACGCGCGTACCCTTAGAAATAGTTTGCGAGGGAGTTCGACTCAACAAGTTGATGAGTGAAGTGATCCAAGGAACTTGTCGTTGCTCCTGTAGCATGTCGCTGACACTAAGTGCAGATATGTCAGGGGCAGGCAAAGACGGCGACTTGTCACGACATCGTAGAGGGGATCAGGACAAAGCATCTGCGTCGGAATGTTTTCGCCCAGATCGGTAAACGACATGAATGTCGTACTCTTGTAGCCGAAGCGCCCAACGGGCGAGCCAGCCGGTAGGATCTTTTAGCTAGGAGAGCCAACATAATGCATGATGATCAGTAACCACGCTGAGTGGGCGCCCGTAAAGATAGGGTCAAAACTTGCCTATGGCTCACATGATGGCTAGGCACTCTTTTTTCGGTGACTGAATAGTTGGCTTCTGCTTTTGTGAGTGCACGGCTGGCGTACGAGACGACGTACTCATCAAATCCGTGTTTACGCTGGGCGAGCACCGCACCAAGACCAACTCCGCTTGCACCCGCGTGTAGTTCCGTCGGGGCAAAAGGATCGAAGTGTCGCAGTATGGGGGGTGACGTAAAAGGTGGTGGTGTGTGGCAAATGCATCATCACAAGCTGACGACCAACTAGAAAGGTCACTGTTGCCGGCAAGAAGGACAGTCAAAGGCGATATGATGGAGGTGAAGTTGCGAATAAAACGACAAAAACATGAACATAAACCGAGAAAGCCGCAAAGTTCCTTTAAGGTGTTCGGCTTAGAAAGTTCAGCAATGGCACGGAGTTTCTTCGTGTCCAGAAGAATGCCATTTCTAGATACAGCATGGCCCAAAATTAGGAGTTTTTTAGCGCCGAAGCACCTTTTCTTCAAGTTGAGCTGTAGACCGGCGGAGGTGAGGCAAGTAAGCACTGTCTCGAGGCGCTGACGATGCGTTGAAAAGTCGCTTGAAAATATCACGACATCGTCTAAATAACACAGACATGTCTGCCATTTCAGGCCAACGATAATGTTGTCAATCATGCGCTCGAAAGTGCAAGGCGCATTGCAGAGCCCGGACGGCATGACGTTAAATTCGTATAAGCCATCGGGGGGTAACGAAAGCCGTCTTGGGGCAATCAGCCTCAGCCATGGGAACCTGCCAATAGCCTGAGCGCAGATCTAGTGACGAGAAGAACTCCGCGCCTTGTAAGCAGTCAAGGGCATCGTCTATGTGAGGTAGCGGGTAAACATCTTTGCAGATGATCTTATTGAACCGGTGGTAGTCGACGCAGAATCCTAATGAGCCATCTTTTTTCTTGACTTGAACAACTGGGAAGGCCCACGGGCTGTTAGAGGGCTCACTAACGCCGCGCTTTAACATGTCGTCAACTTGCTCCGCGATTATACGACGCTCAGATGCCGATACCCGATACGGACGCTGACTTAAAGGAGCGTGAAAGCCGATGTCGATTTGGTGAGATACTGTGGAAGCACGACCCAAAGTCAGTTGCTGGTGATCGAAGCTGGCGCGGAAGCACTGGAGCAGGGTGATGATGTCTGCGCGCTGCTGGGCCTTCAGGTTGGTGTCGATGTAGCGCGAAATTGCGTTGGTGAATGATAGAGAAGAGGGTGACGCACAGCAATCAACAGCGTCAATAGGTAGCGTAGTGGAGTGGTCAGGAACTACACTCGCACTTGAAGGATCATTGTCATCGGCAAACTCCCAGGCACTCTCCGCACAGTAACTTCGAAGGCGAAGGAAACGGATTGGAAACATAAATTACACTTGATCCATCGTGAATGTTCAGAACGGCGAAAGGAATCAGGAAGCACTTGCGGCAAACAGCGGTTTCAGAAGGCGTAAAAAGAACAGTTGAGCCACTAGAGACAACGCAGGAGAGCGGAACTAGGGCGGATGAGAACGGGGGTATCGAAGTGTTGGCGGCAACGAAAACTTTTGCAAGTGAAAAAGGCGAGTCGAGTGAAGCAGCGTCGCATAACGGCGCGAACTCCACTTCGGCACGAGCACAGTCGATGATGGCATGATGAGTGCAGAGAAAGTCTTAGCCTGATATATTGTCATGGGAGCATTGCGGGAGCACTACAAACTTGACAACATATATAAATATCGTCAGCAATAGCGACACGTGCTGTGCATGCAGCAAAAGGGCGAATTCGTTGCTCGCTCGCAGTGCTCAAAACGAAGTCATGAAGAGGCATTGTGCCTTTTTTAGTCGACGGCAAAGTTTTTCAGTCATTACAGACACTGCGGCGCCAGTATAAACCAATACAAAAACAGGTATACCTTCAACAGAGACAGCAACGACGTTGGACGGCGAAAAACAAGGTCTTCTGGAGTTCGAGAGATCCGCAGTTTTTGCACCTGGAATTGCGGCTCATAGTTTTCCTCAGGGACAGGGCGAGGTCGACGTAGCATAGGAGAAAGGGAACGGCGTTGAGGTTCTTATTCATTGTGTGACCTCCAATATATTGGTCAAACGGAGACAGCTTTCCGGTTGCGCTTCAATTATCACAGGTCACACGTCTTGTGCCTGTCTAGCCTTCCCCTGTCCAAACACCTCTCTACTCCAGGCAACTCTTTCGACAACATAACTGCCACAATACTCGAATCTGGTTTTAAATTGCACTACGAAAGTGAAGTTCGTGAATCTCTTCTTATTCATAAATACAACGCCTTAGCGTCTGCAATAAATGAGAACCCAGGGAGGCTTACGTTTTTACCGGCGAAACAGATAAATCAACCGCCGTAGCCCACATAAACGTTTGCTCACTGCCGTGATTACGTTGCGGTGTCATTGGTGACACATTAGTTAGTTGACCAGAACGCATGCACACTCTGCTACCACATTGTGACATCAACGGTGTTATTATGCTCATGTATATTTCATTGACAACGAACGTAACTTAACATGGCATTGTCTTCTTTTATTGTTTCTATTCATTCACAAATGTTGCGATATCACAAGTGTCCGTCATATTATTTGTATCTATGTTTTCAAGTCACCTTGCCCTACCATATTCTGTACGGCGCACTGCTGCTCCGCTATCAACAAAATGCTGCGTATGTCTGAATATCGTTTTGTTAACATACATGTCAATATTGCTAAGAGTGATTATTCGCAATTGGGGGCCCCCATGCTATGTCCTTAAAAAGTGCGTGTTAGTGTAATATGCACGTATGCCTTGACGAAGGCCGGTCCCCGGCCATAACGTTGGCAATAAAGCATCGTTTTTCGTTTGCTCGTTCATATATGTTTTGTTTGCTCGTATATATATATATATATATATATATATATATATATATATATATATATATATATATATATAGACAGGCATGGTGGTTGAGTGGCAGTAGCGTTGCATATAGTTGCATATGGACCGCTCACTGAGGATCTACTGAACTATATATATATATATATATATATATATATATATAATGTAACAAGCGTGTTCTTCGGACGCGTTTAAGGCAAGAAACTCGCCAGGGCAAGCAAGGCAGCTGCAGCAAAGAAAACAGGAGGCCGAGAGTGCTACACACGAACGTCGTTGTCTTTTCTCTCACTGGCACAGAGCTAGCACCGATGTGCACCTGTACGATTTCCTCCCCGCACAAAGAAGAGCTATCCTGGCAACGGCGACTTAAAGAAAAGACGCTATAGGTGGGTCGTAGTAGCGTTTAAATCGCGTGATGTTCACTGTTTCGCCGCCTCCGCAGCGATGATCAGGCGAAGGCTGGACTGGCTCGACGATGTAGTTTACGGTAAATGTCTGCTCCTGTATGCGGTATGGACTGTGGTACCATGACAAAAGCTTGGTTGAAAGTCCGGGAGTCGTGGACGGAACCCAAAGTCAAACCAGCTTTCCCGGTGAGCAATGGGCATCAGATGCAGAGGTGTCTAGACGGAATTTTCGGTGCGACTGATCTGATCTTGCATTGCGTACGAGCAAGCTAGTTTACGGCATCCTTCAGCGTAGGCAGCAGCTTGAAAGATGGGTTTGCCCTCAGCAACGTGTGGTTGGTAAGGCAGAAGGGTGTCCATAGAACATGAAAGTTCACGTCCATACAGGAGAAAGAAGAGAGAGAAGCCAGTGGTAGTTCGAGACGCAGAGTTATAAGCGTAGGTGACAAAAGGGGGTACGCGGTCCCAGTTTATGTGGTCTTCCGACATGTACACAGCCAGCATATCGGCAAGGGTACGATTGAAGCGTTCCTTCATGCTGTTAGTCTGAGGATGGTATACAGAAGCGGTGTGGCGTTTAATGCGGCATTCTTTGAGCAGAATCTCGATGGCATTTTAGAGGAAGACGCAGCCACGGTCGCTAAGTTTTTACGTGAGGCACCATGGCGCAGAATGATATGACGAAGAAGGAACCACGCGACGTCTCTCGTGGTGGCGGCTGGTAGCACCGATGTTTCTGCGTACCGGGTGAGGTGGTCGAAGGCGACTATTATCCAGTGGTTACCGTCAATAGTGTTCGGGAGTGGACCGAATAGATCTACTCCGACGTGGTCGAAGGGTCGGGGGGCAGGGCAGGGCAACGGCTGTAGAGGACCAGTGGTGCTGCGAGTAGGAACTTTGCGACTTTGGCCCACAGGGCACGACTAAACGTAACGGCGAACGTATGGAATCATGCATGGTCAGTAGTACCTCAGGCGAAGACGCGAGTACTTCTTAAACGAGCCAGCGTGACCACACTGAGGGTCGTCATGGAAGGCACTGCCATTGTCCGGGTGCAAATGATGAGAGATCACGAGGAGCCACCTGCTGCCGTTGGTCAGGTGATTGCGAAGATACAACAAGCCTTCACGAATTGTTAAGTGTTGGACTTGACAATGTAGGGTGCGTGAGGTGGAGTTTGGGGCCCATTGAGACAAACTCTAAAGCAGGAAAGTGATCCAGGGATCTTCGCGCTGTTCTTCCGGCAGAAGTGCACCCCAGTAATGGCTGGCCAACGTTGAAAGAGGCATGAAAGCGTTCAAGCAGTTGAAAAACCTTTGTGTGCTGAACTGGCGTAAGCGCGTAAGTGCGTTATCGATGTGACGCAGGAGGATGTCTTGGACTGGACAGGTGGTAGCCGCGATGAAAATGACGGCATTTATCGTCAACGGTGTCTTATCGCACGTTACATTCAGAGGGAAGATGGCGTCAAAACTGTCTAAATGCCCAACACATTCACTGGGTAACAAAGTTGCCGAGCAAAGAAAGGGATTGCACGCGTAGACCACACTGTTACCATTTGCAAGGGTAACCACGGAAAATGGGAGTATGAGGTTCCGTCGGCGTGCACAGTGTTCAGACGGTGTAAACAGGGCGGTCAAATCACAGAGTCAGAGAAAATGGACACCAGGGTGGCAGAGAACATAGAAACGATAGTGTCAGCAGCGACAACCAATTTAGACACCGGGCTCGGGACGGCGACGACTGTGGTACTGAAAGAGGACAAAGCGAGTCGAGCTCCAGCGCAGTCAACGACCACATCATGTGTAGAAAGAAAGTTTCAACCGAGGATCACGTCAGGGCACGGATGTGGTCGGACAATGAATTCCACAGTGTAGAATCCGTCATTGATAAAAAAGACGTTCCGTGCATGCCGCCACAGGCTTAACGTGCTGCGAACTCGCCGTCAGTAGTAAAAATCAGAAACGGGTATAGTCATGGGGATAAAAGTTCACTTAAAACAGAAATAGTAGCTCCTGTGCCGACAAAAGCGTTCGTCGTGACACCACGAATAATAACCGCGATCTCGTTCGGAGGCAAAAGATGAGGCCTTGAAATTTTCGACGAGGGCACAGTTTGTGGCTCAGGAACTGCGGCTCTTAGTTTCCGTCTTGCGTGGGGTGGGTACGGTAGAACACACAAGACCGGAGCGGCCCCGGGGAGTTGGACATCGACGTGAGGGAGAACTAACACGGCGCGAATAAGTGCCTGATGAGCCGGCGGAGACAGGGTGGGCTGACTACTGTGGCATGTAGTCGTGGTTGCGCATGTCATCATTAGCATAAAGACTGCGCTGACGACAACAGTGACGTGCAACATGGCCAGGATTGCTGCAGGCGTAGCAGATGGGCCTGTTTCCTGGAGTGCACCAAGGATTCTGAGGTGGTCCGGGAGGTGAGAGGAGTTGCGCGAGAACAGGGCCTAATTGGTGAACAGGGCGTGGTGGCGAGTAGAAGTTGGTGATAGGGGTGAATCATGTTTGCATTGGTGGAGCATAGGAACGGGTAATGACCTCAGCATAGGTGGGAGGCACTGCAGGCTGCGTAGGTGGTACAGGAGGTGGAACCGCCTCAAAAATTTTAGTCTGAATGACGCGACGGAGCGAGTGATCCAGTGCCGTGGGACTCTCGGGGACAAACGTGGCAATAGAGAGCTGAGGAGCTACTTCCTCACGAATATATTGCTTAATTTGCGGCAGTAAGGTGGAATATTCAGTGCCAGTGCTCTTAGCTTCCAAAGATAAGAGTTCCACTGGGGGAATTCCAGTGCGACGGGTAGAAAGGCGCTCTTTGCGCAGCTCGTCAAAGCTTTGGCACAGTTCGATGGCTTGCGCTACTGTTTGAGGGCACCTGGCTACCAGCATACGAAAGGCATCGTCATTTATGCTTTTTAGCATGTGCCTTATTTAGTCAGACTCCGCCATAGATGCATTCACGCGCTTACACAAATCGACGACGTCCTCAATATATCTCTTAGATGCCTCACCATTCCATTGAGCTCTGCCACGCAGGCGATTTTCGGCGCGAAGCTTGCGCAATTGAGGCCGACCGAAGAACGAAGTGATGATTTGCTTTAATGTCGACCAGGTGGTGAAATCGGCTTGGTGGTTGTGGTAACATAGCTTCACCACATCGGTCAGATGACCCTGGTAAGCTGACGAGCGTCAACCTAGCAGAGTCATCCCATTAGTTGGAACCGCTAACAAGCTCAAACTCTACCAGCCAGTCTTCGGCGTCAAGTTCGTCGGTGCCGCTGAACATAGGAGTGTCATGTTAACGAAGCGTCCCAGCACACATGACCGTAGGTGGTGCATGGGCAGGAGCGGCGTCCTCGACCATTTCGGGGGCAGATGGTAAAGTCCGGTTGCGGAGCTCCAGTACGAAAAGGGGAACTACCAAGCTGCTCTCCGCCGATTTCAACAAGCGTGCTCTTCAAAGAAGTTTCAGCAAGAAACTCGCCAGGGCAAGCAAGGCAGCTGCGGCATAGAAAACAGGAGGCCGAAAGCGCGACACGAACGTTGTCGTCTTTTCTCTCACTAGCCCAGAGCTAGCAGTGATGTGCACCGGTACAATATATATATTATGAAGTCTTGGTAGTCTTGGTTGCACCAGCGTTTATTTTAGGAAAGACCTCGCAAAATGAACGGGCAGAGCCAGTACACAGACGATGACGATGATGATGACACAGAGTAGCAATGAGGACAAAGAGACAAGCGGATGATGGTTATTGTGATCATGCAGGGATGAGAACGATGTAAGTAACAAACGCCCACACTACTTCCCCCCCCCGCCCCCTTGGAAGCGGACACCTTGGCCGCCGTAAGCCAAAGTGACGGGGAACGTTGCGTGAAAGGTTTCATGCGAGAAATGTGGACAATCTCTGTGCTTCGGTAGCGGCGGTCTGTTGGGGCGACAAGCGGTGTCACAAGATAATTGACCGGCGAAGTGTGTTCTAAAACAATGTATTGCGCGAAGAAGCATGGTTGTAATTTCTCACAGAGACCAGGAGTGCGAATAGGTGTCAAAAGCAGCATCTTGTCACTGGGTTGGAAAGACACAGCGTGATAGGATGCGTCATAGATGATCTGCTCGTACTGTCTCGCTTTAGTATTGATGCAAGCCTGTTGGCGAGACGGGAAATGTATTCTTCTCTATAAGACTGACGTGTATTCCCATAGCTGCTAAAGAATGAGACGTCGAAAAAGGTAGTCCTAGTGCGTCCGTACACGAGGTAAAACGGTGAGTAGCAGGCTGTTAGCTGAACGGCGTTGTTGTAAGTGAAGGCCAGGAATAGTAAAGGAGTATCCCAGTTTTTGCGGTTCGGTTGAACGTAAACGGCTATCATGTCAGCAAGGATTCGGCGAAATCTTTCAGTGTGACCATTTGTCTGAGGGTGGTAGGTTGAATCTGTCTTGTGAGTAGTTCCAGAAGCGCGCAGTACTTCAGTTACCATTTGTGACATGAACACTTTGCCACGGTCACTAAGCAGTACACGAGGAGCCCCATGACGCAGGATTCTGGCGAGAAGAAGAAAGTCTGAAACTTCCACAGCTGAGCCTGTCTTAATAGAGGAAGTCTCAGCGAAGCGTGTCAGGTGGTCCACGGTGGTCACTATTCATCATTTGTCAGCAGATGTGATGGGGAGAGGCCTGCAAAGCTCGACACCTACAACCTCGAACGGCATTGAAGGGCAAGGAAATGGCTGTAAAGGCTCTGCAGGTGCAGATTTCGGGAGTTTATGACGCTGGCATGGGTAGCAGGAACCAACGTACCACGCTATGCAAGAACAAAGGCCAGGCCAGGAATAATGGCATCAAATGTGGTCAAGGTTTTTTTCAAACCAAGATGAACAGCAGTCAAGTCATCGTGGGAGGCTTCGAACCCCCGATGTCGAAGAGAGCGTGGCAGTACAGGAACCCAGCGCTGACCGTCAGTGTGGTAGACGTGGCAGTAGAGAACGCATTGTCCAACTCAAAGTGCAGGAGTTGAGGACGAAGTCACTCGTTTGGTGGATGAGAAACTCCCGAAAGGTGGTCCATCATGCCTCTGCAGTATGAATCGGACCGCTGGCGGGAGATAAATGTTGACTCGTCGTTCGAAAAGGGTTGCGTTATTGATGGAAGCATATAAACTATGGTATATGTGTCAGTTGAGTTCTCACCAATGCTGATATAGGTAGTTGGAAGCGGGCAACGAGATAAAGTGTCGGCGTCTGTATGTTTTCTACATGACTTGTAAGTTATGTCACAGTGATACGCCGTAGGCCCGCTCCTGCTTACAACATCGGTGACGAGGTCTGGGTGCAAAGGGGCACCAGCGGGCCCGGCAAGAAGCTACTTCCTAAGTTCGATGGGCCATTCATAACTACTCAGCGTGTAGGAGAAATTACCTGGCGTGTGAACACCTCAGATGCGAACTTCACTCTCGATAAACTCAAAGGAATAAACTTTGCCGTGCATGTGTCGCGCTTGAAAAAAGCAGTCGGACCGCTGTAGGTGCAATGAACTGCAATTTCTTTTTTTTTTCTTTTTCAAGTCCGCAGTGTGGCCGAATGTAACGAAGAGTGGCGCCGCAGCTGAGGGCCACGGGCCGGACAGCGAGGAAGAAGAGGCCGAATAGAACAGCTTGCCAGACGAACGAGTGTTGTGTCTGTCTCGCTCATTATATTGTATATATATATACATATATATATATATATGAAAACAATGAAGTGCTAACATAGGACCCGGAAGTAAAAGTTCAAAAAAATCAAGCACGTAGGAAAAATTGTTTTGTAAAGGACTGACGTTTCGGCCGCGGGACCAGCCTTCGTCGGAGTGACATCACTCCGACGAAGGCCGGTCCCGCGGCCGAAACGTCAGTCCTTTACAAAACAATTTTTCCTACGTGCTTGATTTTTTTGAACTATATATATATATATATATATATATATATATATATATATATATATATATATATATGTCTTCGATGTTCTTTCTCTAGTTCTCCAGGCACTGCTCCCATCAACCACAACTACGAGCAAACCAGTATTTGAACTACAGCCTGATGGCTTATCATCTCAACTGTGGCCGCACGGTGAGCCTTCGTTCAACTGCCTGTCATGGAGTTCAAGCGACGCTGGCCACAATGACGGAAACCAAAGAGTGTGCCTTACAGCTGATATGGCCAGTGTTCGTTGCTGGTCAATCAACCGTGGTCTGATCGCACAGAGGATTACAGCCTACAAATATCACGGAACCTCACTCGGTGCTTGGGGCGTGAAACCGGTGTGGATATGGCTGCATCGCTCCCGCTTTCAATGTTCTTTCTGCGGGTTAGTAAGCATGATTTGTGTTGCGGCTACTTAGTATGTTTCCTACCGGTTCCGCCCCCAGTGGCGTTTTCCAGTGTCGCTGTTCATACGCTACGCGATGTCCGTGTGTACCGAAAGTGACGTCATTTTGTGCTCTTTTGCCGCAGTGCATTCCACTTGTTCTTGTTTTTGTGTTAAGAGGTCGAAATGAACCCGGCTTCCTCACACGCAATCCTGCAGAAACTTTTAAGAGGTCAGCAGGAGATGAAAGAAAAACTTTGCGCCATTGAGAAGTCAAAAGCTGAAACTAAATCATAAGTGGTTAGCCTTACTGTACGCATATCGAACCTGGAATCAGCTATTCATAAGATGGACAATATAAAAGGTGCAGTTTTACAGTGTAAAAGACCTGTGAAAGTCCGAATATGAGAATAGACTGTCTGAACAAAAATAGATGAACTTGAAAACCATAGTAGGTGGTGTAATTTATTCTTTTTGGTATTGGGGATGCAGACAAGAGTGAATCATAAGACGCAATAGAAAATAAATTGTTAGAGATATGTTCTTCCACTCTTCGATGCGAAAATATTGAAATAAAAAAGACACACAATTTGGGTAAATTTGCTGCGAACTGACTTCGACCAGTTATCACTGCTTTGATTCATTTGAATATATGCAGCTAGGCTGTTCTTTCAAACGCGAATAAACTAAAGGGCTCCAAGATGAGCATTTCAGAAGATTTTCTGCTGCTGTTAGACTGAAAAGGAAACGGTGGCTGGAATATAGTAAGGCAAATAAGAAAGCAAACGATAAAGTATGCCCTAAATTTGATTCTCTGTACCTAAATGGCGTCAAGTGTATATTTGACGAGTCGCTAGGTCAAGTAAGGCGTGCTGACTTACTAAGGTTGAGAAATAGGTCTGTGCTTTCAGTGTTGATTGTGAACTGCCGAAGCATTAAGAATAAAACGAATGAGTTTGCTGCTCTTCTAGACATGACTCAGCCGTCTGTGGTGCAGGGAACGGAATCCTGGCTGAATGAAACTGTTAGGGATACGGAAATCTTTCCTGGAAAATATATTTCTTATCGGAGGGATCGTAACTGCCGTTGAGGTGGAGTTTTTATACTAATACATGAAGCGACTAGCTCTAGGGTACTGCAAATGGAAGTTAGCCACAGTGAGGTTGTCTGGGCTCTAATTAGACTTTCAAACGGTAAAACAGTCTCTCTGTGTTCGTTTTATTGTCCACCAAGCAGTACAGCTAATGTTTTGGATGAACTAATCGATGCGGTTGAAACTGTCGAGACGGGAATGCCTGATAATAGGTGGTGACTTTAGCCTTCCTGAAGTCAATTCGACTCAGCAGGGACCCACATCGAGCAGGCAGAGTCAGTTAATAAGAGCCATTATTGAACTATGCAGAACTTATGATTTAACACAGATGGTCTTGCAGCCAACATGGGGAAACAATGTATTAGATCTTGTTAAAGAACCCCAGGTGGTCTAAATTTCCGGAGCCCTCCACTACGGCGTCTCTCATAATCTTATAGTGGTTTTGGGACGTTAAACCCACATATCAATCAATGTATTAGATTTTACTGATTACGAGCCCCCCTATGGCTGTGAAGTCTGCTCTTGTGCTTCCCGACAATAAGGAATACGCTGTTTTTCAATGCGAGTTCAATTTACAGTATGCAAAGGTTGCAAGTTGCGCTAGACGATGAATTTATAGCTATTAGAAAGGCCGCTAAAGTGATATTCAAAGTTCTTTGAATGCATATTACGATGTTTTTGAAACTTTAGCAGAAACCAACATGCGCGTAAATTATGGGATATAATTAAACAAACGCTTCTCGATTTACGAGATCGATACGTACCGTCATGGCTAATGACACCACGACGAAGCAGATCTCAGCCATGGTGCACAAGGGAAGTGCGGATCTTAGCCAGAAAGCAAGCAACTGCTTACACTGCTTACAAAAAAACACCACCATTGCACTTGAGCCAAAGAATTGAGCTAATGACTGAGCAGATAAAAATTGTGGTAAACAAGGAGAAAAACAATTTCTTCATTTCTTTTGAAGTAAGGATTAAAACAAGTCCTAAAAAATATGACAGCTAGTCAAACTGAACGGCACGGATGCAGTGCCCATTCCTCTACTCGAACTTAAGAGGGAACTTACTTCATAGGGAGATTGACAAGGCTACACATCATAACCAATACTTTGGCTCTGTGTTCGCTGGCCACTCAAACATCAGCGCCATTTTGGCAGAATCCCGTGCCAGTGGAGAGAAAATGGAAGATATTGTTTTTGATCTGCGGGCATCTAGGAATCGTCAGAGAAATTATGTGCCTCAAAGGCCACTGGCCCGGACGGCCTACAATCTGCTTTACTTTCTATGTTTACACATTCGGTATCAAAATAATTGCTTGCTTATTTTAATGTCACTGAGCGAAAGTGTATTGCCGGATGATTGGAAAATTGCTAACGTTGTGCATGTGCACAAGTCTGGCACGCACAACATCGCGTCAAACTACCGGCCAATCTCACTTACTTCCATCAGCTGTAAAATTATGGAACATATTCTTTTCACAAACATTATGAATCACTTAAATAATCATTCCTTTTTGTCGCCTCAGCAACATGTTTTTCGACCTGGGTTTTCTTGTGGTACACGGTTGACTGAATTCACACAAGATTTGGCTACTGCATTAGATAACGCGTATTTAGTTGACCGTTTGTATTTGTATTTCGGTAAAGCGTTTGATTTATTTTGTGATTCATTACTAATTCAGAAGCTGTCCAGGTACAACATGAACTCTTCTGCTGTAGAATGGATCAAAGCATGATGGAACTTCCGACGTCATATGGTAGTTTTAAATAGAATGCTAGTCCATTAATGTCGATGTTACTTCAGGACGTACCGCATAGATTAGTGTTGGGACCGCTTCTTTTTCTCATCTACATGAATGATATCTGTTGTGGTATTTCCTCCAGCTTTCGTATGTTCGCAGATGACAGCTTATTGTACAGGGTCATTATTACCACAGAAGATTTCACTGCGCTACAAAAAAGTTAAATTTGATTAGCACCTGATGCAATACCTGGCGCATCGACATAAATGTGACAAAATTTGTGTATATGTGCTTTTCTAGAAAAAAAATTGCCGTAATGTTTTTAGTTACACTATCAATGCAGAACTGGCACGAGTGCTCGAGCCCAATTATCTCGGCGTATACTACACTGCAGAATCAACTTGGCGTTGTCATATCGACTATGCTACACGCAAGCCGTCCAGTATTCTAGGCTTTCAGAAGAAATTCGAAAATTTGCCACTTGCGCAAAACAGCTCTTGTATAAAACTAATGTTAGACCAATACTTGAATACACTTGTTATGTTTGGGATTCTTGGCAGCAGAAGGACATTGAAAGGATTGAAAGAATACAAAATTTAGCTGTGAGATTTGTTCATGCCAATATTATCGCCACTTTAGCGTATCAAGTGCAAAGGAAAGTCCTTGGATGGGGTCTATGCAGCAGCGTAGGCAATACTTATGAATAAACTTTTTTATAGTATATTTGATTGTAACAATGGTATTATATGGGATGATTATTTCCATATTCCTAATCACTCCGCCTTGATCATGCCTATATTATCAAGGACATAAGATGCAGGATGAACTACTTCAGGATGGCTTTTTTACCCCGAACAATTCGTGAGTGGAATAAGCTTTCTCAAGACATAGCCCCCGTTATATCCCCTGATGTATTTGCTTCCTCCCTGCAGGATATGCATCGTCAATAGTTCCAGTTATATTCTGTGGTGTATTTCGTTTTGTGTTTAGTACTAGATGCTTCTTGCTGTCATTGCTTTTTATGTGTAATGGGCTACTTACCGCTTTATCTGTAGAAAGTACCTGATTTTTTATGGCTATGCTGGTATTTACCACCCCTCCCTCCACTATAATACCAAAAAGCCTGGTGGATATAGTAATAAATAAATAAATAAATAAATAAATAAATAATCAAATAAATATAGTTTCGAAATAACGCGTGCAAGCTGTTGGTGCGCTGTAATGAGAAGTCAAAACTAGATATCATAATAGCACATGCCAAACGTATTTTGTTCGCGTGCAGAAAGAAAAGTTGCAAATTTTTATATTGGTTACAGTGGAGGATGGAGAGTAAACGTAGAAGACATAGACGGCAGTTTGTGCAGCGAATGTGCGTGTTCAGGGCTCAAATTAAATTCCACGCGGCAGCAAATGCCTGCGAGCTGGCATAAAGAGGCTTGAAAACAACAGTCTTCTTTCACACTTCCCGTTGCTGCAAGCACCATGCATGCTTTTAGCTCCACTTGTTCATTTATATTTGACTTCTTGCTTTATCCATGCGCGTTCATCAAGGAGTAAATAATCTTTTAAGCCTTCTGCACAGTGGTAAGCAGTACTTTTTTTTCAATGGCACACACTACCAAGCTCTGATCAAATTCAGACTGTGTGTTGGAAAATATAAAATAAAAATTTCTTAGAACTGCATTTTTATCATACTCTTTCTTGCTCAGGTTCGAGGCGCGTCTGTCGACATGAGCGATTTGATTAAAAGGAAGAGCGCGCGCCCATTTCTGGCTTTCCTAGTGCACTGAAAGGAAGTGACCTCACAGTAGTCAACAGCAAAAAAATGCGCTTTTATGAACAGTAAGTTTTGCGCTGTGTAAATAAAGGGCTGTTTCCTTTGGTTTACTTCCTGTTGCGCATAACGTGGACCTGTTGACGATGCCCTAGAGTGATAAGTTGAAAATGTTTACAGCCACTTGTCCTTCCTCTCAGCCTTCCTAGGCATGAGGGCTGCACTTGATAGCTACGAATAGACCATGATTTCACGTGGAAGCGACGTTAATAATAAAAAAAATTACGATACAGTAAAAGCTTCTTTATTCTTCCATCATTATTACAGGAAAATAGATATAAATAGCAGTTGTGTACAGATGTCTATCCCAATTTAATTTAGCGAGTTGCAATTGCATGGTTGGATCTTGAAAGATGTGGGTATCTATACACATTCCCAGTTGTGTCTTTGAAATAAACAAAATATTACACGACGCTATTACTACAAACTAAGTTTTATAGACAGGTCTAGAAGTATGATTGCTTTTCTAAAGATGTTTTCTAAACTGTTAAAAAAATTTGGAAATGTCACTACTTGTTTGTGTGTTCATGTTTTGACACGTGTACGTTGCTGATCCATGTACGTTTTTTTGACTGTGAGGGGTGACGGCACCATGTCAGACATTAAATTGCTTTTGGCATACTCTGTTCCTCACATGTCTATACTGTACTGTGTAACTGAATTATAATTGAATGATTGAATAAACAGTTTCTGTCCTAAGTACAATGCGGCAAAAAAAAAAAAACTTGCATGATTTCTTCAATCCCGGCCAGCATACATATACTGTTCATTTGCGCCAACCTCTGGTCCCGCCGCGGTGGTCCAGTGGATAAGGTACTCGGCTACTGACCCGCAGGTCGTGGGCTTAAATCCCGGATGCAGCGGCTGCATTTCCGATGGAGGCGGAAATGTTGTAGGCCCGTGTGCTCAGATTTGGGTGCACGTTAAAGAACCACAGGTGGTCGAAATTTCCGGAGCCCTCCATTACGGCGTCTCTCATAATCATATGGTGCTTTTGGGACGTTAAACCCCACATATCAATCAATCAACGCGCCAACCTCTGGTTGATTCCGGCCCATTCCACCGCAACCCGGGTAATTCGGACAATCTGGGGCGCGCACCGATATTGAATGTTTCGCAGGTATGCGGCGCAGAAAAGCGAGACCATCGTTCACTGTGAAGCGAAATAAGCCGGTTCTTGCGCATTGCCATCATCACTGTTGCGAATCATATGGTAACAACGTCAGGGTCGTTGCGTGCCAATTCACGTTTCCCACATTGTGTGACATCTCATTGGCTTCAGGCGTTCGAATGGGCGTGGTTGCCAACCACAATCGCGTGCTTAGCGACCAAGGCTTCAGCGGCAGCGTCAAACTTTGTTTGTTTACGGGCAAGAAAGAAAAGTATGGTCACACAACGGGGGTAGGGGGGGGGGGAGCTTGTAGTGGCGGCACATAAAAAGGTAGAGGTGGAGAGCACTCTCGGGGTAATTAAGACGGCAGAATTGCCCTAAGGAAGCACTGTGAAAGAAGTCGTGGAATCGTAATGTTTGCGCTGCTCTTATGCAGAATCAGGTGAGCATTTACGTATTCACTTGAAAAATTGCAGTAGGTGGACGGCATAGCTACTTATTTATTATTTCGTGGTACTTTTGAGTATTCCTAATTCAGTTATTTGGACCATTTTTTCTATCCCGTGGTATCCGAATTCCCGAACTCTTGCTTTATTATGCTCCATATCCGGTGTTCACCTTGCGAAAGCACTCAATGGGTAATGATAGAAAGAACCAGAGTCATCTGGTGTTAAAATGTGATCTGAATTCCGTAGACTTTTTGTACATATGTCACCTTATATTTCTGTACCAAAGCTGATACTTTCGTATTTTTGATAAATTACGCGAGTTATTGACAAAGGTTGCCGTTAGGTAAACACGAAAAGGTGCTTTAGGTTAAGCTAACAGTACCCAAAGTAGCCACGTTATTTCTCATCAATGCCATATTTGCAGTCAGCGAGAAGTGAAGCGAGAAGCCATATTTTCACCTAGTGAGACCAGAATAATGGAGTACAATAATAGCGAGTCGATTAACAGAGTCCGTTGATCAATAGTGCAACACTCAATGCCAACCTACACCTGGTTTGCTTTAGTGCCGACCTCGTGATAAGTTGTCTCAATGCGAAATAATTGATGACCTATCTGGTCACAAGGCGGTCGTTATCTTTCAAATGCCCAGTCGGGAAGCCACAGAATCGACACTTGGGCTTGGTTGTTGAGATGCATGACACAACTGCGTTTTAAGCACACGAAAAGACACAAAAGAACACAAGACAAGCGCTTACACACAGCTAAAAGATGTATTGAAAAGATAAAATAATAAATGCACGAAATTAAAATCAACGCATGCGTGCGAAGGCAATAAAGAAAACCATGCCAACACGAGAACATTCAAGTTACTGAAGCAAAAAGATTATCCGGAAACAATCTAGAAAGGCAAACTCCTTATTGAGTAGCCACACCGAAAGTTGACTGACGCTCTGATCAGCTGTCTTTCATTTGAATGCCAATGTGTGGCAAGCCACTCATTGTCATTAAAACTTTTTTTACTTGAACCGCTTTGTTGAGACAACTTTTATTGAAGCTCTATCTTAAAATCACGAACCATTCGTATCGCTTGGAAAAATGTAACGTAAATGCACTAGTTCGCCAGTTTGAGAACTCTGTACAACTATGTATTCATCACTTTGTTGCTATTAAAAACCACTAAAAAGAAACTTTCTGGGTAAGCAGAGAGATAATACAGTTATGTTGATATCTTAGCCGTCTCAGGTACTTTAAAAGCATTGACGACCCTATTTCCAATGCCAGAATCACGTCTGCGAAGGAGAAACTTAAGCAGCAACGAATCTTGCCAGGGACTTTTGCTACGGTGTCGAGGCGCCGGCGCTACACTGAAACAACCCGCGAACATTTTCGCGTTCTGTCATGCCCATTACTGATTCTGCATTTTCGTTTACTATAAAAGGTGAAGGTGTAAATGTAAACGTGTCTGCATATCGAATGCAATTAACGAATATTTTCATTCTTTACACACATTTCAGTTCCAAGCATGTCCGGCTTTTCATTATAATTCAGATCACTTCATTCAGGATACTATAACTAGTGGTATTAGTGTTTGTCGTTTGATTTTGAATTTAGACACCAAAAATTCGGTAGTTTGCAGGATGTTCCCAATTGTTTCTTACTGCGTTATTCTAAACGTACATCTCGTTACCTTACTGTGATATTTACAGAACCTTCGAATCTAGTCTTGTAATTCCGTTTTGGAAGCTTGCAAGAGATATACCATGATTTAAATCAGACAGCAAGACTGACATAAGCAATTAGAGACCAAGTTTCTTAACTACATATTTATGAAAAAGGTTGAAGCGTATAAACTGCAAATCCTTATTGAATTTCCCTCTCAAACTTCCTTTTATTTAATGCTCAGCACGGCTTCAAAATTGGTTAAAAGCCATCATCCTGCTGATTGAAATCACTCACGGCATTGCCTATTATTTAGACCACGGCAATGAAATCATTATTGTGAATTTCTCCAAGACCACTGACGCGTTACTGCATTATCATCTGTTGCATAAATTGGACATCATCCTGGAAAATTCAGCTTTAATAAAACTTGCAGAGCAAGCACTAAAGTGCTGGAAGAAAGGAAAACAGAAGGCGAGGAATGGAAGGCAAAGAGGACAACACGAGCGCTGGTCGTGTTGTTTGGTCAGGTCGGTTTTATTGAGAGTTTCCTTCGTAATCACTGTCGCTTTGTCGCCTTCAGTTCGCCAAAATCATCAAATCTAGAGGTTGATTCTGGGGTTTTCACATGGGTCTGTCCTAGGCCCTTTATTTTTTTGTCTATATCAATGATCTGCCGGAACACTATCTCACGAATATTAACCTTCACGCTTATATGGCAATATTGCATCCGAAGCTGACCAGACGGGTTTGAAAGATTTCTGTAACTCCTTTTAAGTTTAGTTTCATAAATGTAAAATGATTATTAAAAGAAACAGTTGTTTCGTTCCTCACAAAAAATTAACACCAGCTATTGCAATAGAATCTTTTAGTGGTTCCTCTTTACCAAGAGTTATGCGGTATATGTGCTATCTTCGTGTCACATACTCATATTTTCAATGGCCTACTCACAATTTCATTACGTGCTTTAAAGCCCAAAGGGGCCCTCAAATACTTTTTCAAGTAACCATGTAAAGAATTCGCTGGAAGAGCTTATTGCCTCACAAATTCAACCCCGCAAATATTTTAGAAATCTGTCTAGTGCAAGTGGAGCAACAAAGGTTTGTCGCATGCTGCAATCGCATTCTCTATTCTCTCGTTCCGACGAAAGTGCTGTAGGCTTTGCAGGGAGGGATAGCAGGGCCACAGGAAAACGTCACGCCCACCTCGTGTCCTTGAGCACTTTTTCTTTCTTTTTTCTTCGAATGCGTGACTTTTTCAGTGTGATCGCGTGCGCACGCATGGACAAGTGGTCGCCACCCGCGGTGATCTCTGTAACGAGCAAATGGGTCTTGTTCGAATGAACCAATGGCTGATAGATGAGCTTGATACGTGTGATTTTTAAGTATATTCCGTGATTTGTCGAGATAGGAAAAAATATTAATCAGCTGACTTTGATAATTTATTGTTGATTCCAGGCCGCGTGCTGCGCTATAATATTTGGCTCGCGTGTTGTCCGGAGCCTCTACTACCGATCGGCAGTGTGTTCTGACCATGCTAAAAAATGTTGCAGGGCATCGTTAGACAAGTAATATATCTACCTTGAACAATGCATAATACCGCAATGGATATAAAACATTTAATTTATAAATTTCCTGTTGACCCCATCATTCTGACCCCATCACTCTGCTCACCGTTTAAACAATTCATTAATAATACCGCATGTCTAACTGCAAAAAATGTTTTGTTAGGAACAAGAAGCAGTGCTGTTTGGTTTGTTCCGAGGTTTCGCAATAATTACAAATCTCAAACATTGCAATACAATTTACCAATGATTCTCAATAAATACAGTCATGTAAACAGTTTCTCATCAAAAGAACTACCATCCTTTTTTGTAAATATAGGCTAACTTTTTTCACGTTGTAAAATGGGCTGTCTGTAGGATAGTACCAATTCATTTATCTTTCAGTGTGTGCATCCATGCTGTACTGAATAGGTTATATGATATAATTCAGTCTGTATAATTTTGTTTGTCTGATATGATATGTACACTGTATAATGCAGCACATGCACAAGGATCAAATTTGTATGCATCTTCCCTGATATTTTCATCATTTATTTATTTTTATTATTTTATTTTTTGGCAATAATGGTGTTATGGTTGCTGGATTTTTCTTTTTTTCTTTCTTTGTTTTTTTTTGCTCGCGTCCATGTAATCTTTTGTGCTATACTGGTATCAGGATGTTTCGTAGGAATGTATATATATGTTTTTATTACACCGTATTTGGTATTGTTATGTTAGCTTATGGTCTTTATTGTTACACACATCTTTTGTCATTGTCCCACCTGCCTTGTATAGGGTTCACTGGCCTCGTCAAGCTGTCCATAAACAGCTTTTAGCCAGTGAACCTCTCCAGAACCTGTTTCTTTCTGGGAAAATAAAATGATTTGATTTTGATTTGATATATAAACATAGTGAAATACTCAAACTGACATCAGTTCAAAAGTCTATCAGGGACGAGTGTGACCAAACAAAAGCTTGCTCAGATACGGCTCGGGAATATAATTTACACACGATCGCTGATACGCATGCGAAGTTGCAATTTCAGATGGCGCGCTCGGTACACCTTCTTTTCATTAAGCTACGTTATGCTGGAGAGATACTGAACACACTTGGCGAAATGAGCATAGTAGTGCAGCCGACGTGGTTGACAGTTTGGACGCACTATTTGACTGAGAAGGTAGCGCCGCTGTTGTGTTGGACGCACCAACTGTCTCTGAGGACAGAGTAGCCTTGTTGCGAAAGCTCAGCTGTGTAGGCTGCCTCGTCGCCGTCTGAGTTATTGCTTTCAGTTTATGGGAGCTGTGATTGCAAGCGTGCCAATCGGAGGTAGAAGAGCAGGACGATGATTGCGAGTGCGCTCGTGGCACGTGACACCTGCTGTCAACGGGAAGTTGCAGCCGATGCTTAGAGGAATAAACAATGTTTTTGGTCTCGTTTCGCATCTTCCCTGCGGGTTTCTGGGCCGAGCACCCTTCAAACTCTCTGCATTTGGCGCCAAACGAAAAGAACCCCGCCCCTCAGCCACGGACATCGAGTCAGTCTGCTACCATGACCCTGACGACGCCACTGACTGTGGCCATATTTAAGGCCTAGGCGCGAGGGAATCGGTCCTCAATTTAATTAACGACCTTTTCGTGCACTCGATCGTTAGCAGCTTCTCGGAGTCTGGCGTGCCCCGGCGGGTCTTCCCAGTTGTCCTGTGTGGTACCGCAAAACGATGGCGGTGTCTTCGACCCCCTTTCGAGCCCTGCAACCAGTTCATCGCGGCATTCTCGGAAGAGTTCCTGCTGGTCACCTGGAACTACCGCATCGGTCCTGAGCTCGACGCCCGATTGCAACAGCCAAAGGAAGCTCTGCCAGATTACGTTCAGGCCATGCTGGAGCTTTTCCGTCGGGCAGACCCCACATCTCTTGAGGCCATCACGTGCGCACAAGGTATTCGGCAATGCCAGCTCCGTTTTCAGCTACACCTGATGGGCCACTCCCTACCTTCCCTCAAATAGTTTGCTGATTTTTTCTCAAAAATTGTAGAGCCGTTTGCTCCGGCCATACCCACTGTCGCAGATAAAAAAGGTGAGCTCCATGGAGGTGCGCCAAAGGCCCATCGATGTTGATAGGGTTCATGGGATGTCGCCAATGTTGGAGCACACGATGGCGCCATGTAGGACATAGACGCGACGTGCCACAACTCTGCGGAGCGAGCGAGGGTAGCGATTAGGAATGAGGTCAAAAAATCCCGGATTGGCGAAGTAGCAGACGTGAAGAAAAGGAAGAAAACGAGAAATAAGAGGAAGAAACCGAAAGCAACAAAATACAGGGACACGAAAATAAGCCCAAGTGAATCAGTCTTGCGCGGAGGTGATTCACGCTTGCAATCTTGAGAAGGGCAAGACTTCCCTTGAAGCCAAAGTGGATCGACGAAAGCATAACACCCTGTGGCATAAAACCCGCATCAGCCAGTTGGGGCGCGAGTTGGGAAGGTTGGCTCATGCACGTGATGGTCTCGAGCACGAACATGACGCCTACAATACAAAGCAACCACCATTATTGACCACAAAAATTAACACTTTTCTGAACTGGAGGACAAGGTCCGTACACTGGAGGAAATGTTTGCTGAGGACGCTTAGAAGCGCAGCCGCATGAATAGGCTGATTAAGGATTCCCGAAGGCGTCTAAATGATCAGCTGCAGCAGGGTGGGAAGTTCGAAGGGCAGTTGCTAGACAGGGACACTGAACTATCAAACTTGATGCGCAGCTGTGAAGAGCTCCAGAGACAGCGTGCACTCCAACACTCAATGTTGGACGTGCTGCGAATGCATGCAGCGGACTTACGTGCCAAGCTAGCTCAGGTTAAGCAGGGCCGCGACCGAGGGGCCAGTCAAGCACGCGCACAAGCTATGGAACTTAGCAAAAAGGAAGCAGTGTGCAAGGGGAGCCAGGAGCTGATCAAAGGGCTCGAGGCTGGCGAGAAGACTTTATCAGCAAAGGTCTCCGAACTTAAGAGGCAGCTCAGTCTCGCGTCGTAGTCGGAGACGATTATGGTGAACAGTCTGAAGAAAAGTGTGACTGAATTATGCATGACAACTTTGCAAAGCTCAAAGAGAAGATGGCCTCGGCAGGTATGGAGAACGAGTGACTGGTGGAAGAGCTTGAGGCAAGAAAGCAGAATTCGGAAAAACAACAATCCAGGATGAGAGGACAGGTGACGCAGCAGCAGGAATCCACCAAGAGGGTGTAAGAAAAGGTGGAGCAGCTGAAGAAAGCCGTGGACAATGTAAGCAACCGCATCAGCGTATCAGACCTAGCGTGCAACGTGGTCGTCCTCGAGGCATGAAGCTGTGTCGAGAGAATGTATAAGGAAATCAGGTGTCTACGTCCGCGAGCATGGGGAAGTGAGCACCGGAGGTATATGCCCTCTGAGCTTCGGTGGGGATGTCATGATCGCATGGCTGGCAAGGTTGCCAGCGTCCGTTGATTGCCACATGAAGGAGTGGCCGCCACTTATACGCGACTGGTTTGGGCAGCTTGAACAAAAATGACACACCACAACGGATTACAAATCGCCGGAAGCCACTGCACCATGAGCATTGACCTAGTGTCCTGGTCTCGCCCAAAGACTATGGTCAACCTTAGCGAGTCTGATGCGCCCCCGTCTTTGTGCGGCGACGAATTGACTGTGCCAGCATGTGGTCTTGTGTGTCACGAGTGGACCATCGGGGCCAGGGTGAGCAGCTACCGCATAACCTGCCTCTCTCCACTTTCGCCGAAGAGGAGGGGCACTATGGGAGCGGTGACCATGAGCACACTAATTGAAGGTAGAATAGGAGGACGAGGATCGTGAGCGCGCTCGTGGCATGTGGCAGCAGCTGGCAGCGGGCAGTTGTGGCCAAGGCTCAAAGGAATAAACAATGTTCCTGGTCTGCGTTCTGGTCTTCCCTGCGGTGTTCTGGGCCGAGAAGCGTCGAAACCCGCTACAAGTTGTACGAAGCAGCAGCGGTTCACGCGTCCTGAGCAGATGTTGCCTTTTGCGATGCAGCAGCTAGTTGTCTTCTGTGACTGCCTAGTAGGACCACGCTGCTAGCTTGTCAATGACGTGGGCTCGTTGGGTCCACTTTTTGTTTCCAACCCGTATGACTTCTTCCTTTCTTAGCGGTGGCAAAGTCCTCCTCCGCGCGTCCAGTGGGTTGCGCTTGAAAACTGGGTAGCGGGATTCTGGCGTGACGTTTGGGAGGGAAGTGCAAAGTCTTCTTCCTTGCAGGAGTTCTCCTAGTGGCCGACCGTCTTCAAGAGGAGCAGTGTGACAGCCCAAAAGACCCAGCCAGAGACCATCTTGGGTTACGGACGTCTTTTTCAATTGTTTGTTTGACAGTCTGCACTCCTTTATCAGCAAGACCATCTGAGCGGGGAAATCCGGGGCTCAATGAGACATGGTTTAAATAGTACCTGGATGCGAAAATAATTCATGAGAAGAAAAGCGGGGCTGTTCTCTGTGCACACCTTTACTGGTATACCATATCTTGCCAAAATAGCACTGAGTTTAGAAATGACGGTCATTGCCGAAGTTTCACTCAAATGTTCCACTTCTGGAAAATTCATCAAGGCATCAATGATCCCCTCATAAAAATTTCCCTCGTACTGGAAAACGTCCACGTCTACTCGGTTCCACACATGACGTGGCATTGATATCGAAATTATGGGCTCGCTTGATTGCGCGTACGCGTGCCTCCGGCATGCGCTGAAGCTTTGTAACACATTGTCAATGTCATTACAGAGTCCGGGTAAAAACATTTAGCTGCGCGCTCTTGCTTTAGTTTTGGTCAGGCTTAAATGCTCCTTGTCAATGCGTTTAAGCGTTTCCGGCCTCATGAATTTCGGGAAAACTGCTTTACACCTCTTCAGAAGTGCTAATGGCACTTTAGACAATTCTGAAGCGAAATGTTTCATTGGACCTTCAAGGCTATCGCCTCCTTTTCCTTCGACGTAGCAACTAACAGCCTGCATTTCCTCTCTGTCTTTTGCAGTCTCTGTCGCTAAACGGTTCAGAGCCTTTGTGCTCACCAGTTCAAGTATAAAAGCGACTGCATGGACTTCGACGTCTATAGTGTCGAGCATGCGTATACTCCTCGCGGCTTGATGACGGCGATGTGGACACCATGTTGGCAAAGACCAGCTGTCAGGCAAGGACCGTGGGCATGGTTAACCTCCCTTATCATGTTGAAGAAATTAGATTCGACCATGCGTTGACGCAGAAAACATGACATGCGTCATTGGTGTCCCTGCTCCTCTAATCGTGCTACATGTTATACACGCACTCTTACATTAATGCATACTTTCTTTCCGCGCAATATAGAACCATAAAGTTCCATTGCTGGTGATATTCGTTCATTCCCTCTGAATAATTTTGTTGCAAATGCAGTTGAAAATTATTGTGTACCACAAGCCTAACTCTTTACTGCTGCTAACAACCTCTTGTTGACTGTTTAACATCCTTATTGTGTCTCATCATTTTTGGCATTGTGTAACACCACTCTTGCAATAACCCTTTCAGAATGTAAAAAAATAAAACTAAATAAATGTGAATAAAACCATCTTGAATTACTAAAAGCATGAGAATCCACAGATGAGTTTCAAGTGCGAATATGATAATACGTGGGGGAATGACAAAGGACGGGCAAATTTGCAATAATGCCACGTTCAATTTCTCAAGTTTTGTTATCGCCCCAATGCGTTACACAGTTCTCGGCGCGGGCCACGCCTGCGGTTTTTGAGAGGCTTCGGGACTGTAATAGATCATTTCGATAAGATCACGCCCACTCCGCGAACTGCACAGATTCTTTTAGGACTACGTCACCGCCAGCGATAACGCTGGAACATTTGATGAAAGAGTATAAATGCCGACGCACTTCACCGCTTGTCAGTAGTTGATCGAAGGCCGACGCTCCATTCGCCGCTATCGGTCCAAGACTGCTCCTGTAGTCCGACTTTCCCTTTACTGGGCACAGGTTTGCTCAAATAAACAATTTATTATTCATCTCGCAGTGTGCTCCATTTGTCCTCGTCAAGACCTCGTGACAATATTTGCAGTCCTCATGAAGTAGTGCGGCCAAAAACAACCATAATCGCGAGAGCAGACATCCTTTACTCCTTTACTTCTCCGTCGTCTAGGTGAGCGGCACATAGCAATATTAAGCAGATGATGACAAATTCATTACACGCCCAGAAAGTTTATGAGCAGAAAATAGCGGTTCTTCTAAGACGCAGTGTTATATTCGAATATTGCATCTATACAGCCAGTAAAAATATCAAACATTGAAAGCAAAGTTCTCTTAAAGCTGTAGACCGAATTCCATGATGGGACTTAGCTGAGCTCAGCTCAAGTCCAGCCACACATAATGAAATCTGGTCGAGAATAATAACGCAAGCTTCTTTTTGTTGCTTATTCTGTTCTCGTGTTTACGCGAGAACACCTGTGCATCTAAATTACTCGCCAAACTTGCGCTTTAAATCACCATATACATCGGTCAGCTAGAGCAGCGTTCTGGCCACGCATTTTCCAACAGGCGCGCGAGTTCAACACTCTGTATTTTCAGGAGCACCAGGCACCGGCAACGTGTAAGTGTGCCACGACACACACTACCCTTTTCGTGGCTGAGGTGCACTCGTTCATTTCAACTGAAGCAAGATAGATGGTTAAGGTCAATGCTCTTTTTCTACAAAAAACCCAAAACTGGCAACCGACTACTCCAATCAGCATTTGGAAGTAGCAAAACGTATAGATAATGGCAGAAATTTGAAATTTTTCTCGCCAAACGAGTCGAGAAGTAGCCACTTCAGTGCAAAGCAGCTACTGAAAGCAACCGTGTTGTGGATGTCACACAAACAGTTTGAATATAAGATTCGAAAAACATCAAAAGAGATTCGTAAACATGCACTCGTTTTTTACACCCCACTATAACAAAAACAAGATTTAAACGGGGAGATCCCATCGCATTGAAAAAAAAAGTTTCACCTGTGTACAGCCCTCCCTAAAAAGTCATCAGGCCAGTCCTGCGAAAAGCACATTAAAGCGAAAATGCGCTCAACAAAAGTTCATAAGAAAAACGTCACCGCTTTTCATGAAGGTGAAGCAATGAACGCGATAGCAACAAATTGGAAAGTCACGCGCACAATGGCAAGCAGATTGAAACGTGCCCCATGTTTCTCACGCAGAAATGACACATGAAACGTGCTCACAGGTACAGATGAAAGCGAATACGCGTCTCAGTTGTTACTTCGCTGTCTCAAAAGCGCTACAATTAGCAAACGGAGGATGTGCAACAATTGCAGTGACCGTTGTGCACCCCGCAACTACAACAGAGTCCTTATAGTGCCCCAACACCAACCAGTACATATGATCCTCCCCACCGGAAGATAAGGACGCACGAGAGATTGTCCGCTCTCCTTCTCTTCGCAGGCCAAAGTAGGCGTGAGAGATGAGAGCCTCCGCGCGCTCATTGCGCCATCTTGCTGATAATGCTGAAAACATGATAAATCCCCCCCCCCCCCTTCGCGAGATGCCCGCCAACAGCGGTGAGAGGTAGATATAAAAGTCTTGCCGTTTGAACGTCCAAGAAGGTACCCCTACTTGAAGTAGGTACCTCTTCGTTGTGCCGAGCCCACGTGCAACAGTTTCTCTTGACACCTACTCTACTGGCCTAGTTGGCTCGCGCTTGCAGACGCTTGCAACAACGCCATGCTGCGTCGTCAATGTGACGATTGCAGAAGCGTGTTCGCTTGGGTGAACGCCGCTTTCGGCGGCAGTTTCCCAGGACGTGCAGCTTGCATTTCTGCGTCACATCAAGCTGGCAGCAGCAGCCACTGGAGCCCTGGAGTTAGGATACACCCGTCGAGCTCATGACCCCTGTTCTGAAACCTCGCGAATAGTTTATTCTTCGTTTCTTCATTATTCAGCGGCACATTGGCTTCATCTGCAACGTCTATGGCCGCCTGTGGTTCAAGCACATCAACTGTGAATAATTCACTAAGAAACGCATTTATGTGCTCATTACACTCAGCTATGTCCGCGATGAAGCGAGAAACAATGTGCGATATGTGAAACAAGCGCTGTAATAAACCCGAGTGAAAGGTGTGCCTAATCTCATTAGGAAGCACGAACATGTAACCAGTAATTGTGAAATGCTTTAATGCCACATCGGCTTGAAGTCACTGACTGGGACGACACGTTTCAGCTTTCTATGGTTTACTATAGGTACGGAGTGCTTGGGAAATGTTTTTTCTATTATCCGTATTTTGATTTGGGTGCGTGCACGTTAAAGGAGCCCTGGTGGCCGAATTCCCGGAGCCCTTCACTATGGGCTTTCTCATAATCACATGGTTGGTTTGGGACATCAAACCCCACAAATCAATCTATCGTTCTCATTTACATCGTTGTGTTCTGCGTTCAAAAGTTTTTGCTTGGCATTCATGAGTCGGTGTAAATATGTCACTGCATTCTGAGGAAACGTTTCGCTAGTATGCACTTATCCTCGTCTTCTAAAGCTCCGGTTGGAATGAAGCGCTCGCATTATAAGTATATGAATCACCATCTCACCCAATTAGCCCTTTCCAAAAGGTTGGGTATGAGCATTTGCTGTCTTGTGGGCACATGTATGGGTAGTACAGACGGTGAGTTTAGTTATCGACAGGCTGAAAGAGCATGAAACGGTGAAAGAACGAGAGCCGCTGGTCCTTGGCTATCCACTGTGAAAACTGTGTGGAAGCCCCACAGCACACGCAGTGCAAGAAGAAGCTCGGAGCAAACGACATATTCGTTCGTGGATGTATCTGGGATTGAAAGTTTGGGGGATTTGTTAGCACACCATTTATTTATTTACCAAAAAAAACTGACTGTCCTAACAAAGCACAGTGATCTGATGGCGACGACATATCTTCAGTCCTTTTAATCCCGCTTGATGATGTTATCTACAATTATTTTTCAACAAACTGTAAACCAAGGTGCACGTGGGTTTAAAGTGTGCCCATTTTTAATATTTTGTTCTTTAGAAGTGCGCCTGCATTCCTCACTTTTTAGCCTGTTTACTAATGTGACGCCTTTAGAGAAAATAAATTATGAAAAATAATGCCTCGTCAGTGATTGATTAATGTGTGGGGTTTAATGTCCCAAAACCAACAGAGACGCCGTAGTAAAGTGCTTCGGAAATTTCGAATGCCTGGGGTTCTTTAACGTGCACCCGAATCTGAGCACACGGGCCTACAACATGCCCGCCTCCATCGGAAACGCAGCCACTGCAACCGGGATGCGATCCCGTGACCTGCAGATCAACGGACGAATACCACAGCCACTACACCATCGCGGCAGGGCCGTGTGTACGTCAGTATTTTATCTTCTGTCTTGCTTGCTTAACAGAGCAGTAAAATAGCAAAGTGGATTACTCCTTTACCTAAGTCTACGCTCCGTCTTCTGACATGTTTGCGCATTACGCCCTGCGCTCCTACCATAAGCTAGACCAAAATCATAGCGGTCTCATTGTTCAATCGGGTGATAGCTGTACCATTTTTAATTTCAGCAAAGACTAATGAGTAAAGATTTCAAGCAAAAACTATGTTTTCTGTCATTGAAACTAATTTTTCTC
Organism: Rhipicephalus annulatus; assembly: GCA_013436015.1. Lineage (NCBI taxonomy): Eukaryota > Metazoa > Arthropoda > Arachnida > Ixodida > Ixodidae > Rhipicephalus > Rhipicephalus annulatus. The sequence goes on from WOVY01001347.1 coordinate 221,699, forward strand.
TGCTGTAGCCTGCATAAAACCAAGCAAGTTGCTCTTCGCTTTGCCTCCAAAAATCATCAGCGTATTGTGCCAGTCATTCGTGTCTTTCATTTTTTTTGTGGAAAGATGCCATCTAACCATGACAGTTACTCAAAAAATGCCGTGAAATGCGAAAGAGCGGCCTCTCAGAGTGTTTTCTAAACATTCTTTGAGTAATTGCTACAAGCACACTTGCTGGGTATCCGCTAAGTCATTATTAATCGTTGTTAAATATGATGAATATGATGAGGAATTATGCCTGAAGGGAATGTGAGCCGCGCTTATTAGGTGATCACGAAAAAGCTAATGTAATGGGTTTATTTTTATTTCGTATTTATTTCAGACAAAGACAAGTAATATGTACATTTGCCCTGTCTAGGAGGAGTGACAAAAAGGCACGAGTGCCTGACTGGGTGTCACACCCCTTTTGGAGTATTGCAACACCAACTCGTTACGCTATTCGCAATTTGTGACGCCTGGTTGTTACTTTGCTGTTCCAAAAGACTTTATTACTCATAACGCCAATCCTTTCTTGACCTCAAGCTTGCCTAACGCAATTTCGCAAGCATGTTCGCAGCACCAGCGTGGCTCAGTGGTAGACTACTGGTCTGGCACGTGGCGGACCCTGGTTAGAGCGCCCATGTGTCCTCGTTGTCATTTTTTGTTATTTTTGAGGTTTTTCTTATTTTGTGCGATAATGGTTACGGACACCGGCAGTGGCAAAGGAAAACTACGGCGCCGCACTTTACCCGTGTTGTGATCTCATAACAGCTTTCACTATAAATGTACTCAACTATTTAGCATCGCAGTGCATGAACATAAGATTTTTCTCGTTTCGCATTTCTGAGCCATTCACTGAAGAAACGCAGAAGTGCGGCGATGATATTTTGTTATCTTGAACCTGGTGAAAACAAGAAGCGCTCGTCTATACCATGTGAGAGCAGCAGTTCTTAAAACAATAAACCTCGTTCATCCTGCCACGAAGGTATACAAAACGGATAAGCATAAGGCTCCCAAACGTGTATGGCTGACTGACACATAGACCATTGATTGTTTTTATTGATTGCCTGCTTCGTGATTCAGCTGCTCGAACAAGAGGTGAGTTGCTTGTTCGGTCAAATTATAATAATGCTACGGTGATTGGCCGAACACATGTTCAACATAGAGAGATGAAACACAAAAAAGCATCAAGTACAATGCGAGAACACTCGACTGTCTTCGAAGACCAGCACATCACTCACTTGCGGATTGTCCATATCGCACACGTAACAGGAACGTTAGTCCGGCTTCTTGCAGTAAAATGGCAATGAAAAGCGTATATCCCATGATTAGGCTACCATCAAAGAACATCATTTGCCGATAATTGGCACAAACCACACGCAACAAAGCATCACCATGTTCATTTGTATGCGCACCGCCAACCATCTATTCACGCTACTGTAGCGACGCCGTCAGTAGGGTGAACAACTTTATTGCAGTTGGGTTAGTGCTATATAAAGAGATGCGTGACGTAACATGTCACGTGATTACGGGTGTTATCTGATGGCTGCACGTCCAGCCGGGTTACATCTTTCTTTTATTGTAGCGCAAATTAATTATGCCTTTCAGGCTGTGGGTACCGGCAGGGCTGGCGGCGAGCTCTTGTGCTTCGGCGAAGCTCTCGAGGGGAGTTGTCTTCTCTGGGGTCTTCGTCGCTGTGGGTTGTCCTGTCCCGCAGGTGCTCTCTTGTGCGCCTAAATTCTCGACCTTCTTCTGTTTTAAGGATCGCTGACCGGGGCGTGCTGGCTGGCCTCGGAAAAACCGCTGGTGACCATGTTTGCTAGAGGGTGTCGTATGCGCACACTGGCAGACCTTGAGACAAGACCGGCAGATCCATCGTTCCGCGGTTGTAAAAGACCTTCTGGCGTTGACGGATCTCTCTGAGCCTGTTGCGAAAAGCTTCTGGTTCCAGGTGGCTGTTAAACAAAGACAGGAGGGTCCTGGTTTGCCGTCCCATGAGTCTCTGCACAGGGGACTTTAGCACATTATGTCTGGGGGTACTGCACTATTCCAGCAACGCCATATAAAAATCAACCCGGTTGCGCCCACATTTCTTTAGGAGCTTTTTAGCTTCCTGTACGGCTCTTTCCGTCATACCATTGGCGCGGAAGTGATAAGGGCTTGTCGTATTATGGGTAACGCCTAGTTGTCGCAAGAACTATTTGAAAAGGTGGCTGTTGAATTGCGGGCCATTATCTCTGCAGAGCTGCGACGGTAAGCCATGAGTGGCCAACGATTTTGTGCACCATGCTGTCAGAGCACTAGCAGTGCTCTGTTGGAGTTCACGGATTTCGAAAAAGAAAGAATAGACGTCCACTATTATGGCCAATTCACGGCCTTCATGGAAAAACAGGTCCATGCCAACAAACTCTCACGGCAGTTTTGGGATGTCGTGGCTGTGGAGAGGCATTTTGGCATTCCGCGGTTGATACTTGTGACAGACCTTGCAGTTTTTGCTAAATTGCTCTATTTCACGCGACATATTTAGCCAGTACATTATGTATCTTGCCCACGCCTTCATCTTTTCAACTCCCGGGTGCGCAACGTGAAGCAGCAACATAATTTCTTGTTTCTGTGAGGTTGGTATAATTACCTTGTTGCTGCAAAAAACAAGACCATCCTGTGTGTGTAGCTCCTCCTTGTAGGACCAGTACTGACGAACACGGGCACCTCGCTCTTTTCAGGCCAGCTTGTTTCGGCATAACCTCGAAGTTTGACCAGGGCCGGATCTTCATTCGTTGCACCACAAAGATTGCTCAGGCGCTGCTGCGAAACTAAAATGTACTCAAGCACATTCACTTGAAATTGCTCCGTTTTTTTTGCATGATCTGTTCGCTGGGAAACCTATATAAGGCGTCAGCTAGGAAAAGCTCTTTCCCTGGCTTGTAGATCAATGTAATAAAATATCGTTGCAAAGTCAAACGCATGCGCTGTAAGCGAAGCGGACATTGATAAAGCAGTTTGCTGTATATTGACACCAAGGGGTGGTGATCGGTCTCAACGATTACAGTTTCTTGGCCGAAGAGTTAATCGTGAAACTTGACGCAACCATGTACAATTGCCAATGTTTCCGTTTTGATTTGAGCGTAGCGTTGCTGCGCCTCTGTTAGTGAACGTGACGAGAATGGTACAGGATGGCCGTCTTGAATAAGCACAACGCCAACTCCCTTTTGGCTGGCGTCAACCGAGAGGGTTACTGGCTTATTTGCGTTGAAGAAAGCAAGAACGGGTGCATTTACTTAGCTTTCACGCAACATTTCATAACTTCGCTGCTGAGAGTCAGTCCAAACCCATGCAATGTCTGTGTGCAGCAATGTTCTTAGCGGGGCTGTCACGTCAAACATGTTAGGAATTAAGCGCTGTACATAATTCATCATGCCTAAAAAGACTTGGAGTTCCTTACAATTCCTTGGCTTTTCCGTTTACAGTATGTCTTTCACTCGACCTGGGTTCAGGCAGAGGCCTTCAGTGGTAAGAATGTGCCCGAGGTAGCGGACTTCATACTGCAAAAAGGTGCATTTCTTTAGGTTGAGCTTGAGGTTGTTTTCACGACAGCGTAATAACAAAAGTGACAGGTTGTTGTCGTGCTCCTCTTTTGTGCGGCCCCAAAGCAATATGTCATCCATTATCACGGCTACGCACGGCAAACCTTCCAGCATGCGATGCATAGCTGCTTGAAATATTTCGGGGGCAGACGTGATGCCGAAGGGCATTAGAAGAAACCGATAACACCCATAAGGCGTGCTCATCGTACAGAATTTCGAGCTTGATTCGGTTAGCTTATTTGCCAGAACCCTGATGCCGCATCAAGCGTTGAGAAGCACTTGGCACCGGATAGTTGTGAGGTTGCGTCTTCTAAGGTTGCCATTGGATAATGCTCCCGCAGCAGCACTTTGTTAAGCGGTGTAGGATCCAGGCAAACTATAACCTTGTCCTTCTTTACAACTGTTACCATATGGCTAGACCACTCGGTTGGCTTGGTTACCTTTGTCATTGACACCCTGGGCTTCCGTCTGCTGCAGCTCAGCCTTGAGTTTGTCCTGAAGAGCTACGAGAACTCTTCTCGCCGGAACGACGACTCCCACTGCGTCTGGCATGAGCTTCATGTCATACACGGTCTTTTAGCTGCCCGAGTCCTTCAATGAAGTCTGCGAAAGATTGTACTGGTGGGTACAGTTCATGCTGTTGGTCTCGCATACGGTAATTGAAGCCACGACTTTCGGCTGCTGCACCACTCAGAGTGGCAGGGATGTCTTGATCGACAATGAAAAATGTTCGTTCTTTGGTTCTGTCATTTGATGAAAGCATCAACTAAACTTGTGCGTGCGCGGCTGTTGTGTGCCCTAAAAATGCTGCGAGCTTAACGTTGCAAGCTTGCTCAGCTATATATGGCAATTTTGAAACCTCGCTTTTTGAAATTACACAATAGATTGCACTGGTATCTAGCTTGCATGTGATGAGATAGTCCTCAATGTACACAGTTGCGCTCCAGTCATTTCTGGCGATCGCGCCGACAGTCAACGTTTGTGGAAAAAAAATCGTTGTCTTCTGCTCGCAGATCTCGTATTTGTTGGCTGACAATTCGCGGGTATTTGGATGACCTGCATACTCTAGCGAAACGGTTTAACCTTCCGCACTTTCGGCATGTTTTCCTTCTCGCTGGACACATGTCACTGTGGTGCATTTGACCCCCACATTTGTAGCAACGCTTTTTTCCTATTGCGACTGCATTTACTAGAGTGCCTTCACCTGATCCGGTGGCTCCACTTATTTCTCTGAAGTTCTCTTTGCTTTGTTCCTGCGCTAGACACATGTCGGCGGTCCTTTCGTACGTCGGGTTTTCCGCAATCAATCTTTGCAGGAGGCTCTTCTCTGTTGTGCCCAGAATGATTCGGCTGCGTAACATGCGGTCTTCGAGTCTCCCAAATTCACAGTTCTTCGCTAACACAGGCAGTTCTGTTAGCCACCTGTTAAATTGTTCACTTGTTTTTTGGTTTCTGTAACCGCAAAGAAATTCTTGAAATGTCAAGTTAGTCGCGGGCCTGTAGTGCTTTTCCAATTTCTTAATCAGGACTTCCACAATATTTCTGTCTTCCACTTCCTCGAACTTGAAGGTACTGTATGCCTTTCGAGCTTCTTCGCCTATGGTAACTAGCCAAGTGGCTGCTTGAACATCCTTTGGCTGTGTATTGAACTTCGTAGCAGTGGAAAACAGCAGAAACTCACTTTTCCAAGTTTTCCAGGCAATCCAAGGGTCTTGTGACGCCTCCATGGGTTTCGGGGGTGGTAATAACGCTGACGCCATTGATGCATCAGGTGGGTTCCGCTGCCACCATGTAGCGACGCCGTCCGTCGGGTGAACAACAACTTTATTGCAGTTGGGTTAGTGCTATATAAAGAGATGCGTGACGTAACGTGTCACGTGATTACGGGTGTTATCTGATGGCTGCACGTCCAGACGGGTTACCGCTACCACCACGACGGTGCCATCTCCTATAGGTCGATCTAGGTGAAAGTAGCGCGCTCGTACATGATGACATCGTAAATTTAATTTAATAGTGCCACAGACGCTCCTTTTTATGTCTTATGAGCAGCCTATCACAGCTGTAGATAATGCCTTGCGACATCCACGCCAAACGAGATCGGATATCATTCTACACACTTTTCCAACAACCTGTAAGGCTTGATCAAGCAAACGCTTGAAGCACCCGCGGCCCTCAGAGTTAACGCTCGAATTTTCAATGCCACGTGTTCCTGCAGATCAGGGGCCGGATTCACAAAACTCACTTACGAAAACACTTTTGTGCAAGAGAAATTTTGTTGCGTAAGTCAATTCACGAAACGAAAAAAAAAACGTCGTAAGAGGCTATTGTTACATCGAACGCTGCAATGAAGCCCGCTGTGACTGCCCGGGAACAAGTCAGCGATGGTGATGCAGTTGCTATATTTGCCTACGTAACCGAAAAGTGCTCCTAAGTGGATTCACGAAGCAAAATTTTGCATAAAAACAGCGTGGCTGAGAGAAAATCCTAAGAGTGGTCAGGATCACTCTTAGGAACAATGTGGCTACTTAGAACTTGCCGCCGTGCCGGTATACTTTGGTGCCCTGGCTGGTTTTGAGTTAATTCACGCCCATGAAGGGATGCCTGATGACTGCTGGTGCGCTCTTACTTCTTTCGGTGCTTTGAGTTTCACGTGTTGTTTCCCTATTGTGTTGACAACCACCGTCGTCCAATAAGTTCTAAGTCGCAGTAATTGAAGAATCTTATTGGGCATCAATGGCGTAAAATTATGCATGTAAAGTATTGTGGTTGGATGAAAACCAATGTGCTACATGAATGGTTGGTGCATTCGAACGTGGCACGGCATAGGATCAACCTTATTTGTTATGTTGTTGTGTTGCGCCCCATCTCATCGAACTAAAATTACGACACGGGATCCCTGCCTCATTGGTGGTAATTAGCACCAAAGAGGTTAATGGGAACACACTCCTTGCACGCTATCGGAAACAAAAATGACAGGAACTTTTTAGTGAGTGATTCATAAAGCTTGTGCTCTAGTGTACTTTCTTTGGCTCTAACTGTCCAATGAGTGCGATCTCTGAAATATAGCTGTCGATACTTTTCAGGACGATCTGGAACGGCGCGTACTATGTAAACCGAAGCATATTAGGAGTGTGCCTCAATACGCATGGAACTACAAACAAATCAAGTATTTTCACCTTCACTGTTCAAAAACCGAAATGGACAGTGATAATATTGCAAGCAGTCAGAATAAAATGACCCTAGTAACTTTATATGACACCGCATATATCCGTACCCTCACGATTCTGGAGCAAAGCTTGGCTGAATTCGTCCTTGCGATAATTACCAGTCGTTTAACTTGGCGCACGAACATCATTCAAACGTAGATCGAGCCACTGGCATGTATTTTATGCGACGCAGTGACCACTTGACCTGGGAATAATAGCGTTGCGAAGGCGAATCCCCCGTCGCGCGCTCTGATTGAAGCAGACGACAAACACGAGACGACGATGGCTTCGCCGGCAGGCACAGCTTGTGAATGGTTGTGAAGCAATACCCTCCCCTTCAGCTCACTCCGTGACGTTGCCAAAACACTTCTTTTATTTATTTATTTATTTATTCAGTTACCCTCAAAGCCCGAGGGCATTAAGAGGGGAGTGGGTACATACATACATGTACAGCATACAAAGCAAAATACAACAACAGAAAAATTGCAATCATCGCTTGCTACAGGGTTGAACTGAGGCTACGTACAAATAAAATTAGTGACGGCAATTTTAAATAAAGCAGCATCTTTTATACCAACAATATCACAAGGAAGATGATTCCAACATACAGATGTTTTTGGCACAAATGAATCATGAAAACACTTGGTGTGCGCTAAAGGAAGTCCTACTTTATGGCGATGATCAATGTGAGTGGAAACGTAAGTTGGTTGGGCCAATAATCTGCTTCTGAGTAACGGATTGGTGAAGTAAATTTCATGGAATATACACAGCCGAGACACTTTCCTGCGAAGAGACAGTAGGGGTAATGCTAGTGTAGTTTTCATTGATGTGACGCTCGAGGTGCGATGGTAATTTGAAAGGATGAAGCGCTGCTGCCCGATTCTGCACTCGTTCTAATTCATAGATAAGCGAGTCATGACCAGGGTCCCAAACAGATGCTGCATATTCTAATCTGCTACGTACCAATACTTTGTAGAGTAAGAGTTTCAAGGAAACGGGTGCCTGATTAAAATTTCTTCGAAGGTAACCCAACGTGCTATTAGCTTTACCTGCAATATATTCAATGTGTGTCTTCCAAGACAATGTAGAAGTTATGTGGATACCCAGATACTTATAAGAATTTACTACTTCGAGAAGAACATTATTAATATGATACGACCTGATACTAGTGCTGTGTCGGTTAACATGCATGTACTTGCATTTGTTAACGTTTAACGCCATGCCCCAAGTATCACACCATTCCTGAACCCGATCCATGTCAGCCTGCAATTCTAGAACGTCTAAATGTCCCTTAATTGACCGATAAATTACGCAGTCATCTGCGAAAAGACTCACTGAAGAAGTAATGTTTAGAGGCAAATCATTTATATAGACCAGAAAGAGCAATGGTCCCAACACGGAGCCCTGTGGGACCCCAGAGCCAACGGGGACCCTGGGCGAATCAAAGTTATTAACAGTTACAAATTGGGAACGGTTACTGAGAAAAGCAATCACCCACGCGAGGACGTTATCATCTATATTGAGGCTCCGTAATTTTAAAATGAGTAAATCATGAGGTACTTTGTCAAACGCTTTTGAGAAATCTAAAAATATACAGTCGATGGGTGTGCCGTTGTCGAGAATAGAATGCAAATCATGTATAAAACATATTAGTTGCGTTTCACAGGAAAAGTTTTTACGAAATCCATGCTGCGAATCAGTAAAGAAAGAATTGCCCTCTAAAAATTTTACAAGCTGCGAATAAATTACGTGTTCCATTATTTTGCATGGTATCGAAGTGATTGATACTGGTCTGTAATTTTCCGGACAAAGTTTATCACCTGACACTAAAGAATGGAATAATTCTTCCCACACTCCAATCATCCGGAAGACAGCCCGCTTCCATAGATTGCTCAAATATTTTTGTTAAGATTATGACGCTGTAGGCTTTAGTGTTGATTAAAAACTTGGAAGTAATGTTGTCGATTCCGGCGGAAGACGAGACTTTAAGATTTTCTATTATTTTTTGTACACCTGCTGTGTCGAAACAAATTGCTTCCATCGGGAGATAACCACTAGCTTGACAAACAGGGTTTGAACCTTTGTTGAGGAGACCTGACACTGCCGCCGCGAAGGTGTCACAGAGAATAACAGCGCAATCATCTTTATGGGTTACCCCGTCCGAAATTTTAAGTGTTAGTTCGTGAGTATCTTTTTTATTCACCACCCTCCAAAATTGTCTCGGGTTGTTGGCTAACTTATTGGGGAGTGTGTTATTAAAGTAGGTTTCCTTTGCTGCTTTTGTGGCCCTCCTATATTCCCCATTAGCAACGTAGTAAGAATCCCACCTGGCCTTCGAGTTAGAAACTTTAGCGGACCGAAACAGCCTTTTTTTCTTATTAGCCAACCTTTTCAAAGATTGGCTATACCAGGGAGCATGCTTATTGGTGGTGACTAGCCTCAGGGAAACAAACGTTTCAGTCAGGTATGCTACTTTTTCTATGAACAAAATCCAGTTCGAATTAACGGAACGAGCCTCGAATTCATCAAGATAGCTGTCCAGAAATAAACAAAGTTCTCTATTGATGGCATCAAAATCGGCAGCAGCGTAATCTCTAATGCGCTTAGTATAATTTTCATGGTGAGGAACGCAAACATCCATAGTGAAATGGAGCAAAGAATGATCACTTAATTGAGGCAGACAAAGTGGAGACATGAACCGGTCAGGCACGTTGATTAACACGAGATCTAAAACGCTCGAAGTAGTAGGTGTAATGCGGGTTGGTTGGGTGACAATTTGCGTAAAAGTTGAAATCAGAACAAAAGCTCAAAAAATTATAACTGTCAGTAGAGAACGGACTCAACTGAGGTACATCACTGGACCAAAATATATTTGGGGAGTTAAAGTCTCCGGCTAAAAGGACTGGTACATTAGGAAAAGGTTCCATAACTATGTTAACCACATCGTGAAGGCTATTGACAAAGCTCGGATCGCAGGACGGTGGACGGTAGCAGATACCCAAGATAATCTTTTTATAACATGTGCAAATTTCAACAAATATGATCTCTAAATTGGTTACAACAGGCACAAAAGACGAAGAAATATGATCCGCTACAGCAACAAGTACACCGCCGCCGCATCTATCACCTCTATCACGACGATACACATAGAAATGCTTTGTAGAATCAAACAATTCACTGCTGTTAATTTTTGAAGTAAGCCACGTTTCAGTTAACAATACAACATCAGCGTCACATGAGTCGACCGCCGCATTTAGTTCATCGCGTTTTCGATAAGACACTCCTGATGTTCGTGAAAAGAAAAGAAAGCGAATTTTTTTGGGCACCGCCCCCACCCCTCGCGTGTCGCTACTGCGGCAAGTTTGCAGCTGATAACAGTGCTCTGGATACTGAGGGTTCGCCTGAAAGCTGCCGATTAACGAATTCCCCAGAGGCGCCGCCAAGTTCGTACACACTGTCGTCAGAAAAATTGTAACTGTAACGTTTATCACCTATGTGCAACTTATTGTACCGAAGCTTGAAAGAAACGTCCCGTTGTTTGGCAAATTCTACAAGCTTCTTTCGCGCCTGCCGTGTTTGAAGGGAATAATCCTCACTTACAGTGATGCCATTCTTTTTGAATTTTCCGCTGAGCGATAGTAATTCCTGCTTTAACTTAAAAGATGCAAACTTAGCAATAACTGGTCTATTTTGGTTGGGCCTGTACGTTCCTAGCCTGTGTACTCGCTCAAGAGCTTCGCTCGGCACTGGTGACTTAAAAACGGTACTGATCTCTTTAACCAGTTTTTCTTCAGTTTGGTTCCATTTCTCCTGCGGACAGTCTGTCAAACCGTAAAACAAGAGGTCACTGCGTCTCATTCTATCCTCAAGCTGAGAATGTTCATCGTGTAACCTAGCGTTTTCTCTGCTCAGATGGTCGGTTAGCTGCTTCAGCTGCAAAAGTTCATCCCCGACCTCGGCGTTGTCACACGCTTTTGCTTCGACAGCGGCGAGCCTACGGTCGATGTCGTTAACTTTGCGCTCGATTGCTTCCTGGTTGTTTTTAATTTCATTCACACTAGATATTAACTTCACTTGGTCCTGTTCCATTTTTTCGGATTCGAGAGTTCACGCTCTGCAGAAGAGCAGAGCAACATGTCACTAAATTTCGGCTCATGAGCCCTGTTCGATACGTCAGACTCAGGAACCTTTTTATTGGGCCCTGGGTTTTCTTCAACGTCACCAGATAGCAAAACAAGCATAGATATAACATCTACACATTCACTTAACAGTGACAACAAGACTCCCGGGCGTGGGAGCAGCATCAAGCACACATTGTTGGACTTCTTTGCATATAAAGGAGTATTGTTACTAACCTGTGTGAACAAGCGAGCAAAGTTACGGTGCCGCATTTCTGCGCTGTTCCCACGCCCACTGGAGAGGCCAGGTTCGTGCCATCCGTTTTTATCCTGGGCTTGCGATGACGTCACGACCGATGAAGTGGCCGCCTGGCTCGGGAAGATGTTGCAGGGGTGTTTTCGGCCAATCCTGGACTGGCCGAAAACTGGTCGCTATCAGGCAGAAGCACTGTCCGTGGCTCATGCCCAGCAGTCGGTGATAGCCACGGGCAGAAGTGAAGAAGTGAAGCAACCTGTGTGAACAAGCGAGCAAAGTTACGGTGCCGAGTTTCTGCGCTGTTCCCACGCCCACTATCTGGCACGCCTGTCGTGTTCGTCATATCACCCCCCTCACACATAAGGGCAAATTTTGTAACGCCGTGAAAATCGCGCGAGTACTTTCTAAGAGCTCTCTTACGAGCTGCGCAGTTGTCGAAAACAAAATGGCGTTGTGAACAGTATATCGGCCGGTGCAAATTTTAGCAAACGCTTCTCGCATGAGTTACTTCAGCGTTCGACCGAATGCGTTGTGATTACGACAGCTCTTTCGGTGCGTGTAAGCAGTGTGAAAAGCTGCGGCAGTGCAATGGTGTACAGTGAAACGCAGCGAAGCCTGTACGTCGGTGTGTTTATGAAGCGGGGATCAGCGCCGCGTTATCGACGGCAACTAGCACTCGAGAAACCTGCAATCTGTGTTCGTGTGCCTGTAACAGTTCGTTCGCTTGACTTTCCAGTCCCCCTGCTGGGTGCTGTGCGACATTTCGGATTGGCAGCGTTTGGGCACTGTTATGCCTGCGAGTCCACACCGAACGTCGATGCCTCTGAAAGGAGCAATCTGTGTCAAGGCCAGCACGCGAGTCCGCCTAACGCGAACAACTCAACGACGTCATCACGCGGCGGTGCCTTTCTGTCGCGCACGCAAAGCGAGCCCGTAGAAGCAATCGGCGCCTTCTTGTCTGGTGAGTCTGACGCAATACGTGGCGACGCCACTCGTCCTCGGGTGCAGCCACATACAGTTCAGCGGCTCCGGATTCGACGAGTGACGTGGCCCAGCGGCTCCAGATTCGATGAGTGACGTGGCCCAGCGGCGACTCTATTAAAGGATTCTGACCTCACGGCCAGCGTCGCTTCTGGTTGGACATTTGGTTACTCAAAGAATCCTCCCGGTGCATATAAAAAAAGCCCTGCGGCTTGCGGCGCGTCACGAGAGTAGACCTAGTGTGTTAGAGAGGAGAGCTCGGCTCTTCGGTTCTCTAAGCTGTCGGCCCCAGTGCCGAATTCGTAACGCCTCTGTATATATGCTCTTCATAAACCTTGTTTAACTCACCGTTGTCTCGTACACTCGTCTATCAGCTCTGCGCAGAAGCAGTCGCGAGCTCAGAAACCTACGCTACCAAACGGCTAGTGACTGTCTCGGCGGAGATCAGAGCAGTGGCGCCTTCGCGACCGTGTTGGCGTAGCTGTCCTTCGTAACAATGGTTGGCAACTGCGGGATCAGCCGGCGTCAGCTGACATCGATGCGGTGAGTGCCTGAAGTTTTCCCCTCAGTTCACCACCTACTCTAGCTCAGGTTGTAGTAGTTTATAGAAGGGCTGTGTGAAGCATTGGAGTGAGTGTTGATCGTTTCAAGCAAAATTAGAGCGCTTTGAAACCAAAGTTAAAGCGGAGGGTGTAAACACGGCAGTGTTAAAATTGCTTGTGCGTCTTGCTAGTAGACTTATAGTGGGTACGGCAAGTAGATCCTTAACAGGCGCAAACAACAAGAGGCTAGTGTGAACGATGGAGAACCTTAAAGTGAAGGAACTCATCGAAAGTTGTGAGGAACTCGGCATTACTTTGGGCTGTGCGAAACGAAAGCAAGTGATCCTTGAGATCGTGAAAGATGGAGTGTCGGCTGAGGAAGTCGATGAGGCCTGGTCGGATATCAAGGCACGCCGCGAGGAAGCTGAAAGGCGTGAACGCCGTGAGGAGGCCGAGGAACAGGAGCGCCTCGAGTTGAAACGAATAGAATTGGCAATCCTAGAGTGTTCGCAGGCGCCTAGCGTAGCTTCTCCGACAGTTGAGGTCAGCGGCTATAGAATTCGGGACCAACTGCCACCGTTCGTAGTAGGCGAGGACATGGCGAAGTATCTCGTCTAGTTTGAACACGTCTGTGAGAGAAATGCTTTAGAGCGGTCTCTTTGGGCGCGGAACCTGTTAGCTCTTCTTCCCGGCGAAGTGTCCGACGCGATTACTTACTTGACGATGGAAGCGTTTGAGAGCTATGACGAGGTTAAAAAAGTGCTCTTGAGACGTTATAAGTTGTCACCCGAGAGCTTGAGGGCAAAGGTTCCGGTATGCTAAACAGGGGAATGAGTCATACGTTGACTTCGCGTTTCATCTTAAAGCCGACCTTAATTGAATGGCTCAAGAGCGAACGTGTTTATAACGATCGCGGTAAAGTGGTAGAATGCATTGCATTGGAGCAAATCTACCGCTGCATCGAGGAGGATGTCAAGCTTAGGCTGCAGGACAAACTTGTTGAAGCACAGCTAAACAAGGCAGCGGAGTTAGCTGAGGAGTATTTTACTTGCCGAAAGTTGCATAGCAGGGCAGTGCGCGTTGAAAAGGATGAAAGGAAAAAGGGCTTTTCTAAGAAACCTGCTCAATGGAAGCCGCGAATCTGCTACAACTGCAGAAAGGAAGGGCACATCGCGATAAACTGCAAGGAAAAGTTTGCAACTATCCAAAAATCGGAAAACAAACGGAAGCCGCGAATCTGCTACGACTGCAAAAAGAAAGGGCACATCGCGATAAACTGTAAGCAAACGTTTGTTTTTGCAACAATCCGAGAATCGGAAAAGAACATGTGGTTGTTGGAGCCGTATCTCCAAGAAATAAGTGCGAATGGGAAAACGTGTCGAGCACTTCGAGACTCAGCGGCAACCATGGACGTTGTCCATCATTCATTGGTGTCTCCGGATGACTTTACAGGAGAATGCACGTGGATTAGGCAAGTCGTCGAGAAGCAGAGTGCTTCCTTAGCAATCGCTAAGGTTGTCACTGAAGGCCCGTTCGGTAAGCTTCTCACCGAAGCGGCTGTGTCTGCCGCGATTCCTGATCGTGTTCCTTATCTTTTTTCTAACAACTCAGAGCAGCTTCTCAAAGAGCAAGATAAATCGTTCTTCTCCAACTTAGCGTGCATGGCCCTCACGCGATCGCAAGTGCGGAAGCTTTCGCGGGAGCTTGATCTTGTTCAATGTAGTGAAACAAGTTCAAAAGCAGCAGATCTGTGTGACCTTGGTGGCGAGTCGACGGAACCTCAGACACGAAATTCTCCGTGTGAGTCATTTGAGCAGTCACTCGAGCGGCCCGTTGCCGAAGCCACTGGCGCGGTTTCCGTAGCAGGAGGAGGCAACATGGCGCCATTGAGTCAGAGCGAGAGGGGTGCAACGCTCTCGCCTGTAGCGGAAAGTTGGAGTAAGCTGTCGAGGGTTGGTCGAGAAACGCTCATTCGAGAGCAGCGTGAGGACCTCTCGATTAAAACGCTAATAGAAAGCGTAAACTTGGGAAAAAAGAAAAAGAATGTTTCTTTTTTGAGAAAGCAGGGCTTCTGTATTGGAGCTACACAAATGCGCAAGGTCGCAAATATGAGCAGCTCTTGTTGCCACAAAAGTATCGTCGCCAACTATTAGAACTGGCGCATGAAAACGCATGGGCAGGGCATCTCGGCATAAAGAAGACCAAGGCTGGAGTTTCCCTTGCGTTTTTTTGGCCGAAATGATGAAAGGATATCGCAGATTTTGTACGCTCATGACACTTGTCAGAGAGCGGGGAAATCCACGGACAAGTGGAAGGCACCCATGAAGCTTTCCGATATCAATTATAAAGTGAAATTAGGAAGGCGACCGAATAAAATTTACCAAAGTAACTTGATGAAACCATACGTTCAACGTCAAGCGGCCGTAAATCTGCTGTTGAATGCTTCAGAAGAAGGAGCAGAAATTTTGAGTTCTAGTGATCTAATTGAAGGGGATCGAAGGTAATCTTGGAGCAGTTGAACCTAGAGCCTTGGTTAAGTGAAATCCAGGAGGACCTGAGAAGGATTGTTTCCGAGTTTCACGACGTGTTTTCGGACCGTCCCGGAAACACGACGGTGATCGAACATGATATCGAGCTAACTTGAGAGGAGCCAATCCGTAGCAAGCCGTATTATTGTTCCCCTGTGCAACGTCGCAAGTATGAGCCGCTCTTGGTACCGCATACCGCATAGGTATTGTCGCCTAAAAGTTGCCGATTAATGAGATAAAGCATGACACTCAAACAGCACAACATTGACGTTCGCTACAAAAAGGAAAGCTAAACGCTAATGCAGACGCATTGAGCCGTGCGTTTAGTTAGTACCTTCTTTACCTTTCGGTTTATCGCGGGCGATTCGGAGCAAAGTTTTGTCCTTATCACGGCCTTGGCTGAGTGCTCTCGTCCAGAATGAGCTCAAGGAGCCAACTTTATGCTCTACTCTATTTCGTTACGTTGTTGTACGTGAAAAAAATTGAGTTCTCATTTTAAGAGTCCTGTGTCCCACATGTGCCTCATGTAGAGGGAACGAAATTCCGATAGAAACATAGCTATGTATCAGTTGTAATATACTTTGTCTGGTGTTCTGTCGGGTGACCGAGGGCACTTGCTTGTGTCGTGTGTCGTGTGTTGTCTGTTGTCGAACCGTTCTTGACAAGTTGCAGAACCATCGACAAATGCTGAGACCAAAGATCATTAGAAGAGACAAAGGAAGCTGGCCGACAAGTTGTGGCGACAAGCCAGTGGAGCTGGGATCTGTCCTCAAGAATGGGATGTGTTCCCCGAACAGTGCCTGGAGCTGCATTCTCCCCATGGCCCTGGAGGCGAACCTGAAGGGAGCTGGCGAACGAGCGCGCCTGACATCCGAGCCGCGTAAAAGCAGCTCGTCTATCCGGCGCATTGTCTGGCGGTGGGGGTGCTGTTATGCCTGTGAGTCCACACTGAACGTCGATGCCTCTGAAAGGGGCAATCTGTGTCAAGGCCAGCACTTGAGCCCACCTGACGCGATCAACTCAACGGCGTCATCACGTGGCGGTGCCTTCCTGTCGCGCACGCACAGCGAGCCCATCGAAGCAATCGGCGCCTTCCTGTCTGGCGAGTCTGACGCAATGCGTGGCGACGTCACTCGTCCTTGGGTGCAGCCACGTGCAGCGCAGTGGCTCCGGATTCGATGAAAACGACGCGGCCCAGCGGCAACCCCATTGGAGGTTTCTGACCTCACGGCCAGCGGCGCTTCTAGTTGGATATTTCGTTACTCAAAGAATCCTCCCGGTGCATACAAAAAAAGCCCTGCGGCGCGTCGCGAGAGTAGAGCTTGGCTTTTCTGGTCTCTAAGCTGTCGGCCCCATTGCCGAATTTGTAGCGCCTCTGTATATATGCTGTACATAAACCTTGTTTAACTCACCTTGTTTAACTTGTTTAACTAAACGTCTCGTCCGCTCGTCTATCAGCTCTGCGCAGAAGCAGTCGCGAGCTGAGAAACCTACGCTACCAAACGGCTGGTGACCGTGTCGGTGGAGGTCGGAGCAGTAGCGCCTTAGCGACCATGGTGGTGTCGCCATCTTTCGTAACAGCACGTTACTTGAGTGACCCCAAGTACGTACGGAAACGTATGAACTACGCGTCGTGTTCGGTTTTCCTTCACCACTGGTTAGCCCGTACGCTTCTATTTTCTTGTGAGCCATCTAGTGTTCTTGAGTGAAACGACGTTCGTTGTGAACAGTGGTGCTGTGTTGACGTTTCCAAGACTTGTGAACAAGCTGTGCTCGTGTGACCCAAAATTGAAAGACAGCGTTGATAACTGTTTTGCCCTGCGAAGTTGCGGTGTTGGAGCTTAGTACTTTTGTTTGTTAACTCGTCACCTCTCATTTTTTTGATAACCGCAGTCCTAGCGCTGTGATGTGATGAACCAAAGCTGCGAGATGCTACATTCGCTTGTGGATCGTCTTAATTTCGCAGCGCGCCTAGACTGTCCTTCGGTAAGAACTTGGGAGTTTTATGTGGCAACGAGAGCCCATGAACGTCAAGCTTCCCGCCGGCCCCCAGAAAGAGCAAAGACTTCACCGGTGTCTTGCTTTGGATGAAGTTGTAGGCCAATACCGGCTAACTACAGGTTTCCGAGTTCGTCTGGCCATCGTTTATCATGGCGCTAGAGCCTTCACAACAGCCGGTCATGGCCAGTTCTTACACTATATCAATGGGCGTGCACGCCTGGCCAGCCCTTCATTGCTGTCATCAGCAGCTGCCAGTCTGCAGATGTCCTTTGCCTGTTGGCCCTAGAGCACACTTGGTTCCTCATGACACCGACGGCTACTAAATGCTACCATCGGGCAGTTGGCCTTGCAGAACTAAATTTGTTGCTATGCACGCAGTACACTAAGCTGTGCAAGTTTTTAAGCCCATCAGATGTAATGTTTTACCATCAGATGTATGGTAAGTGCAAGCATGAAAAATCTACTACTACTTTTATATACATACATATAATATGGAGCAAATACATCAGAAGTTTTTTGTGGTTTGATAAAAGTGAGATCTTGTTTGATAATTAGGTTGGGCCTGTCTATTTACCACGTTTGATAATTGGAAAGTTAATGTGAATTTATTGTCCAGGAGCCAGGTTGCACTTGAGGAATTTGTTATTTTGAAAATATACTTCTATAGACGATTATTGCTGTGGTAGCACTATACTTTACTAGGACATATATATTGCCGTACGCAAATTTTACATGAGGCTTCAGTTTATTTCAAAGTGATTATAGCAGATTTTGGTCACTTTGACGAAGTGAGAGCTTGGTCAAATAGTTATGAGGAGTGCTTTTAATGATTGTTTTTAAATATCTCGTTTTTGGCTATTCACAGATTGCAAAAAATGCTTCGTTAAGGTCCTGTGATGCATCGGTTGCACACACTGGCACATAAATTCTCATCATGACTTGAAGCACCTGTACAAAAATGGGAAGGACACGTGCTGTCTAAACGTGCAAGTGTATGTCACTGCTGGGACTGTTATCCTTCAGCGGACCTGGATGTGGCCTGGAAGCGTGCATGGCAGCCTCATCTGGAAGGAATGTGATCTGCTTGGGAGCTTCGAGGGCACAAAACTGCCTTACGGCTGGCTGCAAGGTTAGTTTTTCTTTAATACATACGATTAAGTTAACACCACTTAGAGTGTACATATTTAAAACCCAAGCATGGTTCCTTGCAGTGGATACAATCTAGTGTACCCACTGCAAGGTGGGCTCGGCGGCTGTGCCACGAGACAGTAGCTTAAACTGCTACTTTTCAACATGCAGGTCTTTGCCGTCGCAGTGATCTGCGCAGCTCTGCCCGCTACCACGGCTATCTTGCACGCACCTCCAGCTTGTGTGCAACAATTCTTTGACCGCATCTCAAGTGCTCTTCCATCGGATAATCTAACCACCCCTGCACTTCTGCCAGCGCCACCTGACACGGATTTTTCAACAGGTGCCACCTGGGAGAAGCCTACGTAAGCAACATCAATCGCCACGTCGACTATAAAAGAACAAAACCCTGGCGCGCCCACCTGTGGGCTCGGTGGCTGTGCCACGAGACAGTCGCATAAACTGCTACTTTTCTACATCCAGGTTTGTCAGCCTTTGAGTCTTTACTCTAAGAAATCGAGCGACTTGTTTTTGGTGTTGCTGCCGAGCTCCCAGTGTCTATTATCGATTATTGAGCAGTGTATCGATATCTCGCGTACCGTTCTCTTACTGTCGGACGACATTGAAACTAATCCCGGCCCGGAATCTAAGGCTATAGTAGCTGAATTGAAAAAAACTCTCAGCAGGGCAATCGCAGCTAATAGCCGAACTGAAGGGTCTAAAAAGTGAACTTGCCGAAACTAACAGTACTATAGCAGAACTTAGCAGAAGAATGAATACCATTGAGAGCCACTGTCAACACATTGAACCACTGCAACAACACGTCGCAAGCATCACATCTGCTGCCACCGAGACAACCTGTGTAATCTCAGACATAGAATCGCGGATCGGTGACGCAGAAAATCGAGCCCGCCGCAACAAATTAATCTTTTTCGGCATTCCCGACCCAGGCGCCTCAGAATCTGTCCCACAGATAGAAGAAAAGCTTATTCGCTTTTGCTCAGATCACCTAGGCTTACCCGTAGTTCGCGAGGATATTGACCATGCGCATCGATTTGGCCGCCGCTTCTACTAACCATAACCGCCCCAAAATTGCGAATTTTACTGGCTACAAAACCAAAGAAAAAATCCTGTCTAACAGACGCACGCTAAAAGGCAGTAACTACAGAATTGGTCAGGACTACTCCCGCGCCGTACAAAATGCCAGGAAACACCTTCGTGCATTTGCAAAGAAAAAAGCTGTCGCCTTTTATCTACGTTATAAAACCTTGTTTAAGGGATCCACGAAGTACGTGTACGACGACGTTGAGAAACGTGTTAAAGAAATTGGATAGCAATTGCTACATCACCACCAGCCATCTCAGCGCCCGAAAGCAATGCGCTCAAGCACTACTATTTCAGCAATTTTTACTAATACACGAGGTTTTCTTCCTAAACGCGACATCGTATCTAATATTGTTTCCTCATCTGGATGTAATTTGTTAAAACTTACTGAAACATGGCTTACTACTGATGTATCTGACACTGAGGTCATGGATGACCTACACGGTTTTTCAGCTTTCCCGCAAAGATCGCCAGAACTCTAGAGGCGGTGGTGTGCTCATTGCCGTCAGTAATACCTTGCCTTGCACCATTGTTCATACGCCCAGTGACCTTGAAATATTATGGCTAGTATTTCGCTCCCCTCCTCATACCATCTTACTTGGTGTATGCTGCCGCCCACCACGAACAGATACAGGCTTTACTGAGAAGCTTAGCTGCGTCCTGGACAGACTCACGACAAAATATACTAACGCTCGGGCATTGTTATTCGGGGATTTTAACTTCCCTTTCATAAACTGGGCTGCAATCCGCCTTCGTCACCCAGCAAAAATGATAACGAGTTCCTCGATCTTTGCTTTTACCTTCATTTTTTAAGTCAGCTTGCGTTGCAACCAACACGCGTCACGCAGGATTCAGCCAGCATTTTAGATCTGATACTAACCAATTGCCCAAATAGCCTCTTTTCGATGTCTTACCTCAGTGAAACTATCGACCATAAAATAATCCACGCAGTCTTCAGCTTTACCTTGCCAAGACAATAATCATGGAATAAAACAAAACGCTTATATGGTAAAGGTAACTACGATGGCATAAACAACGAGCTTATCGCTTATTACCCGACGTTTTGCACCGATTTTTATTGCCACACAGTACAAGAAAACTGGTTGATCTTCCGGCAAAAGTTTACTGAACTTGGCAATAACTATATCCCAGTTATATCGGTACAAGCCAACCACAACAAACCTTGGTTTAACATGAAATTGAAATCTCTAGAAAATAAGAAAAAAACGCCTTTTCCGCTTGGCAAGAAAAAGAAATTGTGCTGTAGCCTGGGAAAAATATTACGTTCTGAGAAAGTTTACTTGTCAGCTATGCGTCGTGAGAAGCACTCCTTCTTTTATGATACCTTACCTTGTGTACTGGAAAGCAATCCTAAAAAATTCTGGCAAAGTCTGAATCCCAAGCCACCTTCTGCTGTATCATTTCCGACCATATTGACATTACGATTCCTGAACAAGAATGTGCCGAGGTGTTTAATCTTGCTTTTTCATCTGTATTCACCACTGTACTTGATGATCCTCTACCTGTACCCCCCCCCATGTCCAGAATGGTATGTCAGCAATTGATTTCAGCGAGGAAAAAATAATAGCCATAATCGAAAAGCTTAAACTTTCATCGGCATTTGGGGCAGATGATATCAATCCGAAAGTGTTAAAAAACACCAAGAACATCTGCGCAGCCTATCTCAGATTAATCTTCACGCAGTCTCTTTCTTCGGGTAGCATCCCTTTCGCCTGGAAAGAAGCGCAGATCGTTCCAATTGAAAAATCGGGCATCGAAACATCTCCTTTTAACTACCGACTGATTTCCCTGACCAGTGTACCCTGCAAAATAATGGAGCACGTCATCTACACACATATCATGCAGTTTCTTGACACCAACAACTTTTTTTCACACATCTCAACATGAATTCTGCAAGGGCCTCTCTTGTGAAACGCAACTTGCCATGTTCATCCATGACTTACATACCAAACTCAATACTAACAAACAGGTCGATGTCATTTTTCTTGATTATGCAAAAGCATTTTATAAGTTACCCCATCAACGGCTAATACTTAAACTCTCACTGTCGAACTTGCATCCCAACATTTTCATTGGAATAATGAATTCCCTACTAGCCGATCGCAGTCAGTACATGTCAATGATTCCATTTCCGGCCCCCTCCCTGTAACATCTGGCGTCGCGCAAGGTAGCGTCTTGGGTCTACTGCTATTTCTTATTTATAATAACGACCTCCCTCTGCATGTTGCCTCTCAAATCCGAATGTTCGCTGACGATTGTGTCATCTACCGTCCAATCACTAACAATGCCGATAACTCTCTTTTACAAGACGATCTTAACAATGTTCAAGATTGGTGCAACGAATGTTTGATGACCCTGAACCCCAACCAATTCAAGGTAATAAGTTTTATTCGCCGCCTACAGCCATTATGCACACCCTACACTATTGCTAAGACTTCATTAGAAAGAGTAGGTACAGTTAAGTACCTTGGTATCACCCTTTCACATAACTTAAATTGGTCACCTCATATAACACGCGTTACGGCCTCGGCCAACCAAACCCTTGGATTCCTAAAACGCCATCTCCACCATGCACCACGTCATGTAAAACTTCTACCATATAAGTCACTCGTACTCCCGAAGCTAGAATACGCTTCTCCCATTTGGTCACCTCGTCAAACATACCTTTTCAATGCCGTATAAACCATTCAAAACTGCGCAGTAAGGTTCGTTCAATCATTCTTATTATACCAGCGTATCATAACTAAAAATTCAGTCTGGCTTGAACACGCTATCGTCCCGACGCCGCATCGATTCAATAATCCTTTTTCACAAGTTTTTTTACAGCTCACTTCATCATGCCCCATATATTCTGGCCCCGCCACCACGCACAACTCTGCGCACAGGGCACCATTTACAAGTTGCTCGTCCCCGCAGCCACACTACGACTTTTTCTGAATCTTTTTTTTGTCTGTCATCAGCTGACTGCAACGGCCTGCCCCGCGATATCGTCGAAAATATCTGCTTATCCTCATTTTCCGAAAAAATAAAACTTGGCATGTATGAATAGGTGTATTGTAGCCACTCTACTGTACGTGCATTGTAGTCACTATCTTGTAAATGTATGTAACCACTGTTTTGTATGTAGCCACTATTATGTTAAGCCCACCCCTTATGTTATACCTCCCTGCGAGCTCTTTAAGGAAAATAAAGTGAAGTGAATACCTGTATTATTCTCACACATAATGCTTATTGGACATATTAGAATTAAATGGCGAGATAATTCAGAATGTTGAAACTTGAAAGCCTGCAGCTTACGAGTGAAGCTCCTATCATCTGAGGCTCAAAAGCTCGTGCTTTTGAGCAAGCACAAATACATAGATTCTTCATTGAGCTCTTGAGCTTGTGTCTCACTCTGTGGATCAAGTGCTCTGGAAGAAAATAGCCCCGCCGCGGTGGTCTAGTGGCTAAGGTACTCGGCTGCTGACCCGCAGGGCGCGGGTTCGAATCCCGGCTGCGGCGGCTGCATTTCCGATGGAGGCGGAAATGTTGTAGGCCCGTGTGCTCAGATTTGGGTGCACGTTTAAGAACCCCAGGTGGTCTAAATTTCCGGAGCCCTCCACTACGGCGTCTCTCATAATCATATAGTGGTTTTGGGACGTTAAACCCCACATATCAATCAATCAATCTGGAAGAAAATAGCAAGTGGGTGAAATTAATCTGGCTGTTCACAACTTGCTAGAGAAAGACCTATTGACAAGTCTCAGACGACATAGGGCCAGTAACTGCATCTTTTACTTCATGTTGTAGCTTTTTCTCTCTCAGCTCTGTGGCTTGTTTTGTTTCAGCCGAACGTGTTCACCATGATTGCAAAGTGATATGTTTTTTCTACAAATTGTACCTCAGCTAAGTATGCATTGTTGACCTCTAAGGGTGACGTTCAGTGTGTTTCGAAGCCATGGCTCCTCATCTCTCTGTCTGTGGCTAGCCAACTTCCGCAGCAGTGCGATGCAGCCAGCACCCATGCAAGCCAAGTCATGGAGAGCTCCTTTAGTGTTCTGTGCAGGACGCAGCATATCCATCCAGCAAGACACTGGTATCAACAATAATGGTGAGTGTCGGTGGCACCTGTAGAAGCTCGTTGTGTTTGTTTGCGTATGATTATTACCTTGATGAAGTGCATTTTTCAAAGGTTTTCTTCGTTTAAAATAATAAATGTCAGCAACAAGCACACTCATAATACACAAGTGCTTTGTGTCTTCCATACTGCCCATTTGCTTCTATACGTGGAATGTTGAGCTGGCTATGTTAGACAGCCCTAAAGTTATGAACATTAGCTGTTGTGTTGTAATGCTGTCTAACTTGTGTTTCTTAGTGAACTTATTTATGGTCAGCTTCTCGCACCAAGTGTAAAGTCGAAATAGAAGAAACTTTATTGGCTTATTATGCCTGGCAGAAGTTTTCATGCCTGCATTTATAACATTGTAGTTTTGCTCTTCAATCATAATAAAATATGTTTTCAGTTTTCACTGCTTGTGTGTGTGTTGAGGCTTGTCATCAGCTTCTGAAAATACATATCTAATTATGAGCACATATTTAAGAGCTGTACACTCTGGCATGTAGCATGGTTGTAACAATTATCTGTATTTTTTCTAAGTTCCAGCAGCAACAAGGAATGTGGTGATCCATGGTCATGTACAGCTGTATCAAGAACAGAGCACAAAAGACCAACAAGTAGAAAGGGACTGCCAGTGACTGTTGTCCTGCTCAAAGTTTACGACAGCAGAAAGAGCACATTGTGACGTCAGGAGCAGTTTGAATTGTATACGTAATAACATTCTGTGGAGCTGCAACTTAACTTCTTTGTAGTGCACTTTTCAGCAGTTCCTTTGCTTGCATTCCATATTATTTAAATTTTGCATGGAAGATACCAAACTATGACACTAATTTAAAGGTGGTTGTTGTGTTCGTGGGCAAATCATTTGAGCAGAAGTGTTTAACATGCATGTTAATCAAAGTCCCGGCGTGTCTTTGTATTTAACTGCCATACATCACAGCGTCCATGGTCGGCAATGGTAACTGTACCTGTGTTTGCATTCTTTGTAGTACAAGAACTAAAGCCACGGATGCGGTAATCTTGTGCTTAGTCAATAGAATCCTTCAGTGTACACTCATTTGTATAGCACCAATATTGCCATGAGTGTAAAAGCTCTGAGAAGTGAATCTATGTGAATTATTTTATTTGGAAGGAAGAGGATCATCAATACTCCTAGTATATCTAACAGTAGATTTTGGTGCTTGTGTATTGTTATCCCTCTGCATGTCCGTTCTTCAACAGTCTACTTCTCTGTTTCTACTGTGTAAGGGTAACCTTTTTAATGTATACTTTGCTCAGATAGGTTTGTTTATAAAGTAATTGTGTACTATGCAAGTGACTTATCAACTCTGCAGCTTTGCTCAGAGTATAAATAAAAGTACTTATTTTAATTTATATGTAGCTATAGCATGCATTTACTTATTTTTTTCTAGGTGCCTGTACAATTGTTTACCACTAAAAAGGTATTGGTATACTCTAATATTTAAGCTGGCATCATCAAATAGTTTGTTAGTGGAAGTAACAATGTGGATTGCAACCATTATTACTATCCACAGATGAACTGTGAAAACTCTATTGAAATGTGTGTATTTTTTGAGCTGTGTGAAGGTGAATGTTGTTATCTTCTTTTATTGTGGTCCCTGTTTCATGCAAATGACGCATAATTACTTTGCAGTGGCATAGTATTAGTTGTTATTTTACACATATGTGCTAAGCAACGTTGCAGTTGAGGCCATCAGCAAGACATACATGCAGTGCACGGGAGCATCACCTCACATAATAAGTGTACAGTCTTTGCTCACCAGTGAACTGAATTTTTTGACAGCTGTATGAAGACTGTGTTGATGTGCAAACTTTGAAATCTTTTTGAGAAGTGTTTTCGGGGAACGAAATGGGGTCTATAGCTGTCAATATAAACACTGTTTGCACCAAGGAGCGTAGTAGCTTAGAATTGTATTATTCATGTATTGTCTAGAATTTCTTTGCGCTGTGCCGCCTTTCAGCTCAAGTGTCCTAACATACTTTGTTGGTGTGTTGTGATTGAGCCAAGCTATGTAAATAAACAGAGTAATATTGTAGACATGTACGAAATATTGATGCACAGCTCTTTTCTTTAGCACGACATTGCCAAGGAATTTATTCTTGTGGTTCTTATAAAAACTGCTTGTCATTGGGCAGCAGCAAAAACAATTCATCAAGCTTTTCTGAGATGGTTCGAGAAACACCGAGTTCAGATGTAACAGTGCTGGTGGATGTCTCTCGTAAGTTACTTTGTGTATATTCAAAATGAGTGTATTAGAATTCTTTATAGCCATCATCCTAATATTTACACCTCAATGTATGTATGTATGTATGTATGTATGTATGTATGTATGTATGTATGTATGTATGTATGCATGTATGTATGTATGTATGTATGTATGTATGTATGTATGTATGTATGTATGTATGTATGTATGTATGTATGTATGTATGTATGTATGTATGTATGTATGTATGTATGTATGTATGTATGTATGTATGTATGTATGTATGTATGTATGTATGTATGTATGTATGTATGTATGTATGTATGTATGTCACCCGTGGTTATCACCCGTGGTTATATATGTGTGTGATATTTATGCATATTGTAATACTGGTTGGGAATTACTATTAAGGTCACAAACCTAGTCAAGCTGAATACACGAATTTCGTCCATGCACCTTTCATCTGTACTGGAACTGTTTATAATAAAAGTAAACTTTGGTTCAAAAATTTATTGTAGTAACCAAAAGCGGAGTATTTCTCCGTGACACAAATTAAATTGCCATTGTTCTGTTCCGTTCTGGACAATAGGGGACCCTCTCAGCAGGACTCGATTAAATGCGATAGTTCTTTTTATTCATTGATTGCAACATTACATTGAATCGCGCAGCATGACAGATAGCGGGAGAGATGAAACAAACTAATCACTCTAATTGTGTTTTCTCTAACTGTCCGTGCTCTTTGGCCTTGCTGTATCTATTGATGCCCACAACATTAGCACGAAAACATGTCCCGACAAAATCAGTCAACTTGGCTGCAAGCAATTAGCTCACTGTATGTGTAGATTTTCTTCAAAACACAGTGACGACTGATCGCTGGTCGAATATCCAAACACATGAAAAGTAATATACCAGGTATGATATTAGTATTTCAGCACTGGACACTTTTCCGATAAGACAAAATGGATGGAGAATTATGAACCCTGAGTTATGTAAATTATGAAGGAGCACGGCACAGCACTTTTTGGGTAAAAAGAGGAGTGAAAAAAAAAGCGCGAAAGCATTATCTCAGGCCGGGCAACCTGTGAAAAAAAAAGGTACTTGGTGACACGGCGGATCGAACCCAGACCCTCCTAGGTTGTTGCTGAGCGCTGTAACCGATCGACCACCAAAGCAGTGCTCGCACTCACCCTATTGCTGATATATCTTCAATGCTTCGAATGACGTCATATGCAAAAAAAGTCTGGTTAAACTTGGTCAAACAGAGGAAAAATTAGTCACAATGCGTTTGCCCAAGGTTACAAGAAGATAAAAACCGCCACGTGTGGCTGTATAACCCTACACTATTTGTCTTGTACATTACTGTCATGATGTCTGGATAGCCGGCTCTAACGTACGCTACCTTCTCATAGTTTGCCGAATATAACTAAAAAATAAAAATATATATCAGCGTGCGACAACACTAATCAACTATTATGATTTCACTGTCACTATTGTCACTTTCACTAGATGAATACTCAGTTTGTTTTCATTATCATTATTTAAGGAAGATTTGGATCAATAACTCACAACTCTCCTAATTAGCATTGATTTTCTCACATCTAAAACAGTCACACTTCATCTCGTTTTCTGTGTGGCTGTCGCTCCCACAAAACGCGTACTCCACATTTTTATGCTCTCCAAGCATCCGACGCTGCTTTGCGGAAACTTTCCCTGATGTCTGCTGGGCCAGAAAATTGTCTTTATTTACAGAAGTTAAAAAAACAGCGCTAAAAAGACGGGACAAGAAAGGACAACAGGACAGGGCGCTGACTAGCAACCAAATATGTTTATTTCTTCAGTCAGCATACATATATACCACCGTACAAACATCCTTTTTAGTACATCCTTTTTTGTACGGTGAGGCACCGTACAAAAAGGATGTACTAAGAAGCACAGGCACAAGTTTGTGAAATGTCGTCATGGCGTTGTTTACAAGATTCCTCTTTCCTGTGGTCGGTGTTATATAGGGCAAACGGGCCGTTGTGCTAATGACCGCTTGCGCGAGCATTCAAACAAAGTTCATAATCGCGCTACAGATAGTCAGCTTTCCCTTCACTGTAACAACTGCGGTTGCCACCCATCTTTTAAAGATACCATTTTCTTATCATACTACCACGATGAACGTGCACGTCTCATTTCGGAAGCTTTTCACATTCATAACAGTGGTGAGGCATGTGTTAGCCTCCCTTCCATTTCCCTCCTTCCTAAGGAGGTCAAATTTCTGTCAAACTAATTTTTTGAATGCCTCTGCGCAGGCTCACATGCCGCTGCGTAGGCTGTTTTTTGCGATAGTGCGGTGGTATATATGTATGCTGACTGAAGAAATAAACATATTTGGTTGCTAGTCAGCGCCCTGTCCTGTTGTCCTTTCTTGTCCCGTCTTTTTAGCGCTGTTTTTTTAACTTCTGTGAACATGAACCAACCAGCCCAAATGCGTACGCTTCTGCAGTCTTTATTTATCGATTTCAAGCTTTCGTGGAGGCAAAACGAAAGTATATCTTTCTTCTCTTTTTCGTCTTTTTTGCGCGTATGATAATGTCTCTCGATTTCACGACTCGTATACAGGTCCCCTTGCTTTGTTTGCTAACACACACAACGCTGGACAATATATTTGCACCGTGTTTTGTGAAAAGCATTAGCACTGAAACACCTCCCGACGAGTCTCCCTCGTTTTACGTAGACACATATCTAAGCGTAAGCGTATGCACATTCTCGCATTCCGGATTTATATTAATGCTGCTGTGCATGGAACCAGCGAAATCCCGCTAACAATTTCGTTTGATTACTGGTGTTCTCTATTTCTGCACAATTGCCCGCAGGCATGAAAGTCGCTCCTGTGTCTTTCATAAGAATATTGTAAAAAAGGCAACCTTTTAGGTCTAGGTACAAAACACCCTTACATTCGCCACTATACCATGCTCGATAACACCGGATTAGTAGAGTAGCAGCGCAGCTTTATTAAAATGTAAGGTAACTTGTCGCGTTAAACAGGGGAAGACATTGGAGGCACAATTTCAAACATTACATGCATCGATTTATGCGTGGTTTTGTTCATGTGGTGCAGCTTGAGTGTTGTTTACTTATACTTTGCGAGATAGTACATGGATTGCTCGATGGCTTAAGGCCATCGAACAATTTCAATTTTAGCTACAGTCGTTGATGAAAGGCGAGTGTTTGGCTTTGCACAGCTCATTACAACGTCTATTACAACGTACGCGGCATCCCGTAAGCGCTGCAGCAGACGCTTGCGGAACTGAAACAGATGCAGCAAATCATTCGCTATCACCGTATACTCTCGATGCTAGACGCTTTCCGTGCTACCTTGATTTTATCGGCACACACTTCTTTCTTTCGTTGTCGTTTCATCGGCTATCGTGTGTCCTCCTCGCCCTCTTAAATGCTGAATAAGTTAAATTCGTACGCGTGCTATGGTTATCTCTCCAGATGTGAGAATACTTCGCTAAGAAAATGCGCAGCCAAAAGACAGCTTTGTGAATTCAGCCCCAGATGGCCGACTGCCAACGCTCAGAGCGTCACAATCAGTGTATGCCTTGCGTATTGCTGTTCAATGGCTTTGAGTTTCCCGGCTACAAGTACGACAAAAAAATATCGCTACGCACATGCCACCAACTTCCTTCGTGTCCAACAGGACCACGTGACAATATTACTATGACTGCTTTTTTAGTAACAACTTCTACAAACATTTTCATGGCTTCATCGCTTAATATTGCGGTGCTCCTTCGAAGATTGTATATTTGTGGTAATGATCTTTTTTTCTGCGCCGTTGCCCTGCTATAATTTACTGCTATTTTTCACGAATTCCACGTTTCTCACTACAATGCTTCGTGGACGCTCTCCAAACTGTGTTATTATTTTCTGTGTTTTTTCGTATCCGTCTGCTCTCTTGAATGTAATTCAACCGCTATTATATTCTCTCATATATTTAGTAGGTTTAACGAACGTGAGAGTATTTATTCGTACTCATTTCCGCCGACAAGTCGTTTGAGTGTAACCACTTTCATTTCAAACCTAACTGACGCATTGGAAGCTTTTCTGCTAAACGAAGAGGCATCAATCTTTAGGGCTAAATACGTAACAGATGGGTGATGAAGAAAAAAAGTGCTCTGTCTATATATGCTACCAAATAGATAAATGTAAAAATGCCAGCAACCAAAAAATGGTTTTCGGAAGTGAGACGTTCACAAGCGACCAAGCGTGTATGCAGCTGGCAGTGCGTGCGTGAATCAAGCGAGAAAATACGGAAGGGACCGGTTACTTGGCTGCTTGAGGGAGGGTAAGGTGGCATGCTTGACAGGCCGTACATCTATTGGCGCTCAATTACAGCGGGCTGAGCAAATATTTATTCTTCGCACCCATCGGGGTCTAGAGCTGCGCAGGATTTTCCTTCTCTTCAACTCTGCAAATAGCTTCCTCTTCGCCCCCCTCCTCATTCTAGCCAATGCATGCAGAATCCCATAACGAAGTGGCATGTTTTTTCGAGTGATCCTCGAGATTGCATTTTTTGTAATTGCTTTCAAAATAGGAACGCAAGCAAAATATTGTCACGTTTCCTACGTTCTGAAGCGATTGCAGTAACATTTATTTATTGTGCCGATGTATGCGAAAATGAGTGAAACAAAAGTTCAGGGATTGCCACGCAGACAACCCGACGAAGGGCGCAAGCACTCGTTCCATGTGCCAGCATTCGAGGACAGTCTGCCCTTGCTCAGCGTCTAGTCGAAAGGCCCAAAGATAACGTCACCACGTAATTGTGAAGTGCAGAAGGCTGGGAACAGAGCCGGGACTAGGTGAGTTCGCAGCTGGGCGTATACGGGGAGACTAGTTCCTTACTGGAAACGTAAGTATCAGAAACAATCTCTTCTAACACTCAAAAATCTCTAGTGGCTGTTCGTGCAGCTTGTGAGGCTGCATACAATGCTGTGCAGTAGGCAGGCCATAAATGATGGCATTTTAAGTCCCGATTATCTATCACCTCGGTTACACTACCGTAAGAAAACTCAAGTTCCACCATGCGGAACCAGTAAGATTTCATTGGTTATTCGTTCGTGCGAGTGTCAAGTCTATAATAACTTCCAGCTGCATGCTTCTGTCGAATAAATCACAATAATTTGAAGAACTATCTAGGTGATAGACTATAACGTTTTTGATTCTTGGAATACCGCTTATTTCTAATTTGGGAATTTCAGGATGGGACTTTTTGTCTTCAGCGTCGGCCGTGATCTCTTGTCATCAGCGAATTGTTCACACGACGAACAGAGAATTTTCATCAGCACACGGCGCTGTCCAACTGCAGATGCGCCCTTCTCAATGGGAGCCTTCGGTACGCTTTGATTCCGGGAGTGGTCGTGACGCGGCGCTAAATGAGGGGTCGCGATGCTCGCGTCACACGTGCTTCCGAGCGCTCTATCCCAGAGATGCGACAGACGTGTTCCCACGTCAACATAGTATGACTGTCAGATTTGTCCTTCTTTGCGCTGTGCCGCCTTTCAGCTCAAGTGTCCTAACATACTTTGTTGGTGTGTTGTGATTGAGCCAAGCTATGTAAATAAACAGAGTAATATTGTAGACATGTACAATATTACTTCTTTGTGGCTCGAAGCAGTGTCGTCGCTGCATCACAGCGCTCTCAAAGTTGGCGCATGAAGTTGTGTTTCAGTAACGCTTCCCTATTGGTTGCCTTTAAAACGTCATGAACAACGACACGCTATCTCAAAACACCATGTCTATTACAGAGCCAGCGTGACCATAAATATTTTAAACACGAGGATTGAAAGACACCACCCCCCATGGGTCTGTTTGCAACTGGACAAAATTTTGAAGCAAAGCTGCGATTCGGCCTAATAGGAACTTATCCATCTTGAAAAAATTGCGCAGGCTCACGGGGACACAGAAGAGAACAAAAACAATCAGAGTCTAGGAACTGATTTATTTTTCAAAACATTCACTAGCCGACATCGAAATTAGGCCTGCACACGGTATTGGGGCAGCATATTCCCATGGTGGAGTACAGAGTTCCTACGCGTTCAGGGCATGATTATCGAGGCTAATTGACATAACGGCCCATAACGGCCGCACGATCGACCATCTGACTTTAAAGGCGGAAGGGGTCATCCGACTAATCTCACGCATTTCTAACAGTGGCGGTGGTCTTCGAGAGGCTGAGCTCCTCAGGCTGTTTTCTGGATTCTTGATGAGCCACATGAGCTATGTCGCATCTGGGCAAAGGTGGCAACTCTATAAGAGAAATAAAATGAACATCCTCATGAGAAAAAGCATGAAGAATGTTTTTGGCGTTCCTATGCACACAAGCACTGAGAATCTTATGAAACTTGGAGACCACAACACGCTTTAAGAAGTCATCGAGGCTCAACACATGGTTTAGTACAGCACCAGTTCTACAACATCATTGCTACACCAGCAAACAGCAACCACACTTTTGCTGTTCCTTTCAAATAGAACAAGATGTTGGCCAACGTGAGAGCTTGATTACAGCGGTAATTCTTACTTTTACGTTTGTATAACGGCAACCATTCTTCAATGTCGACCATGATTAAAGCCACCGAACTTGCTAGGATCTTTTAGCTGCGGAAGGACAACAGTCGTTGTTGGAGTCGCCTCGGCGGGAGCGGGTCCATGGTTTGTCATGGTGGAAAAATCCAAAAAATCCAAACGTCGGCCACTGCGGAGCTCCGTTATATCGTGTTGTACCCCGCACCACCTCCAAATGTCACGGGGGTGAGAGAATGAATGAAATAAATATATTTACAAAATATGCAGGGAGAGTCAGAGGCCAGCTGCCGCCAAGATGGAGGTACAACAGCAACAACACGAGCACCATAGCATTAATCGTCTTCGTCGTCAACCTGAACCTCTCTTGTTGCCGATGTCGTGTAACAATATGAATATGGTCAATTTTTGCCTGTCCGAAGTCCTGCTTGTTCCATCGGTTCATTGAATTCTAGTGCCTCAATTCTGTTAGCAATTACCTTTGTAAATAGCTTGTATACGACGGAAAGCAAGCTGATCAGCCTGTAATTCTTCAAATACTTGTGATCTCTTTCCTTATGTATCAGGATGATGTTAGCATTCTTCCAAGAGTCTCGTACTCTTCCCGTCGTGAGACACTTCGTAAACAGGGTGGCTAGTATTTGTAACACAATCTGTCCTCCGTCTTTTAGCAGACCTGATGTTACCTGATCGCCACCAGCAACTTTGTGTGTTTGCGTTCCCCTCCATGGCTTTTTTTTCATTACTGGTGAAATGCCATCTGGATTACTGCTAGTTCTTATATTAGGGTCGTGGTTGTCCCGGCTACCGTACAGATATTGGTAAAATGTCTCCGGTACTTGAACTATTCTATTCATATTAGTAGTTACTTTGCCTACATTATGCCTAATGGCATACATATGGTTTTTGACTATCCCAAGTTTCATCTTTACTGCTTTGACGCTTCCTCCGTTCCTCAGAGCATGTTAAATTTTCTTCATATTATACCTTGTTACATCGAATATAGAGATTACGCTTATTAATCAACTTCGAAAGCTCTGCCGATTCTGTTCTGTCTGTTGTATTGAGAATTTCATGTTTTGACGCTTTTAGAGCGAAAGCTCTTATGAGATCACATTTCAGGTCACGCGAAGTTGCATGTTGTCTACCGCCGCCACCGCCGGTGCCCGTAACCACATCGCGTGAATTAAGAAAAAAAAAAACCTTGCACCAATGACAGAGTGAGGCTCGAACCGGGTTCACTGAGTGCCAGTTGAATATCCTACCACTTAGTTACGCTGGTGCTTGTAACTTGTCAAACTTGCCTTATAGGCAGGCATGACCTGCCTGTAATGAGTGTTTTCAAAAGGCTGTGAAAGGCCGCTCTTGTAGCTTTCGCTGTGACAGTTCTGCGCCTACTGTGCAGGCCTGGCGTTTTTCAGTGAGGTTCTTCGTCTCCTGAGACAGCTTGCCAGTGTCCTACTTAACTACCGTACCTCCAACTTCCAACCGCATACTCCGTAATGATACTCGGCAAATTATCATTAATTGCGCCAACGCTAAGGCTGGTTACCTCGATAAGAGCCGACTACCTGTTCTGAAGCGAGACTTTGAACTTCTGTACTTTCCCTCTCAATGCTAACTCATTTATTGGCTTCTTGCGTATCTGTTTCTGTCATTCCTTCTTCAAGTCTAGGCGAATTCGAGGCCGTACTATTCAATGTCACTACATCGTACCTTGCCTAGCACTTCCACATACTGTACAATGCCTGGTTGTGAACTCAAAATAATGTCTATTTCGTTCTTATTTTGGCCATTACTGGCTCCTCTATGTCCACTTACGGTTCCCTTGTTTTCGGTAGAAGGTAATCGCGAATGCGTAAATTATTGCGTTCTGCGTATTCTACTAATAGGTTCCCTCTGGCATTTCTAGTACCGATGTCATAATCTAATATTGCCTGGAATCCAGCCTGCTTCTTCTTTACATCGTCATTGAAGTCACCCATCAGATGTTAAATCTCATCTATTGATCTACTGTCTGATCGTACCGGCTTAAAGCCGGTACCGCACCGATGATCTCACCAGAGAAGGATTGGCCACCCTGGTGCAGTATCTGGCCACCCCCTCCCGTAGCATTCGTCAATTAACTCACGGCCCTCATGTCCCCACCAGCTGCGGAGCAACTGACCAAGGCGGCG
Organism: Rhipicephalus annulatus; assembly: GCA_013436015.1. Lineage (NCBI taxonomy): Eukaryota > Metazoa > Arthropoda > Arachnida > Ixodida > Ixodidae > Rhipicephalus > Rhipicephalus annulatus. Next base: position 256,254 of record WOVY01001347.1, read on the forward strand.
GTCAGATCTGCAAAGCAGCAGAGGGTGCTAGGAATCTCTGAATACGGACAGGCCACCATTGGAAGCTTGAACTTAGCAACGTTTAACGTTAGAACGTTATCTAGTGAGGGAAGTCTAGCTGTATTATTCGAGGAGCTAGAAGGCATTAAATGGGATATAATATGGGCTGAGTGAGGTTAGGAGGACAGATGAGGCCTATACTGTGCTACAGAATGGCACGTCATTTGCTATCGGGGCTTGGCAGACAGAAGAGAACTAGGTAGTAGGGTTCCTAATTCACAGAAACATAGCTGGCAACATAGAGGATTACTATAGCATTAATGAAAGGGTGGTAGGCATTGTAATTAAACTGAATAAAAGATACAAAATGAAGGTAGTACAGGCTTACGCGCCTACATCCAGCCATGATGACGCTTCAGTTGAAAGCTTCTATGAAGACTGGAATCGGGCAATGAGTAAGGTGAAAACACAGTATACTATAGTAATGGGCGACTTTAATGCAAAGGTAGGGGAAGAAGCAGGCTGGAGACCAGGCAGTATGAAGATTATGGCATCGGCACTAGAAACGCCAGAGGAGAGCTACTAGTAGAATTCGCATAACGCAATAATCTGCGTATTTTGAATACCTTCTACCGAAAACGAGAAAACCGGCAAGTGGACATGAGGAGCCCTAATAGTGTAAATAAGAACGAAATAGACTTTATAATGACTGCACACCCAGGAGTCGTGCAGGATGTGGAAGTGGTTGGCAAGGTAAGATGCAGTGACCATAGAATGGTACGGGCCTCGAATCCGCCTAGACTTGAAGAAGGAACGACAGAAACTGATACACAAGAAGCAAATCAATGAGCTAGCACTGAGAGGGAAAGTACAGGAATTCAGAGTGTCACTGCAGAACAGGTACTCTGCTCTTAGCGAGGAAACCAACCTAGCGTAGATACAATGAATGATAATCTGACGAGTATCATCACGGAGTTTGCAGTGGAAGTTGGAGGCAGGGTAGCTAGACAGGACACCGGCAAGCTTTCCCAGGAAACGAAGAACCTAATTAAGAAGCGTCAAATCATGAAAGTGTCAAGTACAACAGACAAAATAGAACTGGCAGAGCTTTCGAAGCTGATTAATAGACGTAAAGTATGCGATGTAAGAAGGTATAACATGGAGAGAATTGAGCATGCTCTGAAAAAACGGAGGAGCGTCAAAGCAGTGAAGAGGAAACTTGGGATAGGCAAAAGGCGGATGTATGCACTAAGGGACAAAGAAGGCAAATTAACTACCAATATGGGATAGGATAGTTGAAAATAGCGGAGGAGTTTTAAAGAGATCTGTACAGTAGCCGAGACAACCACGACCTTAATACTATAAGAACTAGCAGTAAACCCAGACGACACCCCACCGGTAATGATAGAAGAAGTCAGAAAAGCTTTGGAGAGCATGCACAGAGGCAAAGCTGCTGTTGAGGATCAAGTAACATCAGATCTGCTGAAAGATGGAGGACAGATTGTGTTAGAAAAAAATAGCCACTCTATTTACGAGGCGTCTCCTGACGGAAAAGTACCAGAGTCTTGGAAGAACGCTAACATCTTCTTAATACATAGAAAGGAGATGACAAGGACTTGAAGAATTACAGGCTGATCAGCTTGCTCTCTGTAGTATACAAGCTATTTACAAAGGTAATTGCTAGCAGAGTAAAGAAAACATTAGAATTCAATCAACCAAAGGAACAAGCAAGATTTAGAACAGGTTACTCAACAATTGACCACATTCATACTATACATCAGGTAATAGAGAAATGCTCAGAGTATAACCAACCACTATACATAGCCTTCATAGATTTACGAGAAGGCGTTTGATTCAGTAGAAATATCAGCCGTCATGCAGACACTGCGGAATCAGGGCGTAGATGAAATATATATAAACATTCTGGAAGAATCTACAGGGGATCAACTGCTACCATAGTGCTTCATAAAAAAAGCAACAAAATACCAATAAAGAAGGGTGTAAGGCAGGGGGACACAATCTCCCCAATGCTATTCACTGCGTGCTTACAGGACGTTTTCAGAAGCCTAGAATGGGAACAGTTAGGGATAAGAGTTAATGGAGAGTACCTCAGTAACCTGCGCTTCGCCGATGACATTGCATTGCTGAGTAACTCAGGGGACGAATTGCAACTCATGATTACAGGAGTTAGACAAGGAGAGCAGAAAGGTGGGTCTTAAAATTAATCTGCAGAAAACGAAAGTAATGTACAACAACCTCGGAAAGGAGCAGCGCTTTGCGATAGGTAATAGTGCACTTGAAGTTGTAAAAGACTATGTCTACTTAGGGCAAGGCAATACCGCAGAGCCTAACCACGAGATTGAAGTAACTAGAAGAGTAAGAAATGGGGGTGGAGCACATTCGGCAGGCACTCTCAAATTATGACAAGTAGATTGCCACTGTCCCTCAAGAGGAAGGTATATAACAGCTGTATCTTGCCGGTACTTAGCTACGGAGCAGAAACCTGGAGACTCACAAAGAGGGTTCAACTTAAATTGAGGACGACGCAGCGAGCAATGGAAAGAAAAATGGTAGGTGTAACCTTAAGAGACAAGAAGAGAGCAGAGTGGATTAGGGGACAAACGGGAGTAAAGGATATCATAGCTGCAATAAAGAAGAGGAAATGGACATGGGCCGGGCATGTAGCACGTAGACAGGATAACCGCTGGTCATTAAGGGTCACCAACTGGATTCCCAGTGAAGGGAAGCGGGGTAGGGGGAGACAGAAGGTTAGGTGGGCAGATGAGATTAAGAAGTTTGCGGGTATAAATTGGCAACAGCAAGCACAGGACCGGGTTAACTGGCGGAACATGGGAGAGGCCTTTGTCCTGCAGTGGACGTAGACAGGCTGATGATGATGATGATGATGATGATGATTGATCATTAACAACTATGTTTTCCTTGTGTTTAGAACATCTCCGTTGAAGAATACCCTAAGTTAACTATCATCCTTAATTGAGCTGGCGGCTATGGTTGATATTTCACACACAATCAGCTGACGCCGACTACGTTCCAGTTAAGGAACAGAAGGATGTCTTCCTGACGGACTAGTATTTCACGGCGGATATTCAGAGAACAGTGCCAAAATAGCTTCATGTGTTGTAACTTTCATGTACAATTTTAGGTGTCTCAGAATGAAAAAAAAAGTGTTCTGCTTCAGATGTACATACCGACAGAGATGCTGCATTCTTTAGAAGATAGTGCACGTTTGTAAAAATACCTCGGGAAATCGTCATCCGCTTGCATCATATAAATGCTCAGCGTTTATTGCTTCTCTCTCTTCAATTTCGCAGCCTATACTGCGAACTCCTCTAGCAATGCCGACGTTGAGTTAATGTTAGAGTATACACGTCAGCAAACTTATCGACAGTGGCAAGAGTGCAGTGGCAGATTCGGGAATGTTATGTGGCAGAAGCGACGAAGCATCTTCAAAGTGTACCGATGCCTTTTAAAGCGCTCATTCAAGTGATCTATTGAACGTCCTAAAGGGCTAAAATTACTGAACGCCTAAAGTGTTTCTTCCACGCCAGCCACTGACACGTTACCTTCAATGAAGCTGTCTGTCTGCTTGCGACAAGCGGCATTCTAATTTTTTCCAGTTCTCAAGAGTGCACTAGGGCAGCGACGCTTTTGGGGAAATATTCATCAAGCGTTATACCGAACCTTTTTGGCGCATGTATCGAGTCTCATAGGAGGGCGCTGATCCTCCCAGGATATGAACTACCAAGCAGTACATGTAGGCAGCGTACTTCAAGGGGGTGACTTCGCATTGCGAGGAAGCAACGAGCTAAGCATTGTTCGGGCAGCGACACTGAAAGGCGAGAAACGAGAACTTTAGCCACGATACATGTCGGCTGGTAAAGTTCCGCCTTAAACACTAGCGCTCGTGTTTGGTCTGGCAGAAAGATTCGCGGGTATACATTTCTTTCGCTTCCCTTCAGGTGCCGGTAAGGTCGTAGTCACCCCTGAATTTTTCTCTGTTCGCGAGATTTCTCGCGTTTGTGATTGCGCACATACGGAAGGCCAGCAGATTTGTCGAGTTGCGATAAAACACCACAAACGTGTATGAACGCGAAGTACGTTTTGGCAGTAGCGAAATTCCAGCGCTTCGCATCAGAATGCCCGAAACAGACAACCAACAGACATGCACGGTGCACAGTAGAGCATGTGGGATAACATAACTTAATGTTACTTGCACTGAAGGTTCTACTACAACTGCCGCTTAATCGGGGCACACACACAGTTTTCTTGCTTCTTTCGGGTGAGAGTGTTCTTATCACCGGCGCCCGTGTTTGGAGGCATCGCCGCGACGCGCAGGCGTAGAAGCGGCGCAAAAGCGGCGCCGAACCGTTTCGCCACCCCCCATTCCCCACGCAGATAGGAGCCGTCAGGGTTGAAGAGGTTTGGGGGACCCGCAACTGGCGTCCAAGGTGGGTGGTGTAGGGTGCGAGCCTAAGCGTTGTGGGCTTTTGTCGGCGAACTACGGGAGGCGTGCGGGGTTTGGTAGGCTCCTGGGAAAGGATGTATGATGGCTTTAGGTGGTCGATAAAAACGCGTACATCCTTTCCACTGATTTGCAGGGTGAATGTTTTGTCGTCGCGACAGGTGACTTTGTAAGGTCCAGAATAAAGCAGCTGGAAGGGTGCATGTACAGTGTCGTCGCGGAGGAAGGAATGCGAGCATGTTGCAGGTTACTTAAACACGAACGAGGTCGGCTTGGTGTGGCGAACCGCTGGTGAGGGGCGCAGTGCGCCCATTGTGCGACGGAGTCGAGCGACGAAGTCTGCAGGGTCCGAGCTTGTTACATCAGAAGTCGGAGCGGAGAGGAGTTCTCCAGATAGGTGAAGCGTCTCCCCGTAGACGAATTCCGTGGGCGTGGCTTGAATGTGTGGCTTGAAAGTTGCGCGCAGACCAAGAGCGGTGGCGGGAAGAGCTTGAAGCCTGGTTGAGTGAGGGTGGCACATGATGGCTGCCTTGAGCTGCCGGTGAAACCGTTAAATCATCCCGTTTGCGCAAGGGTGATAGCTAGTTGTCTGTGAATGCTCGAATCCTGTGTAGAGCCAGAGGAGCCTGAAGAGTCGAGATTAGAATTGCCTTCCTTGATCGGTTGTGACTCGACGAGGAGTGCGAAGCGTGAAACCAAGCCAGACAAGAAAGCTGATGCGACGTCTTCTGCGGCGATCCTTTCAAGCGGCCACACCTCGGGCCAACGAGTGTAACGATCGATGGCGGTGAGGCAATAGCCGTGAAGGCCGGCTGGTGGGAGGGGACCAATGATGTCGATGTAAACGTGCTGGAACCGTTCCGTCGGAAGGGGGAATTCTCCAAGTGGCGACGCGACGTGCCGGGTGATTTTGGCGCGCTGGCATTGAATGCATGTGCGTGCACAGGTGCAGCAGTCCCGTTGCATTGAGGGCCACGCGTACCGGTCAGTCACGAGGCGTGTAGAAGCTCGGATGCCGGGATGACTGAGGTTGTGTAACTGGTTGAAGAGGCTTTGGCGATGCAAAGAAGGGACGTATGGTCTCACTCGTCCTGATGATATGTCATAGTAGAGAGCGTCCGTTGACCCAGGGATGGAACTTTTTGCAATTGAAGGGAAGAGCCCTTCTCGAGGAGCTGGTGGAGTTTCTTGTCCGTTTTCTGACCTTCGGCGAGGCCGTTGGTTGTAAATGCTGGTAGCTCGACAGCCGAGACGCGAGAGAATGCATCGGCGACCATTGTTTTCCTTACCGCTGATGTGGTGGATATCTGGGGTGAACTGAGTGATGAAGGACAGCTGGTTCTGCTGGACGGGTGGAAGTTTTTCGCGGCGTTCGGTTAAGGTGCAGTGCTGTGCCTCGAGGATGTGGCGAAAGTATTAGACTGCTTTGTAGATGGCAAAGAGCTCTCTGTAGTAGGCTGGCCAGGTCGTCTCCGCAGGGGGCGAGGTTGCATCGCCGATGCTGCCGGAAGGCGGGGGCGGCTACGGGGAAGAGAGTTTCTTCAAGAAGAACGCCAAGGGGCACCAGTTGTTGCCCCACGCTGTGTGAGAGAGGCTCCACGGTGGTGCTAGAGGCATATGTGAATAGACCCAGGGGCGCCTCTGGCTTGGGATGGAAGAGAACGTATCATTGCAGAGGACAGTTTTGCAGTCTTCGAACACTTGCGTTAAGACTGTGTCCAAGTGACAGGATGATTGGCGCGTTGGCCAGCCAACGTATCATAGAGAGGGGCCTGATATGTGGCCGCTTTAGGCACGAAGCGCCCGTAAATGTTGAACATGCCCAGGAAACAGCGGAGGTCTTTCGCTGTGGCAGGCAGCGCGCAATTTTGAAGGGCAGGATGCAGTCAGGCAAGGATCTAGTTCCTTCTGAAGAGATTTCATGGCCAAGAAACGTGACGGGGGCACCGAGCGTGCTCTTCTGAACGTTTATGTAAGCCGTGTTTGTCGAGACACTGGAACAGTTGATGAAGGAGTTGGCGATGTTCCGTTTCGTTGCGGGAGAAGATCAAGATGTCGCCTAGGTAGACGAAACAGAAGTCCAGGACGCGGACGGCGTCGTCGATGAAGCGTTGAAAGGTTTGCCCTGCGTTGAGGAGACCAAAACCCATGAAAAGGAATTTGAATAGGCCGAAAGGCGTAATACTAACGGTCTTGGAGCGTCACCCGGGTTTACAGGAAATTGTGTGTAGACCTTTACGAGGTCCGCCACTGATAAGATAGTGCTGCCGTCTAAGCGGTGAGCAAAGTCCTGTATACTTATTTATTTATTTATTCATTCACAAAACCCCCACAGGCTCCATCAGGAGTAATGTGTGAGGGGGGGGGTATATACAGTGATATTCACAATTATTGATATATTATAACATGATTATACTCGTTATATAACATAAAATTGTTTGCGAAAGCATGCATGACATGCAACTAGACAACAAAATGCAGAAAAACTCATTTGTAAGCGTGCAACACATAACTATAACAAATATTACAATATACAGCGAAGACCAATATACATTTTTAGTGAAAGGTTGATGCCACTGGCGATAAAAAATGGTTGTTACTTCGTGACGAAAGGATGAGGGATCATGAATCTTGACAACAATATCGGGAAGACTATTTCATATTTCAAGAGCTACTGGTAATGCTAGAGGTTTAATGCGTTCGTGTGGCCGAAAACGCGTTGAAAGAACGGCTATTGTGCAAACGGCGAGAAGTGCGTGTTAGCTGGGTGAGAGGGAGGGTGGTTTTGTGCTTACCGGATGCTATTTTGTGAAACAGGCAGATCAAGGCGATCTTTCTGCGAGAATCTAAGGGAGGCAATGATAGTGATAATTTATTGTGAGTGATATTGGAATGTCGGCTGTAATCTTTCGCAATGAAGCGTGCGGCTCGGTTTTGAACACGCTCGAGGGCATTAATTTGGTAGGCCTGATGAGGTGACCAAACTGATGAGGCGAATTAAAGTTGAGGACGAACGAAGGTTAGATATGCGAATGCTTTGGTTGAAGTTGGAGCGTCATGAAGGTTACGTTTGAGGTAACCGAGAGTGCGGGATGCTTGTGCTGCAATTTTCTCTATATGCGTGGACCATGATAGTGGGGGTGAAAGATGCATGCCAAGGTATTTATATGATGATGTGCGCTTCACGTGACAGTTGTTAAGAGTATAAGTAAAAAGAGAAAATGATTTCTTGCGAGTAAAGGTCATGAGCTTGCATTTGTCAGTGTTAAGCGACATTTGCGAGCGAGAGCACCAATTAGTTATGAGGTCTAGGTCTTTCTTAAGAGCGAGGTGATCTGATGTTGAAGTTATCTTACGGTAGATAACACAATCGTCTGCAATGAGTCGTATGTTAGAAGAGATATGCGATGGTAGGTTATGGATGTAGATTGATGTAGACCAAAAAAGTTCATAACATCATTTGGGAACTTTTGTCGAGTGGAGGCAAGGTTAATATAAAGATCAGAGACAAAGGAATCGCAAGGGTCTGGTGGCCTGTAGCATACCCCGAAGAGTGACTTAGAAGAAGGGGAGGCAATACAGATCCACAGAGTTTCCAATGGACCGCTTACGTCAACAAGAAAACTAGAGATGTGCTTTTTGACCGCGATGAGCATGCCCCCGCCTCTTCTATATTGCAGTCTTTCCAATATATAACATACTTTTCGGTTTCATTTAGCACTTTTGAGTTAGTAATGCCACTATGAAGCCAGGTTTCCGCTAGCAGTAAAATGTCGCAGTTACTGTTATCTAGATATATGCATAATTCGATGCGCTTTGGAATCAAGCTTCTAATGTTTGTAAATGATACATATAGCTTTGTTTCTGTTACGGCACGTGACACGATGGGCTGGTTGGGTGATCGTGAATTCGAGCTTCACAATAGCTATCGCGTTAAAGCTCTTACTGTATCCGATGCTGCATCGTACACGTACGAGGCCTGAAATTGTCGATTCGCATTTTGTCGACGGTAAGCTTACAAGTGGCATTTTTCGATTTAGCGAATTGCAGCAGCTTTCTTCTTGCGACACGTGTTTGAAGTAAAAAGTCTTCCCGTATGGCAAATATGCTGCTTTTTAGCTTAAAAGCTTTTTCTGTCAAACGCCGTTCATCCTTATAAAACACAAACTTGGCTATGATAGGCCTGCATTTGCCGTCTTGATATTGGCCAAGCCGATTAGCACGGTCTATTTGAGATGATTCCAACGTGATGTCAAGCTATTTCGAGCACAATTCAACGATTTGGCCTTCAGACGAAGACCATGTTTCTGAAGGTTTATCAGGAATTCCAAAGAATACCAGATTCGAGCGACGAAGCCTTTTCTCGGCATCGTCACAACGATTCTCGATGGATTTCAGCTTGTCGGATAAGTTTTACGTAGAACCACCTGATTCGAGTGATGCAGCAACCGGATTAGCTTTTTGGGCAGCAGCGTCGATTTCTATGGCACGAATTCTAGCCGAAAGCTGATTGATTTCCACATCAATGGAAGCCTGCCAATGCTTAAGGGCTTGTAAGTCCTTCATATTATTGTTTCATAATATTTTTTCATAATATTGTTCATAATATTGACCAGTTTCTATTCGTAGAACTGTCTCTAAAACGTTTGCAAGGGTAGAATTAGTGTTCGGTTCGGGGTTAATTTCAACATCGCCCAACAAGATTAGGAGTAGGCTACAAGGCAAGACATAAGACGACATTTGCATCTGTCAAAAACAAAACACCAATCGCTTGGGCACAATACCACTAAAAGGTTTCTGTTTGACCTTTTGACACAAGAGCAGCGATCCAAGTAACTAACCTGGAAGAGCGAACAGGGTGAGTGCTCCATCGCAGCAGCGGTATCGAGCCCCGGTGGGTTTCATTTGAGAAGCGTCCTATGTACTCTCCAGCCAGCACCGATAGCCGTATCTGTTCCGGTAGATGCAGCTGATTGCCAGATTGGTGTCCAAGAATGGTCGATTAGCCACGGCGCTTGCGTCCAGTCTTGGGATACATCCAAGGAACGCCAGCTATAAGGCACATCGCTGGCACGGAATGCCAAAGACGCGCTGACAAGCAGGGCAACCTGGAAGAGCGAACAGTATAAGCGCTCCATCCCAGCAGCGGTATCGAGCCCCCATGGCAGACGGGGTACCTGTCGAGGATGGTGCGGGCGTTGAGAGCTCGATAATATCCGCAGGGGCGCCTGCCATTGGTCTTCTTCGGTACCAAATGAAGCGGTGAGGCGTAAGGTCCCTCCGAGCGGCGGGCAGTACCTTCGTGGAGCATGCTTCGAATTCAGCCTGTGCGATTTGTAGACGGTCCAGGGCCAGCCGACGGGCACGGCATGAGACCGGGGGGGCCGGGAGTAACACGAATGTAGTGCACGATTGAGTGGCTCACCTCTCGCGGACACCCGCTAGGTCGAGTCAGGTCGGGGAATACTGCGAGGATGTCATGGTATGGCGACTGGTTCCCAATTTTGAGTGCCTTGACGTTAGGCTGTTGGGTGTTCACACGTTGGCGTGGTGTGGAGAGGCCTGTTGTAGCGTCGATAAGTCGGTCATATTGGCAGTCAGGTAGAAGATTGTAGTACGCAAAGGAGTCGGACCCGTTGATCGGCTATGCGACGTCAGCGATGACGAAATTCTATGAAAAACTTCGACACAGGTCTTTGAAATGATGTTAAGGGGGAGTGAGCCGTAGGTCTTGATGGTCGAATGGTTCGCCACGCTGAGCTCAAAGGACTTGCCAGGACGCTTGACACGCAGGAAGGTTCGGGAAAAGCAACAGATATTGGAGCCACAGTCGACGAGGAACAGCCGCTTTGTTACTTGGTCAGTGACAAATATGCGACGACTTCGAAGTTGGCAGCTTGCGGCCGTCTCTACGGGCTGCCGTTGAAGTTTCTCGGAGGTCCAGCTGAGCAAGGTGGTTGACATTTCCGGGCTTTGTCCTCGAGGCGGCGATGGTAGTTGCAGGGGCTGTTATCATTTCGGTGCGATGAAACGGCGGTGTTCTCTTGACTTTAGGAGCGTTTTTGTAGACGCAGCTTCGGGATTTGATCCAGGCGCCTTTGAATTGAGTCCAGCTGACGGCTGATTTTGTCTACACGACGCGCGAGCCCACTGCTGGACTGTCGGGTGTCAACGGCGTTGACGGTGAGAGGCGATGCTGGCAACAGAATCTCGAGGACTTGATCGGGGATGTGAGAGAGCTGGTTCAGCGGCAGATTTAGCTGCACCTGGAGGATGGCCTGCGCATGTGAGGGTAGGCGCTGAAGCCAGATGATACGGAGGAGGAAGTCGTCGACCAGGGTGCTGCCCAAGAGCTCACGCATGTAACGCAGGAGCTGCGATGACTTGCCGTCACCGAGTTCTTTGTGCTGGAGTAGGTGACGCACCTTCTCGTCTTGTGAAGGTGAAAGCCGGTGGGTCAGTTCCCTCTTCAGGTTTAGGTAACGGTCATCAGCCAGGGGATATGCAAGTATATCGCGAACGTCAGCCGCATAGCGAGAGTCAGATCTAGATGGGCGACGACGTAGTCATAGCGCGTGCGGTCCTGGGTGATGAGTGCCGTGGAACACTGCGCCTCGACTTGAGAGAACCACATATTAGGCGCCTCTGTCCAAAACGTTGAAAGTTTGACGGCGACGCGACAGACGTCCGTGTCGGTAGTGGCCGCGGTAATGGAGGCGCCCGAGATGGCAGGGACCACTGGAACGAAGTTTTGGGGGCATGGCCTAAGTGGGGTGATGCACGGTGGTCGGACGGGAGCGCTTCTTTTTATTGCGCTGCTGCTGTTCCCGGAGCTGCTGCTCTTGGTTCTGGATCACTTGCTGCTGGGCCTGAAGTTGTTGCAGTTGTTTTACTTGTTGTTGAAAGGCAGCAAGGGTTTCCTCGTCGGCCATGGCGGTGGGGTATGTTCGTTTTCCGGGTCACCAGATGTGGGATAACATAACTTTATTGTTTCCGCACTGAAGATTCTACTACAACTGCCACTCAATTGTGGCACACACACAGTTTTCCTCCTTCTTTCGGGCGAGAGTGTTCTTATCGCCGGCGCCCGTGTTTGGAGGCATTGCCACTGTCACAGAACGAGCGCTCAAAAAGGGCGCGCCGCCAAATTCTCGCGACGAAACGCCGGAGTGACGCTGCGAGGTCAAAAGAAAAAGAAAAAAAGAAAACAAGCTCCCAAGGGACGCTCCCTCTCCCCTCGGAAGCGTGGGCTCGCCGACGAACCTCCTCACCCCACAACGGCGGCCGAGCAAGCACTCGAATGTTCTAGTTGGAAAGGGCCGGGGTCATTCCGGGTTGAGTCATCCGTCGCGGACGGCACTCGAACAGTCTCGCCCTCTCCCCAGCCTTCGCTGCGCATCGCGCCGACGAAATTATGAGAACTTTCTGGAATCGCGTGCGGTAGGTATTTAACCTAGCAGCGGAGATGAGAGATGAGGAGAAGACGGAAGTTAGCGCCATAGCGCGTAGGGTGTACCGCCGTGTAGTCGGCGAAGGTTTTGTCCGTAGAGACAAAGCAGGAGAAGAAGATGATTTCCACCTGAGGGGTGACGACTCGAGCTACAGGCAAGAGTGTGTGATTACCGCTATTGAGCGAAGACGCGTGGCAGCAGCTGCGTGTGTGAAGCCGACGTGTTTCCGGCGAAGAAGTTTGAAGCTTGGAGAGTGGCCAATCGAAGACGCGAGGTTTCCTGGAAGAGAAACTTCGGCGAGGTTTCCTGGAAGAGAAACTTCATGGGCAGCGGAACGACAACAACGCTGGACTTTGAGTGAGTGATTCTCGGAAGAGTATCATCCAGACTTTTGTTCCAAGAACTTTGGACTGAATAGGTTTTCTATCTCTTTAGTCTGTAAGTGTCTTGGTTGTTCAGTGCATGCGACTGCATTGTAGTGCGTATTGTTTGTTGTCTGTGTCCGTTGTTTCGATTGTGACTGATTGTACTGTGTAGTACGCTGCTTGATTGGTGACATATTGTACTCAACCATTGTGGAGTGTGCATACTTGTGTATTGTTTTCGATTTGCCATTATTGAGAATATAATTTTGTTTATCAACTCTCGGCTCTGACTTGTTCTCTGGGCCACAGCCGGCGTCCGCTGGCGCGCCGAAAAGGACCACTTCTAAATTGTCAACGCTTTCGTGGTGCGGTTCGGGGGGCCGATACTCCGGCCCTCTGAGTTAGCCCGGTGATCGCCTCCCTAATTAACGGGACCGTGTGACAATTAATCTGGCGTCCGCGACAGGACCTTTTGGTGCACAGTGTGTCCAAAGTAGTGAGAAAGAGCGTCGAGTTGTTTATACTGCTATCGGAAACGATTTTATGTGTTGTGAAGTGTTTTCGTTAACGAGTGCAGGAGAGTGTTCCGATATACTGATTTACGCAGATATTTTTTGCACGCGGCAAGGTTTTAGTTACGAGACACAATGGATCTCGAAAAGTTAGTCGCTCTTGGTGAGAAGATGGGTCTTTCTGGCGCCGAACGACGGAAGTGGGTCACCCAGAAGGAAAAAGAAGAAAAAGAGAGGGCCAAAGAAGAAAAGGCAGCTGAGCTGGAAAAAGAAATGCTGGCGGTCGAAAGAGCCAAAGCGGAAAAAGAAGCTGAGTTGGAAAGAGAGAGGTTGGCAGCTGAGAGAGCGAAGGGAGAAAGAGAGCAACAATTGAAGTTGGAGCTGGAGAGAGGGAAGTTGGCAGCCGAAAGAGCGAGAGAAGAAAAAGAAGCGGAGATGGCTGAAAGGGAACGGCAGCGGCAGCACGAGATGGAACTTGAGCGGCTCTGTTTGCAACAACGAAGTGAAACTCCCGTCCAAGCTAGAGTTGAAAGCAGCGAACGGGAAGATCATGGCTTCCGCTTGAACCCAAGCAAGCTGCTCGTCGCGTTTGATGAAAGCAAGGACGACCTTGACGGGTACCTTCACAGATTTGGGACGATTGCAAGGAGCCAGAATTCGCCGGAACATCAATCGGCAACGGCTTTGAGTACTTGCTTGAGTGGTGAAGCGCTCAGTGTGTACGGTAGGCTGACGCCGACCGATGCAGCCAACTATGCAAAGGTGAAAACTGCTTTGCTGTAGCGATTTAGATTTACTGTGGAAGGATTTCGGGACAGATTTTGGACAGGCAAGCCAGCTGATGGTGAGATGGCTACGCAGTATGCCGCCCGACTTTGCCATTATTTCGACAACTGGATTGAACTTTCAGGGACAGCGCAGGAGTACGATGAGCTTAGAGAGCTCCTAATTAGAGAACAATTTCTTACTAGTTGCCACCCAAGCCTGTCGCTGTACTTGAAAGAGAGGAAGGCTGAGTCACTTGAAGGCATGCTCGAATTGGCTGATCAATTCTTGGAAGCGCAAGGTGGAACTAATTTGGCCAGGGTCAAGAAGGAGTGTCCTGAAAATTTGATGAAATCGGCTCCCGAAGAAAAGAAGCGTGCACCGGAGAGCATTCCGCGATGTTTTCTGTGTAACTGAGTGGGTCACCGTGCTCAAAACTGCCGAACTAACTTCACGAGCCTCATGGTTGTAAAATGTTTCAAGTGTGGTCAGACTGGGCACAAAGCAGACGCAATGCTGAAACGGAGCGAGTCAAACTCACCAGGTGTCCTGTGTGCTAGCAGCACCAAAATCCGATGATAATGCCGTCACCGACGGATTTGTAGAGTTGAAAAATGGGGAGAAAATCCCTATTGTGGTTGCTGTAATGACAAAACAGCCAACCGGTGTTTCGAAGGGAATGCCAACGCTGCCTGGAAAAGTTGCGGACAAAAAGATTACGGTGTTAAGAGATACCGGCAGCTCCACTGTTATTGTGCGGAGAAATTTGGTACGGGAAAGTGAGTTAACGGGCAAAACGAAACCGGTTTTGCCTAATTGACCGTACGGTTTCGGATGCTTCCCGAAGCAGAAATTGAGGATTGAAACCCCGTACTTCAGCGGGAAGGTTACTGCTTTATGCATGACAACCCCCTTGTACGACCTTGTCATCGGAAACATCGACGGGGGCCGCGAGGACCGAATGATCCGGAATGTTTGGGAGAAGACCCTAAGATAGAGCCTCTCGCCAACCCAGCGATCGCGAGATACAGTGAAGGAGCAGCCCGCGCTGGATCTCACTAGAGCCCAAGGTGACGCCGCGGCGCAAGAGACCAGTGAATGAGAAGATGATCGTGTTTAATGAGTTCACGGGCCGGGCAGCTGGACTTACGTCGGCACGACCTCAACCGAGCGACAGTGTAAAGTTGACGGAGTCGGCCAGCCAGGCCCAATGTCGTGACGTGAACAAGCGGGTGACAGGATTGGTTGAGCGTTATCACCCGTTAACAGTGTCAGAAGTGACAACGATGGCTGAGACGCCGCCTCAGACCCCGTCGTTGGAAAGGGCTCACCAAAAAAGAACGAGGAAAAACAAGAAGAGATCGAGCGAGCACCGCAAGAAAGAACGCAAGCACAGCTCGAAATACACAGGATAGGTGCTGAGGTGGAATCGGAAATGTGTTTAGCAGGGCTGAGTGACATATGTTGTGTTAATGTTCTTGTTATCCTGTGTCACAAGTGTATGTCGAGCGAGTCAAGTGTTCTGTGCGATGATGTGATGTATAGTGTTGTATAATTGTTGTAAAGACAGAACTTTGTACGTTTGTATTCTTTGGAATGTGTGATGAAGTGTTGTAGTCATGTACCTGTGGTTATATTTCATGTGTTGTGAGATTGAATTACAATATACAATTGTATCGAGTGATCTATTGTGAATGTGACGTCTCATGAGCGACGGACTATGTTACAGTCTTTCAGAGTGTGTGGTGACTGTTTTGCGCTCGTTTGTGCGATTTTGAATATTATGAGATAATATTATTAAAGTGGGGGGCAGTGTCACAGAACGAGCGCTCAAAAGGGCGCGCCACCATATTGTCGCGACGAAACGCCGGAGTGACGCTGCGAGGTCTAAAGGAAAAGAAAAAAAGAAAACAAGCTCCCCGGGCACGCTTCTCTCTCCCCTCGGAAGCGTAGGCTCGCCGACGAACCTCCTCACCCCACAACGGCGGCCGAGCAAGCACTCGAATGTTCTAGATGGAAAGGGGCGGGGTCGTTCGGGTTGAGTCATCCGTCGCGGACGGCCTTCGAACCGTCTCGCCCTCTCCCACGCCTTCGCTGCACATAGCGCCCGACGAAATGATGAGAACTTTCTGGAATCGTGCGCGGAAGGTATTTAACTGAGCAGCGGAGATGAGAGATGAGGAGAAGACGAAGTTGGCGCCAGAGCGCGTAGGGTATACAACCGTGTAGTCGGCGAAGGTTTTGTCCGTAGAGACAAAGCAGGAGAAGAAGAAGATTTCCACCTGAGGGGGGACGACTCGAGCTACAGGCAAGAGTGTGTGTTTACCGTATTGAGCGAAGACGCGTGGCAACAGCTGCGTGTGTGAAGCCGACGTGTTTCCGGCGAAGAAGTTTGAAGCTTGGAGAGTGGCCAATTGAAGACGCGAGGTTTCCTGGAAGAGAAACTTCGGCGAGGTTTCCTGGAAGAGAAACTTCAGGGCTGCGAAACGACAACAACGCTGTGGGGTGTATGTTCTGTACGGTTCCGAATCTGCTCAGGTAAATACAAAGTCGGCTGCACGCCAGCAAACAACGGAAGACGCCTACCACAACGCTATTGTTTCAGAGAGCTGAGTAGAGCTACAAAAAACAAGAGCATACCGCGTTTTTTTGCGCATATTTAAGTGTATTGAAGTGTTTTAGCGCATATGCGCAGCGTCTAAGTTTTATGTGAGTAGGCATTGTCCGCTTGCACGTGCACTCTTGATTGAGACCAAGTGAACGTTTATTATCCATGATTAGTTTGCTCTCAGAGATCGCACAATAAAACTTCTAGGACAGGAGTACGTCATTGCTATCAATAGACATAGTGCAACTGGAAGTCTGCCCGAAAAATAACGTGTGCAAATAGTAATGCCAACATGCAATATATCTTACAAAGAAGATTTCTTCATGATAAAACAAGCGCAAAAATACACACACTCAGAGAGTACACAGACAAGCGCTTATTAGCAACTCAAAATTTTATTTCGAAGCCAACACTAATCAAGATCACACACGCAATGTACGTCATTCCCGACTTCCCCTGTCATCATCAACACGTGATATAACCAAATATGCCTCTCATAATCTATATGGAAACAAACGGAAACAAACACGTGTCAAGAACTAAGAAAGACAAAGTAAAACAGAAAAAAACGAAAAAACCACGTAAAGCCAAAAAGCCAAAAAGCGAAAAAACACTGGGTTAAATGACGTCCAAAAAAGCAAATTCCGCATCTGTTAGTAGAACTGACGCTTGACTGAAAGAACTGTCCCCTCCTTTCCTTATTCTCTAAGGAAGTATAAGGAATGTATTGATTACTGTTCGCTTCGAAATAAAGTTTTCAGTTGATAGGAAGCGATTGTTTGTGTCCTCTCTGAGTGTGTGTATTTCTTGTGCTAGTTTTATCATGAATCTCTGCCAACACACCAACTGGCAGTCATCATAAGAATACTTATTGCGTATCGCAAGTATGCTTGGATGCACGCAGTAAAGTAAAAAAAATATGTTTACTATTCCTACCACTGCGTCAGGGTGGCTTGACGTATATAATTAATATCAAAATCATTACCTTAGGCATGAAGTCACAGACATCGACAGTAAGAAGTTCACTCAGCAAGCTGTAAGCAAAACCAAATGTAGTTATGAATGCACAAAAACATGCTGCGTATTCCTCTCATTCCTCGTTGTAAGCGGAACCCTCCTTGACCTGTCAAACGTACTCCACCCCGATGAGACTACGCCATCTACGCTTAACAAAGATTAAGATTAACGATGTGTTCTTTGATCGGGTGGGTAATCGCAATATATGCGTTTTCGATGACTACTCATTTCAATGGTGCAGCGAGAGGTCCTTGCTCCAAACGTCATTGTACATGTCGTTTACTGTATTTAGAGTACTTTTTACAGCACGGCCCCGCCGCCATGGTCTAGTGGCTAAGGTGCTCGGCTGCCAACACGCGGGTCTCGGGATCAAATAAGATTTGGGTGCATGTTAAAGAACCCCAAGTGGTCTCAATTTCTTGATCCTTCCACTAGGGCGTCTCTCATAAGCATATGGTGGTTTTGGGACGTTAAGCCTTACATATCAATCAATCATTTTTTCAATACATTCACTCTTCTTTCTTATCACCATACGCACGAAGATGGGAGAAATATTATGACTTGATATAACTGTGCACCATCTGTTTACACTACCACCAGAGATGGACGTCACAGAGAAAAGTTATGCCTGTGCCCCCCCTCTGGTCGAGTGTGTGTGACCCCCCCCCCTGCGAAAATTGCCGGGTACGCCCCTGTCTCTTTCTTTTCATTCTTTTCAACACTCACTTGGCCTGCTATGCACTTTTGGTGAGTATAATAATCCTTCGCTAACTCTGCTGCCTTTTTAGGCTGCACTTCACAAAGTTCTTCCTGCAGCCAAAGCTTGACATCATCCTCGATGCAGCGGTAGAATTGCTCCAATGCAATTCTACGACCACATTATCGCGATCGCCATTAGCACCTTCGCCTTTGAGCCATTAAATATATCGCCTTTAAGACGAAACGCGAAGTCAACGTGTGACTCATTGCCCTTTTTTTGCGTACCGGAAACTTTGCCGGCAAGCCTCGGGTGACAACTTTATAACGTCTCAAGAGCACTTCCTTAACCTCATCATAGCTCTCAAACGCTTCCCTCGACGAGCACGTTATCACGCACGTTCGGATTTTCGCCGGAACAAGAGCTAACAGGATCTGCGCCCAGAAAGACTGCTTCAAGGCATTTCGCTCACAGACGTATTCGAACTTAACAAGATACTTCGCCATGTCCCGCGCCGACTATGACAGTGGCAGTTGGTTCCGAATTCTCTGACCACTGACCTGAACTGTCGCAGAAGCTACGCTAGCCGCCTACGAACACTGTGAATTGCCAGTGCTATTCGTTTCAGCTCAAAGTGCTCCTGCCTCTCGGCCTCCTCACGGCATTCTCACCTTCAGCAGCTTCTTCACGTTCGCGAACTTCTCGCCTTTCAGCTTCTTCGCGTTCCCACAACATCTCACCTTTCAGCCTCCTCGCGGCGTGCTTTGATATTCGCTCAGGGCTCATTGACTTCTTCAGTCGTCCACTTCCTGATTCTTCATGATCTCAAGAATCGCTCGCTTTCGTTTCGCACGTAAAGCCACGTTCCTCAAAAATTTCGATGATTCTTTCACATTGAGGCGCTCCATCGTTCACACTAGCCTCTTGATGTTTGCCCCTGTGGAAAATCTACTGCGCGCACGCGCTATAAGTCGTCTAGCAAGACGCGCAAGCATTTTT